>CM060438.1:3410275-3557775 GCA_030545235.1 Helianthus tuberosus
ACGACGGCAAAGTGTTTAGAAAATCGGTTAAAAATTTCAAAGTCGCTCCCTACAGGATGTGGGTTGTTTATGTACAAACCGTTACAGATTTTGATATTAAAATGTATGCATCAATTAAGGTTTCATCTTTGTATTTCCTCCAACGATTTCATTAACCCTTTCTTTCTTTTTCTTGTTATTTGTGGAGTTTGCAGCCAACTTTGAGCATTTACAAAGGCTTCCTAACAGTAACACTCGGTTATGGCCAACTAACGCGTGCATGAAGTTCGTAGGCATCATAATAATGCATTATTTGTTATTAAAATGGGGGGGGGGGCTGCGCGTTCAGCTTAAAATACTTATCTCAAAATTCAGAAATAAAGTTGATTTTCTACATAAGTTACTATTAGAATGAAGCATTATTGGGGAAAGCTTAAGGGAATTTTAAAAATCGGGTATATGGTTAGGCAAGTGGGTTAATGTTCAAAAAACTTAGAACCACCAGAATTGAATAAAAAATGTTATAAATGCTATTAAAAAGAATATTATTATTTTATAATATTGACCTCTTTTTATAACCAAATTAAAGTTTAAACTTTTCTATAAAAGCTGAATAACTCATGTTGTTATGTATTTAATCTTTTGCCAACCACTCCCACTTAGATATAAGCTAGGAAAACACAGTAAAGCATAAACTTTATAATGTAGTTTCAATTATAAACAATAATGTAGATGTCAAATTATAGAACTTACCCCTTAGGATGTCACGATTTTATGGATATCTGTATATCAGCGGATTAGATATTCTGATCATTCTAACTAAATATTTAATCTTAATGCAGACATTAACTATTGATGGGTAAATCTTTTTTTTTTGCTATGGTAGTAAGGTGGGCTGTTTCGCACGCTTTACTGGCGGTTAACTTATCTATTTAAATGTTTATATACAGAGCGTGTTGTTTTTTACCTAGGTAGCAACAGGCCTAAGTAGGGCTGAGCATTTGACAGGTACCGGACCGTCCCGCGATTTAACCGACCCGACCCGACCCGATACCCGATGACAGTAAAAAAGCGGAACCGAATCTTGTACCCTATATCATAGCCGGGTATCGGTTCTTACCATGTTTGGGTCTGTCGGTTCCAAGGTAATACCCGAACCCGAAGTACACGGTTGATATAGTTTGCATATCTGTTGTAGTTCCAGCTAATTACATGAAACTGTTATACAAATTACAAAATCCTCTTGGAATGAGCAGCCATATTTCATTCGATTACATGAAACTGTTGCACAGGTACAATCCATCCCAATTCAAAGTTACAGTCAAATGCTCAGCCATAGTTCATTCGATTTCCTTCTATTCAATACTGAATTACTGATTTATCCATTGCAGAAATTCATTTAGTGTCAAATGCTCAGCCATATCCATCAATTTCGGAATCTTAGTTGACAGAACTCATGAGGTAAGATTAATTTCGATTTTCGAATGAAATTGTTCTGATATATCTTACTTACTCTTTCTTATATTTCGAATTAGGTTAACTTATGATGATGGGTTTTGGCCCAGATTAGTTGTTTGTACAGACTCAATATATTTATCTCGGTTCCATCAGGTTTGGCTTCGGTTCTTTGGTGTTCGCCACCCGTTCCGACCCGATACCCGGAACACTTGGTTTACAGCAACCGAACAAATACCCTATATACTATATTAAGGTCGGTTGCGGGTACCTTTTGATACGGTTCTCGGTTCTAATCGGGTCGGACCTATTTATGCTCACCCCTAGGCCTAAGTGTGGTCTAAGTTGTAAAGTAAGTTAGTAGCGTACCTTCTTTTTATTCTTGTCGCCATGCACCTTGTCCAAAAGCTCACTTAGGGTGCCAACACAGGCTACATCCTCGGTAATTGGCTCGCTAGTACCGTCGACGGCAACACAGCTGGGAAATGCATACAAATAGTCAGGCAAAGCACAGAACAGTGCAACACAGGAAAGCAGAGGGTAATTAGTTGAGGGTATAATGATACCTGATGGATGCCCTGAAAGACTGGAGCGCAGGTATCTCGTCTGAATCGATGAGCACAGTCGATGTTGAGCTGGACAAACACAGGGTGCCTGCGCCAGGCAAGGAAAAAGTTAAAACAATATAACAACTTCAATGGTAAGCAGACATGTAACGGGAAACAAATGTACCGAGGTAGAACTTCGCGCTCATGGAAATCAAGATAAGAGAGTAACATGGCTTGGTTCTTCCCCTATCGTTGTTCTCTCTTCATCCGCCTTTTGATCTCTCTTCACCCGCCTCTTGTTACACGTCTGAACGGATTTTAAAAAGCAAGTTGATAAACACCAACTCCTGGTACAGATAAAAAAAATAAGCAATCACAAATACCATAATTTCATATGCAATCTGAATCATGTGATGGTGACTCAGACGATGGATTGCCAACGATTAATCATCAATCTATCCTAAGGAACAATGCAAAGAAACATAATATACAGGTCTTTTCAATGCCATGTTTCCAAAATCAAATCAAACTACAAATTCGTTGTTCCCAAAGTGATAACAATAATCCACAAATCACTCCATCTATGTTAGCTCAAATTCATCTTCTATTAATTAAAAATCAAATAGACGTGAATTGGAAAATATTACCTCAAATTGTAATTCAACTTCAGTTCTGATCGGCAAGGACTTGTTCATATAGCTCTTAGGCAGTAGATATATCAAATCATTTCTAAACATCAAATCTATTGTGATAATTGATTGTTACTTACCTTGAATCACTGAATGGCCAGCACAACCACCACCGTCGCAGACACCGGTTTCTCGATCTTTATCGATTGAGTGAAGATGAAATATATCGCGATAGTATCTGAAGAATCAGACATCAAATCTATAGTATCTGAAGAATCTGAAGATGAGTGGGTGGGTTTTGAGGAGCAAAGAAAGGGATGAGAAGAGGCAAACAATTCAAGGTTTTTTTATTGAAGATGGATGGCTGTTGATGGGAAATGGAACAGGTGAAACCGATTGCATAATGAATTTAGGTTTAATTGATTGCATATGGATGGTTTAATTCAATTTAGGTTTAATTGCAGTGAAACGATCGAACATAGGGTTTTGCTTTAAAAGAGGGAGGCTGGTGAAATGTCTAGGTTGCCCCTAAATTCAATTAATGAAGGTTGTAAAATAGTTCATATAACTAAATTTTTAATTATATATAGATTATAGAGACTAGGGGCCATATTTGACATGTAAGCAAACATTTTATTTATTAAAAGGAAGTCAAAATTAACTCATTTAGTATCCTCACGTGGAAGAAGAGAAAGAAAATATTGGTTGGAGATTTTTGACCAAAGTAGAGATATGGATTTTTCTTAGATTTTGTCTTGCATGCATATGTAGAAATGGTCTTGAAACACGACAATTACTTACTAGCCAATTTAAAGTCTAAAGTTTAATCTACATTGACCTTCTCGAAGGTAAACACCTTGATATTCATACTAGTTTTGGGCATAAATTGACCATGCATAGCTTTGGAAAACAATAATGATGTTATATTATTAGCATAATGATCAATAAATTTTATATATGTTATAGCTTTGTTCAAATTCTCCCTTTGCAAATGGATAATTAGTATTTTGGAGTGTTAAAACTTAGGTTTTAAACTTTTGGGCTGCTCGTGGGTTGAAGTTTAAACAATTTTATACATAAATTATAAAAATGCTTTACTCTAATTTTTTAATTAATTAATATAATTCAATTATCACTTGATTTTGGCGTACCACAGGCTGTTTGAAAAAATTAAGATGACTACTGAATTGCATTGCTATATCGGTATTATTGTCTAGTGGAGATGTATATGATCGGGTGGTCCCGCTCGTGACACGATGATACTATAGTGATCAGTCAGTGATCCAAATTTGTTGTTCAAAAAAGAGTATAATACTATACAAAAACAAAAGTATAAGTGTAAACTACCAAAATGGTCCCTAAGTTTTGGTTACTTTTGCTACTTTAGTCCAAAACTCAAACTTTTTGAAACTGGATCCTTGTGGGTTCAATTTTGTTACCATTTTCATCCAAAATAAAAATCTGATCAGATTTTTCAGTTAACATCCAACTTTTTTTTTGTCTCCCTCCCCCCCCCCCCCCCCTCTTAATGAACGGCAAAATAGTCTTTTAACGTTTTATTATAACAAATTAAAAAAATCTGATCATTTTGTCCTTCGTTAAAAGGGTGGGGAAAAAAAGTTGGATGTTAACTGAAAAATCTGATCAGATTTTGCTTTTGGATAAAAATGGCAACAAAATTGAAACCACGGGGACACAAATTCAAAAGGTTTGAGTTTTGAATTAAAATGGCAAAAGTGACTAAACCTCAATGACCATTTTGACAGTTTACTCAAAATATAAATTAAACATTACATATACGTAGAAAGCTTCAACAGATATCTTCAGAAGATGTCTTCTTGTGGTATCTTTGGTTCCAAGAATGGAACAAAGTTGTTGATTTGGCTAGTGTTTTGCGTTCAACACGCGTCCTGTAAACCAAATTTCGAGTCGCGCTTAAGAGAATTCGTTTACTCCCAAGAATAATATTGTAGTGTTCCCGTAAACCTGTTTTTAGCCAATGTCCTCCATGAACACACTGAAATCAAATACCATGTCGTTTTGCAAGTACGTGAAATTCCAAAATGAAAAGCTTTGATACCAATGATAGCTTTGAGTTTAAAGAGAGAAAACCTCCAAATCAAAGCATAACCGTTGTGGTTAGCTTGTAACGACCTTTTCAAATGATTTACACAGTTTACAACATCAGTCCCCTAATTTATAGTTGTTACAAAAGTCCCCCTGTACTTACAAGTAACTCTTACACATCAAATTTTCGCCTTTGTCTATCGCCAAGTGTCATAAACTTGCCAAATAGTCTCTCCAACACTAACACTCTGTTCCCGAGTCTCATTTAACATGGGGAGGGGAAAGAAAAGAGGTGAAAATATGAAAAAACCATGTTCTCGGGATTTTTTCATGCAAGAAGAATTTTTCATCGACGAGAAGGTAAACAACTAAAAGTAATATTAGAACAATCAATATAATGTAAAATAATTGTGATTTGTGAATTAAGTTGAGTGAGTTTGAAGTTTGTGTAATCCTAACATGCTTTTATTTGAGAATCATGCATTATAATATTTAGGGAAATTGGATTTAAATAATCCGAACTTTCACCTGTTGGCCAATAACACTCCGAACTTTCAGTTTGGCCAGCAGCACTCTCAACTTTCATCATATTTTCCCAAAACACTCCCAAACTAACATATCACTAACCAAGTTAGTTTTTAAGTTTTATTTATTACACAAACAGTCCCTGTAGTTATAATTTACTAGTTTTAAGTTTTATTTATTACACAAACAGTCCCTGTAGTTATAAAAAAAATCATAAAAATTAAAAAAAATCTAAAAATTCAAAAAATTCAAAAAAAATCAAAAAAATTCTAAAAAAAAAAAATCTAAAAAAAATAAAAAAAAATCATAAAAAATCATAAAAATTCTAAAAAATATCAAAAAAATTCTTAAAAAATCATAAAAAACCGTTTCAACCCGTACCGTTTCGACGCGAACTGTTTCGACGCGTACCGTTTCGACCCGGACCGTTTCAACCCGTACCGTTTCCACCCGGACCGTTTCGAACCGTACCGTTTCGAACCGGACCATTTCGAACCGTACCGTTTCGACCCGGACCGTTTCGACGCGTACCGTTGAAACGGTCCGGGTCGAAAACGGTACGGGTCGAAACGGTACGCGTCGAAACGGTACGGTTCGAAACGGTACGGGTCGAAAACGGTACGGGTCGAAACGGTCCGGGTCGAAACGGTACGGTTCGAAACGGTCCGGGTGGAAACGGTACGGGTCGAAACGGTCCGGGTCGAAACGGTACGCGTCGAAACAGTTCGCGTCGAAACGGTACGGGTCGAAACGGTTTTTTATGATTTTTTTTATATTTTTTAGAATTTTTATGATTTTTTATGATTTTTTTAGATTTTTTTAGATTTTTTTTTATATTTTTTAGAATTTTTTTGATTTTTATGATTTTTTTGAATTTTTTTGAATTTTTATGATTTTTTTTATAACTACAGGGACTGTTTGTGTAATAAATAAAACTTAAAACTAGTAAATTATAACTACAGGGACTGTTTGTGTAATAAATAAAACTTAAAAACTAACTTGGTTAGTGATATGTTAGTTTGGGAGTGTTTTGGGAAAATAGGATGAAAGTTGAGAGTGCTGCTGGCCAAACTGAAAGTTCGGAGTGTTATTGGCCAAGAGGTGAAAGTTCGGATTATTTAAATCCAATTTCCCTAATATTTATAGAATTCTTGTATTTTTTTTATTAAAACACGTGATAGCCATCCGTAACACGTGGTGGGATGATATAGTGGTATATGGGGCCAGTTAAAGGTAGAAAATGCACATATAGAAGTGGAAACGGACATGAAAAAAGAACGTACTCATGTCATAAATTGTTTTCTTATTAAATATATCAATAAGTTACAAATATATTATTTTCATATATTTTCATTTTCATCGTATACAAACCATATGGCAGGGAATACTATCACTCTGTTATTGGTTCAAATGGGCGGTCGCCCCTCTCATATTGGACCAACTAATTTATTATTTTATAAACACTTTAAAATTACGTTTTTACCCTGAAATAGTGTTTCCCTACCATTGGTTCAAATAGGCGGCAAGCAATACCTATTTGACCAACCAGTTTATTATTTTTTACCCACTTTAAAATTACGTTTTTGCCCCCAGTTAAAAAACACGTTTTCCCTCAACTTCAAAACACATTTACCCTTCTGCCCCGAGCTAAAAGATACGATTTCGCCCTCGGTAAAAAATTACGCTTTTACTCTCAGTCAAAATTACGTTTTCGCCTCAGTTCAAAATAAAATTTTGTTTTCCCCCCGGGCTCAAAATTACGATTTTACACCAGTTTATTATTTTATGCCCCCTTTAAAATTACGGTTTTGCCCCCAGTTTAAAATTACGTCTTTGCCCACAGTTCAAAATAAAATTATGTTTTTGCCCCCAGCTAAAATTTACGAATTTCCCCTCGGTTCAAAATTACGTTATCACACTCAAATCAAAATTATGTTTTTGCCCCCAGTGCAAAATAAAAATATATTTTTCCCTAGCTAAAAATTAGGATTTCACCATCGGGAAAAAAATTGATTTTTTTCCCCAAGTAAAAATAAAAATATGACTTTGCCCCCAGCTAAAAATCGTGTCAAGGAGCTGCCTAACACTTTTTTTACTTTTTCTTTCTAGTAAAATTATAGTACATTTTTTAATTGGTTAAGAATTATTCGGCTATCGCCCCGCAACGCGGGCGGGGGCATCACCAAGTTATATATATTTAATAGACATTAAATAGTAGTCTATAATATAAAGAGAGAGTGGGTCCCATTTTGATGTAAAGTTGTTGTCATGGGTTTATGAAATATACTGTGTATTTTCATTGGTTTATGTATTATAACTGGTACTAAGACCCGTCGCGCACGGTATCGAAACTTAAAGTAACTCGAACTTATACCGTCAAATATTTGACCTTACACGTTTTCGAACAAAATTTAAGTCAAAACGTAGACCAACTGAAAACGCACATGAAAATACGCACGAAAACATACTATATTTGACCTGACTCGTTACCGAGAAAATTTACGTCGAAACGTAAACCAACTTGGAGTTATAACGAAACATAAGCACGTAAAAACTAGTGTTTTTACATTAAAGAATGGTACCACGTATTGCAGCAGAGTTGAAAGGTAAAGTAACTCAAATTTATACCGCCTAGTGAAGAACGTATTATATTTGACCTGACTAGTTTCCGAACAAAACGTAGACCAGCAAAAAATGTACATAAAAATAGGCACGAAAACGTATTATATTTGACCCACGTACATAAACATAAGCACGTAAAACTCGAGGAGGGGGGGGGGGGGGGGAATGGCATTTTACAAAGTTTTTAGAAAGTTGAGGGGGTGTAAGTGGCAATGCTAAAAGTTGAAACGATGAATACACAAAAAGAACATGTGTTGGATGGCATTATTGTAAATTTAATAAAGAAAAATAAAAAAAATAGAGGTTAAGACACCCTCTTTTGTTATAAACTAGTTGATGTCTCGCCCGCGTTGCGGGGCGAAGGCCGAATAATTCTCAATTAATTAAAAAAAATACTACTATAATTTTGCTAGAAAAAAAAACAAAAACAATGATAAGACCGTAATTTTGGGCTCAGGGCAAAACTGTAATTTTTCAGGACTAATGAGCCAGTGTTAGGTAGCTCCTTGACACAAAAAAAAAAAATTTAAATCCAGTAAAACAAAAAACCTTTATAGTTTTGCTATAAAACTAAAACGATGGGAAATACGTAATTTTTAACTGAGGGCGAAATCATAATTTTAATTCAGTGATAAATCGTAAATTAAGTGGACCAATTGGGGAGTGCTAGGAAGCTGCCGACATGACTGTAATTTTACAATGGGGGCTAAATTGTAATTTCACAGGGAAAACAAACAAAAACGATGGGCAAAATGTAAATTTAAGTTGAGGGCAAAATCGTAACTTGGCTGTGAGAAAAAAAAAACTAATGGCAAAATTATAAATTTATAGGGGGCAAAATCGTAATTTTAAACTGAGGGAAAAATTGGAATTTTTAGCCGGGAGCAAAAGCGTAAATTTATTTTTAAGTGGGGGTAAAAACATAATTTTGAACTGATGGCAAAATCGTAATTTTAAGGGAAAAAACTAATTGCAAAATTGTAAATTGAAACGGGGCAAAATCGTAATTTTTAACCGGTGGCAAAATTGGAATATTTAGCTGTGAGCAAAAGCGTAAACTTATTTTCAAGTGGGGGCAAAAACATAATTTTGAACTGATGGCAAAATCATAATTTTAAAGCGAGATAAAATCGTAAATTTGTTGGGCCAATAGGGGAGTGTTAGGCAGCTGCCTAACACTATTTCCTCTGCCGCCCATTTAGCCCAATTGATGACAAGCACTATTGCCCCTCATGCGATTTGTAGATATTGAATTTAATCAGTTTTAACTAGAAATTACGATAATCATATGATATATTTCTCTTTTATTTTAACAAGTATTTAGGACACGCACATCAAGGCCGTCTCTTGGGCCAGTAAACCCGTTCCGTCACTCGAGGCTCAAATTTTAAAAGAGCCCAAAAGGTTTTTATAAACTTTGATATATAAAATAAATTACATATTTAACATATGCATCCATTTATAATATAAAGGTCTCTGGTTCAAGTCTTGGCTCCACCACCAAGGTTTTATATTTTTACTTCATTTCCTTTTAATCATAATTTTGGGCCCAATTTTTTTTTGTCACCCGAACCCTAGATTTTTTTGAGAGTACTCGGAGACGGCTCTGCCGCACATTGTGGCGGGATCGCTAAACCAAACAAAAAATAGGTGTGTAAGCGTTGAACCATACAAGCGCACTACGACGTGTTAACTCGTAAAATGTAAACCAATACAAAAATTGATGTTTAAAAAAATCCGAAAGACGATACCATTAAATTGAAAAACAATAAACGTAAAATCTCTGCTTGTATTAATAAAAGTTAGAGTTAATTGCCCGGATGGTCCCTGTGGTTTTACGTTTTTTCACGTTTAGTCCCTACCTTTTGAAAATAGCAGCTATGCTCCCTATGGTTTGTTAGTTTGTTACTAGGATAGTCCCCTGACTAGATGTCAGTTAGTTTGGAAATAGAAGGTATGCTCCCTATGGTTTGTCATTTTGTTACTCGGATAGTCCCCTGAGTAAATGTCAGGGGACTATCCGAGTAACAAAATGACAAACCATAAGGAGCATACCTGCTATTTTCAAAAGATGGGGACTATACGTGAAAAAACATAAAACCACAGGGACCATCCGGACAATTAACTCTAAAAGTTATTTAATGACTTCATTCTACCGAAACTATTGAGAAGTAGAAGATTAAATTTAAAACATTACAGTAGGATAATACTTATGCTTTAAAATAAATTTATGATACTTTAAAATAAACTAGAATTTAGGACCCGTGTGCTACGGCGGGATCATTAAAAAAAATAGACGTAAAAACGGTGAACTTCCTACAAGGATTACCACATGTTAATTCATAAAAAAAAAATAGACAGAACCGTAAAACGTAGAAAAGAATAAGTAACTTGACTTAGGACCCGTGCATTGCCACAAAGTTGTTTAACCGGAAAAAAAGTAGACATAAAAACGTTGAATCACATACGCATTTTGCAACGTGTTAACTCGCAAAATATATACCAAAACGCAAAGCATTTTTGTAAAAAAGAATAATTAAGTCGAAACGATAAAAAACCCATGTAAGGTCTTAGCTCAAATACTAATAAAATATACAATAATAATAATATTTAATAATATAAGAACGTAAAAAAACCTTTACTTAAATAAATTACAATAAAACCTATTAATAAGTTAAAATAAAAGCATCTTCTTTAATTCTTATGCTTCACAAACTTGTACCAAAAGTTATATAGGGTTGTAAAAAAAATGAATAGTGAAGAGTAGTCACAAAGAAAAGTTTCAAATTAATAATGGGTAAATTTATGTATTTCTAAAATATGCAGGCCAAATAAAAAGAAGGATTATATCTAGAAAATCATGATATGCATAAGAACCATTAAATAATATAAGAAGTATATAGAGAGAAAGAGGTGATGCAATTATGACTAATCAAAAATCAACAAAAATTGAATAGTGTTTTGTGAGGAGGAAGAAAAGTTGATAATTAATAGAGGGTAAATAGAGGGTAAATTACAATAAAACCTATTAATAAGTTAAAATAAAAGCATCTTCTTTAATTCTTATGCTTCACAAACTTGTACCAAGAGTTATATAGGGTTGTAAAAAAAAAATGAATAGTGAAGAGTAGTCACAAAGAAAAGTTTCAAATTAATAATGGGTAAATTTATGTATTTCTAAAATATGCAGGCCAAATAAAAAGAAGGATTATATCTAGAAAATCATGATATGTATAATTTTAGCAGCTACCACTGCTCCTCAGGTATCTGCTGCTGAGCCCACTGCTCAAGGTGATCAAGGTAGCAAAACAACTACTTTGAAACCCACATCTACAATCACCAAAAAGCCAACAAAAAGAAAAACACAAAAACCCCCCAAACCCATTAAATAATATAAGAAATATATAGAGAGAAAGAGGTGATGCAATTATGACTAATCAAAAATCAACAAAAATTGAATAGTGTTTTGTGAGGAGGAAGAAAAGTTGATAATTAATAGAGGGTAAATTATAATATACAAAACAAGTTATAAACCGTTTATCTCACTACATTGGTAACTTATATTATAAGTGTATAAAGTTCCTATAATTTTAACTTGAAATTTGTGGTCTTAAACAAACAAGTTACACAAAAGATATTGTATGTTGATGTTTAGATCATATAAATAAACATTTTTCAACTGCTGAAAAAAATGGTATATGCCTTTATTTACCGTTTTTAGTTATTACTATTTCGATGCAAAAGAATTTATTTGAAATTAATTATTGATATTTCTTTTATTACATAACACTATAGCTAATTTTGTAGCAAACTTATTGTGTAGAATTAAATAACTATTATCAAATAAAATAGTAAAATAATCATAATTTATATAGTTAAAATTATACACAATCAAAAGTTATATATTGTATATTAACTTTATGTAGATAAAATTATACACAATCAAAAGTTATATGTTGTATATTAACTAAATTCCAACAAAAATAAATGAACAAATCTTTTAAATGTCAACATCGATGTTAGGTTTTGAAAGATGCTACCGACATGTCTTCCACTATACAACCCTCACTACTTTCATAAAGGAACTTTTTATATTCGAATTTACTAGAATAAACAAAAGGGGTTTTGGATGAATGTTTTCGAGTGGATATCTTTAAAAATTTATATAATTAGTCTTAACATAACTAATTAAATAAATAAGTTTAAGAATTATTATATAAAATAGAGTATATTTGTTTGATGGATTTTGAATAAAAGAAATTGTAGAAATCCGTTCGTGTAAAAATAAATAAAAATTTATTAACTTGAACATACAAGGGAAATAGGAAAGCAAAAATAAATTACTATTACAACTGAAAGAAAATACAAGAACAGAATTACAGAAAATTAAAAGTTCTTGGCTGAGGATCGTGTTAGATACGGGTCCCTTAAAACAAATTTCGTGTCTCCCAGGAGAACACGTTTGTTTCCAGGATACAACAGCCCGAAGCAGTTGCACTGCCGGTCTTGGCTCTAACCCGAACGAGTACCTTGATTCTTGAAGATGAGAGAAGAATATTCAGAGAGAATTGTAATTTGCTGTTAGTTTTCGGTGTATCTCATCTGGTGAAAGGAACCTCCTATTTATACACCAGGTCTGAACTCGAAACTGAAAAATAAATTAAATGGAGAATTAAACTGCATTAGACGTCTTTAATGCACTTTAATTCGTCACTTAATTCTCAGTCAAACGCATTAACTTCGTCAGTTTCGAATGCTGAAACGTAACTGCACAGCATTAACTGCTGCTGGAAGCTTCTGCGCGCGCGCAGGTCTGCACCCTCATGCGCGGTGCGTCCATTTGACTCACTGCCATGTGCGCGTGCGCCTCAGTCCCATGCGCACCTGCGCCTCATCGCCCACGCCACGCGCGCGCGCGTGTGCGAGTGCGAGTTAGGGTGCGAACGAGTACACTAGTGAGTGCTTCCATGAAACAACAAGGATAGAGAGTTCCCACTTAAATACCCCTTTAAGTTCCATCTCTCATCCGATGTGGGACAAGGTGCTACCTTCCCACTTTTTCCAGCATTCAAGTTTCAAACACCAAACTTTGAGCATCGATATCTTATTCATCTTAGCTCCGTTTTGGACGTGGTTTAGTTCGTTGCAAAGCTCTTCCGACATAGAACACAAACCCACAAATAAATATATAAAACCCGCTCATTTTATTATATTTATTTCTAGTCCAAAATAGGAAAAAAAATCATTTTCCTATATTTGTGAAAAATGCTATTTTCACAATTTTCCAACAGAAATGACATTACAAAGTTTAAAAACTTTTTATTGTCAAGAAATGAGTATTTTTGTTTGATGGCTTTTGACCAAAACATTTAAACAAATGTTAAGAAGTGTGGGAAGAGGAAATAAATGGATGTGTGAGGGAAAACTATGTAAAAATAAAAGTAAAAGTATTAATTAAATAATTTAAAGTGAAAATAAAAGTAAAAGTATCAACTAATAACCTATATATTTAATTATAAAAATTAATAATTCAATACTTACTATATAATAATTAGTATAAGTGAGAGTTATCAAATTGTTTTACAAAGATTTATTAGGTATTGGTGATTGGTGTATAATGTTTATATCTTTATGTGAATCGGGCATATCAAATAATGCATGTCAGATCCAAAGATCTTGTGATGCAACTGTTTCAAGTATCATAGCCGACATTTCATGATATTCACTTGTGTGAGAGTCTTATCATGTAGTTGGACAAATTTCCCACTTCCATTTCATACAATCTAAATTACCAATCATCCCGGTGAGACCATGATATTCAGCATGATGTTCCAAAATTTGTTGCACATCACTTAACGTTGGTTTCTTAAGTATCTTTTCATATATAGTTCAACGATATACGCACAAAAATTATGAAGACTTTCCCTAGCCACTCGTGCCAACATTTTTAAATAGTCGTCCATTATGTCGGAACTATTGTCGTAAGCCAATTGTCTTAGGGTGGTCGTAACCTTTTGCCACGTGGTAAATCCTAAATTACCACGCACGTTGGGTCTTTGTTGGATAATAGCATAATTATCCTCTAAATCCTTTGATGTTCTTAAAAATAAATTTTTACTCATACGAATACGACGCCTAAACATTCTTTCATCATACATTGGTTCGGGTGAGAAATAATCGATTACTAGCAAATCGTTTACGGTTTCACGTTCACAAACAATATATTTCCTCTGTTTGGGTTGGGGTTGGTAAGTCACTTCATTTGCATCTTCAACTATAGCTTTCCCCACCATCGACACCGCTGATAATAATAATCCCCCCCCCCCCATCGTCGGATGAGGACAAGAAAACAAATTTATCATACGAATCGCTTGAACTTAAAGAATCCATATATATTTTTTTGGAGTTTAATAGTGCTTTTTTCAATTTTTGGATGGTAAAAATAAGTAAGAAATAAAAGGTTTATATAGAAAATAATTAAAAGAATTTTTTTAAATAGCCCTTGGCCAACGGCTATGCCTAACGGCTAGCCAAACGGTCATAAAAAACTAGCCAACCATGGCCAGTGACGTCACCCCAGGCCAGCGCCTCACGTCAGGCAACATTGCCACATCAAGCGGGCAACTCTGACCAAAATGCCAACCTGAGGTGGAGCAGTCAGCATTGAATCCAATCCGCCGTCCCAACCTACACCCGATAGTCTAACATATATTGTAAATACATGTTTTTGCGTTTATCAATGTTTCTAAAATCTCTTCATGAAATTGATTAATCTAAAGACTAATGGGTAGTTCTTGTTTGAATATGACACTACACATAGTGATGGTTTCAAAGATAACCATCAAACTTGAAGAACAATTAGGAACCATTTCATTACACACATGATACTACAATTTCTAATGGTTTAATATCGGGGTGTTCATGAGCCGATCCGATCCGATTGAGGGTATGCTTATGCTCGGATTGAATTACAGCCGATCCGATCCGATCGGATCGAATTTGCAAAACCGAGCACAAAAGTGATGCTCATGCTCGGATTGAATTTGAATCGAGCGGATCGTTTTCGCTCGGTTTTTCTCAAATCCTAACTAAAATCGAGCGGATCGTTTTCGCTCGATTAAATTATAAGGCAATCCTAACTTAATTAAAACATATCCAACACCTTATTAACAACAGCAATACATAACTAAAATCATGATTCTAAAAATGTTCTTACAATATCAAGAAGCACAAAATAAAGTGCGAAATACAAATTGTCATTTAGGTCAAAAGCCATAAACTTCTTCTTTAAGCTTGATCATCTCCATCCACAAAATTCAACTTTAAATCAACATGTAACCTATAAACACAACCATTAAACAAAACCATTAAGTTCTACACATCACATAACAACTTTTTTGGTTTGTTAATTATAAAAATACCTTTCATTTATTATCAGACCCGTCTGGAGTTAACACATCAATTTCCAATTTTTTTCCTCTCTTGTAGCTTGCTACACATTAAGAAAACAAAATACAAATGTTAATACAAATCTTTAAAATCTAATATATATATATATATATATATATATATATATATATATATATAGGGAGCCGCTAGAATGAGAACCACCACGAGTTATGAGAACCACGAGAACCGCGCCCCGCGGGTGGCCGTCGGTGACGAAATTTTTTTTACACCTAGATCCGTATATTTTAGTGGGGGGTTTAAATTTTCGGTTCAAACGGCGCGCCCGAGGGGGTAGTTTTTTACGCCCAAAGTTTGGTAAAAAAAAAAAAGAAAAATTAAAAAAATTAAAAAAACCCAAACTTTGGGCGTAAAAAACTACCCCCTCGGGCGCGCCGTTTGAACCGAAAATTTAAACCCCCCACTAAAATATACGGATCTAGGTGTAAAAAAAATTTCGTCGCCGACGGCCACCCGCGGGGCGCGGTTCTCGTGGTTCTCATAACTCGTGGTCGTTCTCATTCTAACGATCCCCTATATATATATATATATATATATATTAACTATTAATAAAAATAATTCGAGCGAAACTGAGCGATCGAGGAGCGAGCGGACCTTTGCTCATGCTTGGATTGAATTTGAATTGAACCGATCCGAGCGGCTCATTTACAAACTGAGCGGAAATCGAACGAGCATTTTTCGAGCGATCGTCGAGCAGTATGGACAGCCCTAGTTTAATATGACACTACACACATGATACTACAATTTCTAATGGTTTAACAAATCTGTTTATTCACAATGAGAACAAAGTTATCAAGAAAACAAATGTTTAATGTGAGGGAATAGCAAGAACTTTAATTTGTCAACAGAAAATATGCGTAAACAAGACTGGCGACACACTTAAGGTAGCGTTTGGTATGAAGGAATGGAAGGTGGAATGGAATTGATCATTATGATGGAATGAAAAGAAACATGTTTGGTTATAATGTGGGAATGGAATGGAGCATTCCAAAGGAATGTAACTCCTTCCAAATATAATAATTTTCATTCCTTGGTATGTAGGTGTTTTTTTTCCATTCCTTCAAGGAATGGAAAGAAATATGTTGTTATTATTATTATTATTATTATATTTATATTTATACTTATACTTTTATTTGTATTTATATTTATATTTATTAATATTCATACTTATATTAATATATATCAAAAATCTATTATTATTTTTTTATCATTAATATATTATTATTATTATTATTATTGAGGCAATTATATTTTTGTCGTTTTTAATACAGCCGTGTTTCGTTACTTCATCTTTTTTTGTTTATCAAATTGTACAAAGTAATGATTCATTATGTTCACATATGAGTAACCAAACATCACAATGGAATGGAATGATCCATTTCATTCCGTTGTCCATTCCATTACCTCGTCCATTCCATTCTCTCATCTATTCCATTACCCCATACCAAACAGACCCTAAGTTTCTAATCCAACTCAAAATTACAATGAAGTTTAGAAATCATATATGAGAAGCATTAAAAGTATGCATATAAAAACTCCATTTGTCAAAATTAACATCTTTCGTCGTAACTTATAAAGGATAAACTTAAAAAAAATAGTTATAAATTTAAAATATCAACAGCTGGATTATGAAAAACTTTTTATTTAATGATACAAAAAGAAAATTGGGAAAGAAGATCTAAGGGTGTAAGGGGTGCTCACCTAAGAGGTGAGTCCCCTCTCTTACGCCCAACCAATCCTCGTGTGCCACGTCAACTCCCCTCTTAAACTCCCCTAACACCCTAAATTGATGGCGGCACTCCCCTCTTAGGTGAATTGGTTTTTTTTTTTTTTTTTTAAAAAAAAAAAGAAAGAAAAGCATTGATTGGTCCCCTCTCCCTCTCTCCTCTCTCTCTCCTCCCCCTCTCTTCGGCACCTCCCCACCGATCCCTATCACCGAATCGGGTCCCCGCTTTGATGGCGGCGGTGTTCCCGATCGGTGACTAGGGTCACCGAACCCTATCCCCGCTTACGCCCCCCGTCCACCCTAAGGAACAAAATCAAGTCCAACATGATTATGTTTTGACAAGACCTTTTTATTGATCTAAGGAACAAAATCAAGTCCAACATGATCAAGTTCAACAGCTGGATTATGAAAAACTTTTATTTAATCATGAAAACTATTTATTCCACATTTTAAATAAGTTTTATTTAATAATATAATTATATCCATGACAAGACTAATTATTTATATTTTTACATAAAAATAAACATAAAGATGTATGATTACATCTCTAAACGTTTATTTGAATTAAAAGATTTAATACATAAATTCATCACAAAACTATTTAGTTAATATTAACTATTACGATTTCTGATATATACACTCAAATCCGAGTGTTATTATTTTACATGTTATGTGTAGTATTGATATGAGATATGAAATATTAATGCATAAACATAAAAAAATAGCATTTTTAATAATGTGACACCATGTTTCTTGGATAATAGCAATTAAATAACATTTTAAATAACGTGACAACATTTTTTTTCTTAACCCGACTCTTTATTGTTTTTTGGGGCAACGTGTCAAATGATGATACTTTAGTATATGTATTGATGTATACGCTACATGTGTTAAGGTTGCGAGGTATGGTTGGAGCCTCTAGGGGCCCTATTGCGACACATCATCGACACGTAAGTGGCACGTAGAAGTGTAGAACAAGGGGCTCCATTGATTATGAATATATATGGAGAATCGGATCTTAGAGGTTTCTTAAAAGTAAAGAAATTTTATGGATAAATGTGTATTTTAGTTAAATTATCTAGGTATGGATGAAGTTGTATTATGAATGCTACTAGGGGTACCAACCATTATCTATCTTAGAGCATTCACATTGGAGCATCTATCTTCATCTATATGATTTAATCAAGAACATATTTTTCTCTAAATTAAGTTTACTTTTCAAAAACCTCTCACATCCAACTCTCTATCTATTTCTCTATTATACTCATAATCACTTATTTATTATTTATTTCTCTTTCCTACATACTCACAATAAAAATATAGAGGCATGGATAGAAGCCTCTAAATATAGAGGTTGACTTTAATATTTATAAAACTTTCTTTATTATAGAGATTTCAATGTAGTGGTGTCTTTAATGTTTTCTTTATTTTTTCCTCTAGATGATTTATAATTTACTAATATAGAGGTTCCAACGTGAATGCTAATGGTTATGGTTTGGTATGCTCTTCGCGATAACTCTAAAATGCTATATTCAACAAAATTATGAAATATCATTCTATTTTTTTATAGATTAAACCATTCAAATTTTTAAAGTTTATAACCTGGAAATCAAACATTGAGTTTTTAAATGTTCGATAAGCATTTTTACTTATTAATTTTACTATATATCATACTTAAAGCTAGTATAAAAATTATAACTTATATTTGTAATTAATTATGTTAGATTGATACACTAGTAAAAATACAACCTTAACTATATATGTATGAAACTGTTTCTAAGGGTCGGGCCACTTGGTCCACCAGAGACGGGTACTCCTGATCGTGCGGGCTACTGTAACAATCCTCAATAAACCGACACTCTCGATAACTTTTACGACACCCTAATATATTTTAGAATGTCTCAATATGTCCCAAAATACACTCCATACGCGAAAACGGGCCTTAAATATATTAAATAATATTAAAAATAATTACAAATCTGAAAGTTAAGTTGAGGCGGGCCGCGTAGGACCTCACCTCAACCTTACGCGGGCCACGAGTGTCCCAAATTGTGGCGCAGCCCTGGGCCGCCACGTGGCCCAACACCCGGCTAAGCTAGTTGTCGAATCAGCCCAGCTACGCGTTGACCCAGCTTTGACGCGGGCCGCGTAAGCCCCCCTTATGTTTCACGCGGGCCGCGTGAGACCCAGTTTCAGCGACTATATAAGCAGGCATCGGGTTTCAGTATTCCTCGTTCATTTCTTTTCTTTTCTTTCTTAAGCGAATTTCTGAAGATATAGGCATAATATTCAAGTATAATACCCCCTAATTAGCGAGGTTCTGCTCCGTTGTAAGTATTATAACCCTAGTTTCGTAGTAGATACGATGCCCGATTGATTTAGGGTTCCGTAACAACTGTCGTGGTTCTGCCCGACGTAGTTGTTGGAATGCCGTCTCGGGAAGGGTATCATTAATATTTTCAAAGGGTTATGATACTAACCTATGTACATTTGTGTAAATGATAGATTATTCCCAGGAAACCCTTACTCGAAGTCTAAGATAGCAATGTGAGTTTATCCAATTTTTGTTAACCTTTTTGTAACGTTTTACAAATCCTTAATTGTTTTACAATGTGATTAAGCGGTGATTGAGTCTTTGTAGTTCTTCAATTACTGCCGGTATGATGGGGTTTTGTATACAAAATTTACTACTGCGTATAGTAAGTCGGGATGACAGTACGTTACCATTGGACAACGAGTTAGCCAATGTGTAATATGACCCACAAGTCAGGATTGACAGTACTGAATGAGTAATTGTGTAGAAATAAACAATGTGATCGCTCTCAATACTGTTTTAATTGATAAAATGTTTCTTGATTAAACTGGGATTCACTCACCAGTATTTCCCACTGACAAATGTTTTTAAAACGCGTTTCAGGTAACACAATGTGACAGCCAATTAGTAAAAAGCCAGCTGGAGAGCACTGAAGGCTTGGGAAAAATGTGGCTATAAAAGTTACCTAAAAGACGATGTTTTAAATTCAATAAAATAGGATGTATTCCTATAAACATATTGTAATAAGAAACTTGGGTTTTACCTATGTGATTATTAATATTGTGACAACCCTCATAATTACATGTATCCGTACGATTTATTAATGTTAATTAAAGTGCTTGATGACTGTGTTGAATTACTTAACTGCTTTCTGATTACTGCGTCATACTTACATGTGCTTGTTAACATACTAGTCTTGTTCAGAAAATTGACTAAATAGTCCTGTATGCTTTCCTAAGTGTTGGGAATTAAAAGTGTTACAAAAAGATACATAAAAGACATTAAACGGAACAACTTAGCACTTTAACGAACCGGTATCTAACCGAACAACCGGACATTACCCGGGACACCAAAATATTGCAAGAAACATTGTTTAATTATTTCTTGGCTAGTTATGATCCCCGAACACCATAACACCCACTAGAATATCCACTAACTAAAATATGTAATCATATACTTGGATTTGAACTAGTATTTACCACTTACCATGAAATTTTACACTTAGCCCCCCCCCCCCATACTAGTAATCGGTCATGAGGACCCCACCATAGATCACCCATGATCTTATGTGATCTTGCTAAGATCCTATAAGATTTGAGAAGATTGTTGCTTGATCTTATGGCCAAAATATGAGAAGGACAAGATTATAAGTATGGTCTTGAGATTTCAACATCACTTCATATCTTCACTCCCCATCCCTCACCCTCTCCCTCTCCTCTCGGCTCCCTCTATAACTGCCACCACCACCACCACCTTGTCACCACCAAATAATTCCAATTCCAAGCTCATTCAAGTCTAGAAGGTGATACATGGAGTTTGGAGCTTGAAGGTCTTGGAGAATCCTTCTCATTTGCTTTCATCATCCCCTCTTCATCATCTTTTTCACTAGAGATCTTCCCTAGCCTTTGAGCTAGTTGTAAGTTCTTGATTTAACCTTGTTTACTCCTACTTTAATGGTTAAAAGATATAATATGATGAAATAATGCTAGTATGATGTTGTCTTGTTTATGTTGATAATGGTTACTTGATGAAAACTTGTACTCTTGAAATCTGTTATGAATAATGGTACTTGACATGATAAATCTGAGTTAAATAAACAATAACTTGCTGCAAGTGATGTTAAATGTCGTTGTTGATCACTAAACATGTTAACGAAATAAATAGAACTTGCGTTAGAGCGCTATAAGCTGAAAACAGGAAGCTGTCAAACTGTTACAGCCGTCTTCAGTCGGCTGTAACCAGGTCATAACTTAACGAAAAATTGATTTTCTTGAGTCTATAACGTGTTATCTCGAAATACGGTTCTAATGGCACTGGAATCATAATTTTTGGACTTCGTTTGCTATTTTTAAAGGGTCGTTTTTTCACAGCAGCAAAAGCTATGTTTTTACTGCTGAAAATGTGTGTTATGTTTTTCATCATAACTTGAAATCTGTGTAGAATTAGCTCATGAAATTTATACTGTAGATGACCACTGATGTTGTTCTAATGCTCCAACTGGAATTTCATAAATCGGACTTACAATGCATTTTAAATGAATTATTCCGTGGACTGCAGTCAGAAAGTGATGAATCTGATTGCAGTCGTGTAAATGATTTTTTATAAAATATTGGTAATGAATTGGATCCAGATATTTTTTCACAGTAATATTTGGATTGTTTAAAACATTCTGTAAAAGTTTGGTAATTTTTGGAGTAAGTTAACTATTTTATTAAAATACCTGAAAACAGTCCAGTTTTGGATGTTCAAGCTGAAACAATATAACTAGTGATTTGCATGTCTAAATGTCGGTTACGTTATCCGATAATGATTTAACGTGTTATATGTCAATGAAAGTGTTATGTGCAATATCGTATGCTTGCTCTTGAGTAGCTATAAGTGGAATGTTTATATGGGCGTGAACTATTAAAGTGAGTGCATGTTATGTGGTAGATGTGTGTAGGATCTTCGTGCTTATTTGAAGTCACTAATAAACTAAGTGGTAATCATAGTAGGACGTGATTGACCAACACCGATTGTTAGCTATTTTATAGAGTCAAACCGAGCAACCAAAGGTGAGTTCACGCTCTTTCTAAGGCATGGGATTCCCGGTGGTTGGGAATGGGTTAAGGAACTAAAACGGAACCTGCATATCCTCCTTGGGTAGGATATGTACCGCCATCCTCCATAGGTAGGATGCCAATATTAATCCTGCGTATTCTCCTTGGGTAGAATACGTACGTTCATCCTCCTTGGGTAGGACAACAACCTTAAACTACTAGCCAAAACTCTATCACCTAAGTCCCTCATTTTATATCGACTTAATCGCCGAGGCCGATGGCGAGCGGGTCATTAGTTAATAGCGTAATTAGGTTTGACAAACCTCACACCGTGCCGTTCGGATGGGCGTGTACTAATGGATCATGGCAAACTGTCAATGATGATAGACATTGACGTAGGGCACAACTTACTTTCTTCAGTAGTCGATATGGTAACGGTCTAGTGATTCACATGAGGAAGCCCCCACGGGTCATGGTTTGGGAAAGAAGGAATTGGTCAATTATATTTTCAACTATGGGGTAACCCCCACGGCAAGTAAGCCAACTAAACGAAAACCATGTTTTTGAAACAACTTAAAACGAACACCCAACTGTGAACTCACTCAACTTTGTTGTTGACTCCTTGTTACATGCCTTGCAGGTCGTTAGGTATCTATGGAGCTTGCACAGGGAGGCGTGGTCGTTGTGGGACATGGACTGTCGAGTCCCATGTTAAACCTTTAAACTTTATGAACTTATTGAACCTATGTTTTGGCCTTATGTTTTATGCTTCCGCTGTTAACTTAAAGTTGGTTACTTTCTTTTGAACACCAATTATATTGAGTGGTTGGATTTACTTAATTACGTTGTTCAATATGATTGGTGGCTTGATCCTGGTCATGTCACGCCTCCAAGCGGTGGTACTCCGCTTGTGGAATTTGAGGGGTGTGTCAGATTGGTATCAGAGCCATTGGTTATAGTGAACTTGGTTTTAAAAAGGGAAAAGCTTTTTGACAAAACCAGACTATAACCTGTACAGTGCTCAACGATCCACAACGACGCTTCACTCCACGTGCAAGACTCGACACAATAGGTGGTATGATTTATGTTTATATTGTCTGTTTGATAGTTCACATAATGCATTAGTTAACGTGAAAACTGCTATTTGAGCCATGTGTGCTTACTCTCTTCTGTCGTCCCACGCTTACGCACTTTCGGGACACTTTTCTCACTTACGTTGCTTCATTGTGAAGATCATGAGTGGACGTTTGAACTTGACTCAAGCCCAACTGACGGCTCTAATCAACGAACGAGTGGCTGAGGCACTCGCAGCTATCCCTGCAGGAGGTCAACAGGCTGAGCCTCCCGTATGTACGTTCAAAACGTTCATGGATTGCCGACCTAGTACCTACAGCGGCACAGAAGGAGCCGTAGGTCTTCTTCACTGGTTCGAGAAGATTGAGTCTGTTTTTGAGATGTGTGAATGCCCTGAAGATCGTAGGGTGAAATTTGCTACTGGAACACTTGAATGTGATGCGTTAACCTGGTGGAAAGCACAGGTTCAACTGCTAGGGCTGGCGGTTGCTAATGCCACCCCATGGAACGACTTCAAGGAATTGATCAAAGAAGAGTACTGTAGTCGTGACGACATCCACAAGCTAGAGGTGGAATTTTTCAATTTGAAGATGACGGGGTCTGAAATCGAGGCATACACAAAGAGATCGAACGAATTAGCTATCTTGTGTCCCACTATGGTGGATCCTCCTATCAAGCGTATCGAGCTGTACCTTAAGGCTTTAGTGCCAGAAATTCAGAGCCACGTGTCCTCGGCTAATCTTGGCACCATTCAGCAAACCATCTGTTTGGCTCATCGTCTCACTGATCAAGCAGTTGAGCAGAACAAGCTGCCCAAGCGTATTAGCGCTACTACTACTTCTGATGCTCCCAGTGATAACAATCGTAAGTGGGATGGAGCCTCCAGCAAGGGTTCGACTTCAGCTCAGTCTCAGTCTCAGCAGTGAAGGACTGACGACTATAAGAGCCCTGGTCAGCAATCTTCGGGTAGTCAGGGGCAGGGTGGATACAAGGGAAACCACCCAAAGTGCAACTGATGTGTGCAAAATGCAACATATAAATTACATCAATTGTGGCATAAAACTAACCATTTTTTAGTACTAATGTTGGAAAAAGTGTGCTTTTGTCTTCCTTTTGTATTTTCAGGATTAAATGAGCTCAAATTAACAAAAGAAGCAAAAAGACAGCAAAATCTAACATAAATACAAGAAAGGGAACAAACGTGACATGCCCGACCCCACGACAACATCTTCCCAAGCAAAACAAGAAGACAGAAGGCTGAACACGCCCCGTGCTCAGTGAGCACGGGGGCGTGCCCAAGTGTCAGCATAAAGACAAAGTTGTAGAAGCTTCCATCGCCCACCATGGGGCCGTGCTCAGCGGACACGGGGTCGTGGTCAACTATAAGATTCGCAGAATCCAGGCAAATCCTGATAGTACAGATATGCTTCTGCACACGGGGTCGTGCCCAGCGGACACGGGGCCGTGGTCAACTAATAAAGACAAGAGCAATTAATGAAGAAAGAGAAGGATGTGGACACGGGGCCGTGCCCACTGGACACGGGGCCGTGCCCGAGCTTCTGTTCAGCCGATAAATAGGAGTGCTTGGCTCAAGCTCAAACCATCCCTTGGCACACCACCTGTCTCACACTTCACCCACCACCCACCACCACCATAACACCATCATCCACCACCATCATCCATTTTCCATCATAGAGTGTGTGAGTCATCGCGGGATCCAAGATTGATCGTAAGAGTTCTTGACAATCAAGGCCATGTTTGCCTAAGTCTCTTACATCACTTGGTGAAGACAAAGTGTCTAGTGTAATACTTTTTATTTTTAATCTTTTCGCACTTTTTTATTGGTTATGTATTAATGACTTTAATAACTAGTTTCTTATGTTAAGGTGATTCTTCCTTATCGTTTGTCCGTGGTGTCTTGGCATTATTTTACTGTCTATATCAAATAAAAGATTTTCACCATTCATATCTCCACGGTCTATATGGAGGTATGTTGGCTACCTGGTCGGGGGTTAAGGGAACGGTTTGGTAAGAGTCTTGCCATTGTTCAGTGTATAGATCCTGCAAAGGACCTGGGTCAAATTTAGTAGGACCTCCTTCAATACTTAACGGTATTGGATGGCAGGGGTCCAAACCCTTTGATCCCATCATAAGTTAAACTACTATTAATATTTTAACCCGGCTACTTAGGACTGTATCCCTGCTGACTCAGACTACTTAGCCGAGGGTAACGTCACATTCAAAAGAGGGGCCTACCACATTATGCATTAATAACTTAATTAATTATCTTTCAATAATCCAACCCTTTAGGATTGTATCCTTGCTGACTCAAACTATTGGGTTGAGGGTAACGTCACCTCCAAAAGAGGGGCCTACTACATTAACTAAGATAATCTCTTAAATAGTGCAAAAGTGCGGAAATAATCAAAGGTTACACTAAACATGAGTCGGAGCCAAGTGATTCATCTTGTCTATCTGTTTTTTCTTTTATTTTTATTTTTCAGCATCTTAGTTAGTTTTTATTTTCTTAGTTTAAAACATTTTTCTAAACTTTTGATTTGATTAGACGTTGAGGATAAACCGGTACTAAAAGCTCTTGTGTCCTTGGACGACCTCGGTATCTTACCAACACTATACTACGCTCACGAGGGGTGCACTTGCCCATATGTGTGTTTAGTGTTAGTAAATATCGTGTTTTATAAATTTAAAACTTGGCTAAAAAGTGTTAAAAAGGGCTTAACATATACATTAAAAACTAATAACACTTACGCACATCAAGTTTTTGGCGCCGTTGCTGGGGACACAAGGATTTTAAGAAAGTTAGGAATCAACGGCCTAATCGCTTTTCTTATTTTTCTATTTTTTTAGGATTTTTCTTAGTTTTTCAGCTTCTGCAGAGCTCAGCACGGGCCGTGCCTGGTCGACACGGGCCGTGCCCAGCATTATCACTGGCAGTTTTTGATTTCCGAGTTACAGAGAGCTGAGCACGGGGCCGTGTCGGTGCAACACTGGGCCGTGTCCAACTCCCAGTAACAGGGATCCGGAAAACAATCACTGTATCTCCGACCACGGGCCGTGTTCACTGAGCACGGGGCCGTGGTGAACCTTCTGACCAACATTCTTTTCTGTCTTTTTATGCAGGACTCGGAACCCAGGCGCCACATTTGAACTTCCTACGTAGTGTATGAGCTCCAGTTCTAGTAGAGACATAAAAGAACCTCTAGAAGAACCCGAACGCTTTCTCAGAAAAAGACTTAAAGCTAAAAATCAAGAGAAAGTTTCGGGGGACCCACTTCCAATGGCGGATCAACGTACCCTCATGGATTACTTACGGCCCACCGTAGGTAATCTCGGCGCCGCTATCAATGCACCGAATGTCGAAGCCAATAACTTCGAACTTCGACCGCATTTGATACAAATGCTTCAAAACTCCGCAACCTTTCATGGGCTTGCGGATGAGGATCCCCATCTACATATTACTAATTTCTTAGAAATATGTGATACCTTTCGGATCAATGGAGCATAAAACGACGCCATCCGCCTTCGAATGTTTCCATTTTCACTAAAAGACTTCTTTTTTTGTATTTTATTTTCTAACTACCAATTCCCTCCAATAATTCTATTACTCAAATAATTTTTAATATTTAAACTGAATAACAAAACTAAATACACCGTATTTCCTAAAATAAATTTCTGAACATTACGATAAAAATTTTATTAAAAACGGAGTTCGTTTGAAAAAATGTATTTTCCGGTATATTATATATATTGATTGTTTAACTTTCATTTGTTTTTAAAAAAAATTAATTGTTTCAATTAGTATTTACATTTATTTAATAAAAATATAGGTTGAGTTGAGTTGTGAATGTGTGTTAAAAATTGAGTTAGGTTGGGCTGTGTACGTGGAAGAGAGAGAAATTAGTTTTTTTTATTAAAGGATGGGTTGAGTTAGGTTGTGAATGTAGATAGTCTTAGGGATAGAGACAAGATTTATCTACATTTCCTTCTTTTCATATCCTATCAGTAGTTTTGTTATTTGCGAGATTTATTAGTCATAGATTGTTGCCGTTGTTTAATGTGTTTGTTTTAAAAGGCTTTTCGAAAATGATTGTATCATTAGAGAGAAAATAACTATATTTAAAAGGATATATACAATTTTGATGTATCAACTAACATGAGGCATTTTAAAAGGGATAGGTCCTCTAAAATACATATATTTATAAATTATAAATATAATAATTTGCATGCTTGTCAACAAAATTATTCTAAATATTAAAATATAGGTTTGTCAACAAATTATGCTAAATTTTAAATCATCAACTTGCATAAAAACAAGTAAAGCTAATTTGCAATTTTGTTTCTTGTTTTAGTGGGATAGTAATACTAATCAGTCTAGTCAGGGCCGGCCCAAGGGTAAGCCAAATGAGGCTTGGGCCTTGGGCCACCAAAACTATAGGGCCTCCATTATTTGATGAAACCACAGTCCATTTATAAAAGATTTAGGGTGTGGGTTATCAAAAATTGATGTTTGGTAGTGTAGTGGTTTTGTGTATGTATGGATGTTGGTGAGACTCAGGTTCGAATCCCGTGTTCACCATTTTTTTTCTTGTTTTTAAATTTTAACACAATCTTTCAAATAATTACACTTGAGCCCTTCAAATTTAACTTTCAATTGCATACATTTTTTTTGAGAAAAAGGCCACAAGATTTTACTTTACCTTAGGCCACCAAAATAGTTGAGCCGGCCCTGAGTCTAGTAATGTTTCGTGGTAGGGTGGGTGTCTCAGCAGCCCTACAATACTTCCTATCTCCGTCCAACAATCCATGACCACCACCGCTAATATCCACTTGTCACTCCAACATTTGCCTATCAAACTCTCTCTTTCTTTCTCACACACTTCACACTCACTGTGTGTACCGCACAATACATGCCTTACTACCAACTCTTGCCTTTTTCTCCCTTCTGACATATGAGAAAAAAGCATATCTTCACTGGGACGCCATCTCTAAACAACACAACCCCTTTTCTCAATTTCAATTTCTAGAGAGAGAAACTGCAAAAAGATTGAATTTTTAGCCATACCCACCTCCCAAATTCGGTTTCTTGAAAAAAAAAAAATTAGGGTTTATGTTTATTCATCTTCATCATCATCTTCTTCTTTGTTGTTGCTTGTATGTGTTCTTTAATTCTTTTTCTGTAATCTTTGATTCACTGTACTGTTGTAGATGCTTCTGTATTTTAATCTTTTGTGTTCTTATTCTCTCTCTCTCTCTCTAACAATCTTTAACTTTTTTTGCAGGTTTCAGGGTTGAATTTCCATCTGGGTGTTTGATTTTTGGGTTGTTTGTTTAATTTATTCATCTGGGTATCGGTTAATTTTTGTTTTTTTTTTGGTTTTGGGTGGAAAAAGATTCGATCTTTTGAAATCTTTTTTTCAATCATCTCACTGTTTTATTGCTGTTTGTGATGTTTGAGATGAAAAGGTTGAATCTTTTAGAGGGTTTTAGGTGTTAAATTTGTGGGGATGATGATGAGGAACACAGGGTTAATCTGAAATTGAAGTATGAGTAACAGTAACAGTGAGAAGAAGAACATCATTAGGACAATAGAAGAAGGGGATTTTGATGATAATAATAATTATAGTAGTGGTGGTAATAATAATAATAATAGCAACAATAGCAATCATAAGTCTGGGACGGTTAAATCGGGATCGGGTTGCTCGAAATCCGTTTGTTCGAATGGGTCGGTCACAAGTTCTGACTGTACGATTGATGAACGGGTGCTTGTCGATCCGAAACTGCTGTTTATTGGAGCTAAAATTGGAGAAGGGGCTCATGGGAAGGTTTATGAAGGAAAGTGAGTCATAGTTCCTACTTATCTATGATATTAGCATTTTAATTCTATGTTATTAATGTTATGAGCTATGCATAAATCTTGGACAAAAAGTGCCAAATATGGTGATAAATTGGTTTATTATTTGTTTATTTGTATGAAGTGCAACAATATTTTGGTTTGAATAATTGCATTTCACAAGAACAATGGTCCATTTTCAATAAAAAACAAGTGCTTGAAATGCTAATTACATGTTACATTTCTTATGAATTTAAAGTTTTTCTTGCCCTGTTTTAATCGACGCTTAAAGTCATTTCCTTAACACACACACGGTTTCTTTTCTTTCCTTACGTTATACTTTTAATCGATGCCTTGAACCGTTTGCTTGGCTTTTCGTTGCAGCATTTTCGTAAGATGTCAAAAGAACTAATATAGCTTTTAAGCATGAATGATTTTGAATAAATTATGGCATTATAGATGCAAACCCATGTTACCCATTATTGTTCTTTTTGTTCAAAACAACTCATTTTTGCAAAGTGTACTCTTTTTATACTATATCTCTCTTTATTGAATGCTTGAAAGCATACGGTTTAATATTATTGTTGAAATTGTTGTATAATAATGTGTTTTGTAGGTACGGTGATCGAATTGTGGCAATAAAGGTCCTCAACCGTGGGAGTAAGACGGAAGAACGGGTCGCACTTGAAAGCCGTTTTGCTCGAGAAGTTACTATGATGTCAAGAGTGAAACATGAAAACTTAGTGACGGTAAATTTACTTATTACAAGCATTTAAATTGAAAAAATCCATGCTTTACTTGTTTTTTTAATTTTATTATTTCTAATTTTGTTACAGTTTATCGGAGCTTGTAAAGACCCGTTAATGGTGATTGTATCTGAATTGTTACCGGGGATGTCACTCAGAAAATACCTCGGCAGTATTCGTCCGAATCAGTTAGACCTTCGTTTAGCTTTAAATTTTGCTCTTGATATTGCTCGAGCTATGGATTGTTTGCATGCGAACGGGATTATACATAGAGATTTAAAGCCTGGTATTTATTTATTTATTTTCTTGCTGCATTACGACGGTTTATTAGTTTTAGTTTCTAATTTATTTAAGGGTTGATAAACAGTTATGTGCAGATTTTGATTGTTTAACACCAGAATAGTCAGTAAATTATAAGCATAAGATTATTGCAATATTGATTGCTGTATTTTGTTTTCTATTTTTTCTTTACTAATATAAAAATGTTGATGCAGATAACTTGCTACTTACTGCAAATCAGAAGTCTGTAAAGCTTGCCGATTTCGGTCTTGCAAGGGAAGAAACTGTTACCGAAATGATGACGGCAGAGACTGGTACTTACCGTTGGATGGCACCCGAGGTATGTGGTTAATACGTAATTCTTCTTCTGCTCGTTAATTCAATTGTTTAGGTGTTTGTTAATACTTGATCTTCTTCTACTCATTAGTTTAATTGTTTAGGTTATATGTCTGTTTTTCTTAGCTAAAATCCTTTAGTTTAGAAAATAGGATATGGATTAAAAAGGTCCTATCTTTTTTTTTTTTTTTTCAAATAATTTTTTGAAATAGTGTTTTTTTAGGCGTTGGTGATTTACATGATGACTTGCTTTATATACAAGAGGACCAGTGACATTAATAGGGGTGTTTGGATGTGTGTTTTGCAAGTAATTATGTCATCATCATCATACTCAGTAAATCCCACCAATAGTTCTAGACTTCTAGGTACGGTCTGAGGAGGGTAAGATGTAGACATCCTTACCTCTACCCCTTTGCAAGTAATTATGTGATATTATTATATTAAATAACAAAGAATCAAACAAAAGAAATATTAGAAGTAGCCACCCGTTAGGTTGTTATACCTCTATAGAGTATAGACTCGTGTCAGAAAAAGATTACACGCCACTAGCCATGTGGCTTACTTGTTTGATGTTATACCTCTACTTTTGCTTGCGTATCTGAATTTGTTCCCATAAAATGGATAACATACGAAGACGTTATGTAAGAAATTGCGCTATAGACACATGAAGAAAATGAAAAAAAAAAGCATAATTTACAAGAGCAAAACCAGGAAATAACACATAAAATAAAATAAGTTGTGTAAAAAGAAGAGACGAGTGAAAGCTGGCAAAGTAGGTTAAAAAGAATAGATAATTGATTATGTAAAACTGCTTATTTGACCTTGAATCGAAAATTGTTTATTCAAACCTTAGAAACCGATTATTGTGACTCCATGTATTAAAAAGTCCATTTTTATTATAGACGAACAAACCGTTGATGCAAAACACATAATTTTTTATACCGTCAATTTGATTTTTTTGGTGTTCACAGACGCCTCATTTTTGTTATAAGCATTTATTTAATTTGCAGCCCCCAAATAATAACTTTAATTGTATGATTTACAGTTGTATAGCACGGTGACCTTGCGTCAAGGGGAGAAAAAACATTACAACAACAAAGTTGATGTTTATAGCTTCGGTATTGTGCTTTGGGAGTTGGTTACAAACCGAATGCCATTTGAAGGCATGTCAAATTTGCAGGCTGCTTATGCTGCTGCTTTTAAGGTACCAAAATTTGGTTTTCTTTTACTTTATCCTATTTTAATTGCTTTTATAATATAGACCCATCATTTTAATTGCAAATTTCATATATTTGCTTTTAAATTTCATATCATCTGAGCGGATAATGTCAAGTAAGTGTTCATTTTTTATTATACATGTAACTGGTGAATACGATATTTTTTTGTGTTTTAGAAGGGGGTAAGTATTACTATAGAGTTAAGAGTGTAGCAGGTTTTCTTTAAAATTTTATAATATATTTTTCATGTTTATAAGTATGCTTTTACAACAATAAAATCACAAAATTGTTATTACAATATATATGTACTTCTTTATGTAATGTCAAATCAATTTTATGGATATTTTTGAAAAATTGACACAAAAGGGAGCTTAAAAATGAGTGGTTTTGAGTCCAAAAGATCAACCTACCATTGCCGTCGCACAAATTGGGATGATTTTTTAAAAAAAAAAAATTGCGTCAAAATCTTATATCAGTGTATGTGGGTATGTTACGGGCAGTGTTGTAAGAATCGCTAGGCGCTAGTCGGTCAATGAGGTACCGACCAACGATTAATAGGGATTGATCGGAATCAATCGGATTGGGATTTTTATATATAATTTTTAGTTATAGATACACACACATTTTTATATGTAGTTTATTAAAGTAGACATATTTTAACCCCTTATTGACCCATTTTTTTTAATTAATTGGCTGAAATTTATAAGGTTTGGCCGGAATCTGGCCAAAATTTGGCCAGAATAGGACCGCTATTGACCGCCTAGCGATTAATCGGCCAATAGTCGGTAGACCACCGATTAGTGATTAATTGGCGACTAATCGGGATTTTTACAACCATGGTTACGGGTCACTCGACTATTTTCCCTTTTTTTAAATGCATTTCATTGACAAATTTTTGTTCCAAATTCGACCAAAGAAACATTTTTATGTCATGTTATAATGCCAAATGCGCATTGTGTGACACCTTGCATGATTTGACATCCTGTATAAGCGATATAATATGTTACTCTTTGCATCATAACCTGTACTCTGAAATTTACATATCTAACGCCCTTTAACTTGTAAACCAGCAAGAAAGGCCGAATCTTTCAGATGATATCTCGCCTGAACTCGCGTTCATCATACAATCATGTTGGGTTGAAGATCCGAATCTAAGACCGAGTTTCGACCAAATAATACGCATGCTCAACACATTCCTCTTCACCCTACCGCCACCACCACCTTCATCGCCGCCAGAAGAATGTGATGCCAGCGATGATGCAGCCGCCAGTAATGGCGGCGAGCTTTCTGCACGCTCAAGACGGAAGTTTTCTTTTCTTCGCCAGATTTTTGCTGCCAAAAAGACCAAGAACTCGCAATGACCGACCCATAAGATGTTTCAAATTCGAAGGGATCTCTCGTATGTCTAAAAAGATGAGATCTTTGATGTGAATTTGTGAATGTTTGATGAAGAAAATATGGAATACATGAGAAAAAAGTGTCTTGCTCTATATTGGTTGTAAATGAGGCACATAAAACTCTAGATTTTTCTCTTATGTTAATATAATGAATGCTCCAGTTTAGCTTACATGATGGGTTTGAGGATATTATGCATTTTTTACATACAAGTGATCTTTACATATTGTTCTAACATTAAAAGTTCAACAAATTTTTTTGCTATTGCCACCACCGTCATCATGTCCGGCCACCAACACCATCTCCGCCCAGAAAACCGAACTGACAAACTAAAATATTCGTTATGTAGTTAACTGACCGATAACCTAACTGAGCCCATGCCAAAAACGACTAATCAAAAACTGATTGGTTAACATTTTAAGGCTTAAAACCGAACCACCCTCATTGTCGCCGCCACCACCACCACCCTACAACTCTTTGAAACATATAGAGCATCCTCGATAAGGGATGATTTTTGTTGGTTTTGATATTCTAAAGCATTGTACAAATAAGAAAAAAAAAATCTAAAATGCTACTCATCATCTCGTGCAAATCCAAATATGTTCAATAAAATCCGCAGTGAGAAAATGAACGTGTTTCTTTGTTGCGTAGATCTTGATAGATTGCGTCTTTCTCTTCGTAGCTGAGCACCATAGCTGATTCGCAAACCTCTTCATAGTCTTGGCAAACGGCGAGGCATTTGTTCTCCAATATCATGTTATGTAAAATAATGTAAGCATACATCACATTCTTTATTTTGTCCTTGTGCCACATTCACCTATATATTCAAAACACAAAGGAGTGAACAGTAATAAACATAGAATTAAATGAATGGTATCGGGTACTGATATTAAATTTATTAAACCGGGTGTACTTTCGGTATCGGTTCGGCACCGGTATTCATCTGTTTTTACCCTCAAATACCGGTGCCATACCAGTACCGACCGGTACCGTACCAGGTATTTTCGGTACCGGTTGGTATCGAGCTCATCAAATCCTGTAGCAATGCAAGTAATTGCACCGTTTATATTACTTTTCATACACACAGTAAGTAAACTGTATTTCGTTTGAATGGGGTTTTATATACACAACAACTTATTTTGCTTTATTTTTTGTCTTTTGTGTAATGAATGAATTGTAGCATATAAAATTAACTTGGATATTTAGATTATTGATGAGCAAATCGTATCAAATCCTGTAATCAAACCGGTATCGTATCGGTACCAAATTTACTATACCAAATCATTTTCGGTACCAATTTGGTACCCACCTTTTGGCGTTTTCAGAATCGTTACTTTCGGTTCGACACCGGTCTAGCACCATAACTGTATTTATTGATTTTTACCTTCAAATACCGTACCGTATTGTACCGAGCATTTTCGGTGCCGGTACCTAATTTCGATGATTTTCTGGATCGGTACTTTCGTTGCCGTTATCGGTACCGAGCTCATCCATATTTTAACATGTTAGCACCGTAATAACTTAACTGAAAACAACCGAATTTCCAACGTGTAGGACGTATGGGTCCTATTATTATATATTAGGTTATTTAAAATCGCTTTTTTTTGGACGAAGTAACTATCATTTTCACGACATTTTTATTTATGTTTTGATATTCGGTATCTCCTTGCCGTTACTGAAACGCGTTTTGCAGTCATTGGGTCCCCGCCGCAATGCGCGGGCGGAAAATCAACTAGTTTGTGTCAAATTGCACATGATATGCTAACGCTGCTGTAGTACATCGAACGGGCCATCGGATGGCCGTTATATATACTTTATTGGAGATTATTGCGCTTTTTTGAAATGTTGGTGGTTGTCGTCTAATGGGCATGTAAACAATTTGACAATCACGGGGTAGTCAAGATAAATACCATTGCCAAGATAATACCCGTAGGTGTACTTTGATCTATTTGTATAAACTGAGGACGCTAGTGGAATTCCGTCTATAAAGTCATCCAAATCATGTGATTGCTTAAAAAACATTGATGTCATTTAGAGGTGGCAAAATAAACCCATCAACTAAATTTTGGGTCAAGATGGGCATTTAAAATAACAGTTTGGGTTATCTTGGGCCATAAGTAAATTGTTAGTAGGTCTAGTTGGGCCAAAGTACATTAAACATAATCACAAGATGGGTCAGGATGGGTAAGACATTATCACCGAGCAGGTCAGGATGGGTAAGACTAGGGTTTCTGTTTCGATACTTCTTCTGTCTCGCTAATCAACAATCAATCGCTCTTCTGTTCGCTACTTCAGTTAGGGTTCTTCTCTTGAACCCTTTTTTCTCCTTAAATCTCACTCGAATTTCCAGCTGGCATTCTTTGATCTTATCAATTTCTCATCTGGGTCTTGCATTCTCTGATCTCAGCTGACATTATCGTGATTTTAAGGTACCATTTTGATTTCAACTGCTTGTTTTTGTAATTAACGATTTGGGTTGGCATGAAGGTGACATTCCCATATTGTAAACTAAACAAAGTTAAGTTGGTAGGTAACAGGTTACCAGTATATCAACGACTGCGGTTCTTAACAGCGAACGAAACAATTTTCTGCAAATGATGCACCAAATAATCTCAATTCTGCGTACACAATTCTGCAGTGCAATTTTCTGCAAATGAATTTTGCAGACTAATTCTGCAGCGAACACGGACCTCGAACAAATTATATCGACTGATTTGCAGCAACTGATTATAACGACTTAAAAAAATCAGATTCTGCAGCGGCGAATATACGAATCTGCAGCGACTAAACAACAAATTCTGCACATAACTGTCCGAAAACAGCCGCGAATTCAGCAACGTATCGTTTCTGCGAATAAATGTGAAAACTATTCAATTCTGTGAATTATTCGTATTATAACACTTGACAAACACTTAGACTGTTCTGCGTTCGTACGAAGCGGTGGCTTCGTAAACACGTGGGATCGTACCAAAAACGATTTCTGTTCAGCTTCGTAAAAGACAACCTGTTCTGCACGTTAGAACAAATTTGTAACTTCTGCGAATCTGTTTATACGGCTAATAATCAGCGAATCTGTTCTGCGATTTTTTTTGATTCAGAGTCGAGTTTATGGTACTATCAATTTTTTATTTTTTATTTTTTTTTTAATTTTTTTCTTTTTTTTAATTTTTTAAATTTTTTTCGCTTTTTTAATTTTTTTTTCAGTTTTTATTATTATTGATTTATTCTCAACCCATCCTGACCCGAACCCATCCTGACCCGAACTCATCCTGACCCAAACCCATCCTGACCTTCTTCTTTCTTTTACCCATCTTAACCCAAACTCATTCTAACCCAAACCCATCCTGACCCAACAACCAATCCAATCCAACCCATCCATTTTGCCACCTCTAATGTCATTATTAGATTTGAAAACACCAAAGAAATACATGTAAAATCTAAAGATCATATTTTACCACGCCTTCAAACGGTAAGTAAGGTTGGGACACCGTGGTCACCTCGCGTGTGTTGGCCTGGTCCCACGCTAATGTGTGCAATCAATGCTAACAATCATCCCGAGAAACTTTAATCCCATATAATAAAATTGATCATTTTCTCTATAAAATACAAAATAATGTAGTCTTAGAATCCTGTAAAAAGGACACTTCCGTGAGAAGTGTAAGAAGTCATAAAAATTCACATGTAGGCGTCATGTTTTAAACTTGGGCATAATGTTTTGGGTTGTTTTGGCAAGAAAAACACCAAACATAACAATTTAAGACACAATAGAATGAATTATAGGCTTAAAAATTAAACACTATGCCAAGAACGTTAAGTAGTGTATTTTAAGTGTTAAGCGCTGTGTTTTTGTTGTTTTTTAAATTTTATGCCCATAATACATTATATTGTGTTTTAAATTGTTATGTTTGGTATTTTTCTTGCCAAAACAACCCAAAACATCATGGCTAAGTCCAAAACATGATACCGACATGTCAGTTTCTATTTCTTCTCACAATTCTCACGAAAAAGGTCTTTTCTACATGAACCTTACCCTATATGTATTGGATTTTTTTTTACCTATTACTTTTATATATATAAGGTCAAACAAATTACACCAAGATAGCCGGTAAGCGGGCAACAAGCTGCGCCGCTACCCCCTTTTGAATAGCGAAACCTAACCTAGTAAAAACGAAACCCCGATCTCTAGGAGACGAAATGTTGCTGTGAACAACCCGTTGGACCCGTTCAAGAAATCTGATGGCTTCTGGGGCTAGCGAGCCAAATGTATCAAAGGCAAAAGGGATAAAGGAATGTTGATTATCCTCACAGGCTTTTGCATGTTTGTCCATTTTCTTTGCTGCCGCCCTTGCAATCGCCTGACCAGGGACAAAACCTGTATCCCGAAAGCCTACAAGGGGGGAAATCCCGGTAAGATCAACACAAGCGTGTTTACATGCATCCCACCCGAAAACTAAAACGTCCGCGGGGCGCAATGTGGATCTTCCTTCCCTCGGATCTGTCAAAAAGTTTACGGGGGCTTCTTTCTTCACCGAGATCCCCGCCCGTTTGAGGATGTCCCCCAAGACATCCCGCACCCAGTCGTGCCTATACTTAAAACCTGGCAGTTCTTTACAGTGCAGAGCATGCTCCCCAAATTGGTCTAAGCAAGCTTTCCGGCAAATCGGGCATTGCTCATCATCAGGGAACATAGGAATCATGAGCCGATATTTTAAGATAGCACGATATTCAACGGCTGACATCTTTTGGCCTAAGCCCTCGATGGGGATGACCGATAGAAAATCTTGGGCGTGGGGGCCCCGCAAGCATTCTAGGACGGCGTTCTGACGAGGGGTCGTACAGAAATCTGATCCAATATTCTGAGCGATACGACAAAACAGAGCACTCGCCAAAGTCTTCTGGGTCTTCGGTGGGGCGGTGTCCCTGTTAGCGAAACCGCCAATATCCAAATCCGGGAGGTGTCTATGCAACTCCCCCAGAGCCATGTCATAATCCCCATCCATTCTAACAACCCCCAGAGCCATGTATTGGATTAAAATATAAAAAGATAATCAAATTAAAAAAAATCCAAAAATGAAGCATGGGTTTCCTAATAAAATTGATTATATTATTTTCTCTATAGAGTACAAAAAATAATGAATCTATTGGAGTTAAAATCCTAAAATAAAAAAATGAAGCATGGGTTTCCTAATAAAATTGATTATATTATTTTCTCTATAGAGTACAAAAAATAATGAATCTATTGTAGTTAAAATCCTAAAATAATAAAAAAAAATCAATAAAACAAGGCTCATTCTATTCCCACCTCCCCCATTTACTAATTACACCCCCTATTAAAAACATCACATCCATCAATTATTTAGTTTTTGTTTTTAGCCTGTTTTGTCTTTTTGTTGTCTTTTTTTTATTCATTTATTTAATTATTAGTTATTTAGTATTTGTTTATTATTTAATTAGTTATTATTATTATTATTATTATATTTATTATTATTATATTTATTATTATTAGTAGTAGTAATGATATAGTATTTATTATTAGTTTTTATTGTTATAATTTATCAATTTATATTTATAGCTGTAACAAAAGCTATATAAAAATTAGTAGTAGTAATACACTGACCTGCTTTCTTATACTTTGAGATTTCACAAGCACATGGTAATCCATAACACTTACGAACTTGACAACGACAATGTGAACGCTTTAAATGACGCTCTTCTATTATTATATTCTCCGGGTGGATGATTATGCTCACCAGGTTTTACTTTTAACGTCCAAGAACCATTCTTTTTTGAAAATTTCCCTACCATTTCAAACGGGCAATTTATCTTTCTAGTGCCGGTCTCTCTACTTGAATCTTTATCTGATTTATACACACCACCACGATCACACATAAGTACAACTTTAGACACGTAGCCATTTTTAGCTTTCGATCTTTTAGTCACAATAGCGTAACCAAGACTACGTCCGGTGTTTCTAACGCATTCCATCAACTCTTCACGAGACTTGAACACCTAAAAGTGAACTAATATTAGTTACAAAATATTAGGTGAACAAGCTTGAGTAGTTACAAAATATATATTATCCAAACAAACTCATTTAAACTAAAACAAGACCCATAACCTAGCTAGATTATATAACTAAGTTGAAACTTGAAACATGGGAATTAAAAACTATACCTGATCTGTTGAAAATCCAGACATCTCTTTAACTGTAGAGAGCGAAGGCTACTACCGAAGCTCCTCTTTTAAAGGGTCATAAAGCTTAAAGAAAAGTAGGATCTCCTCCTTAGTTTTCACAGGTGGGGGAACTGACTGTGAATCCTAATAGCATAATTTTTACCAATAATTTGAATGCATATCAAAAAAGAAGTAAGTGAATCCTACATCAAAAAAGAAGTAAGTGAAACGAATGCATATCAACTGCACGGTTTTTTGAGGCACCAATAATTTGAGTTTGTTCCACTTTCATTTATTCTCTCAAATGCACCAATAATTTGAGGCACCAATAATATGATCATTTTACACGGGTTTTTTTTTTCAATTTTAATAATAATAATAATAATAATAATAATAATAATAATAATTAGTGGTATCTTAGTGGTGGGATAAGACTTTGGGACCAATAGGTCCTGAGTTCGATTCCCACAAGGGGGTTTTCCCATGTTTATTGGGTTTCCTCCTGAATTGGTGTGGCGTTATGCTTAGTGGAGATGGATATGATCGGGTGATTCCTCTGGTGGCACGATGATACTCCAATGGTCCGTCAGTGATCCAAATTTGCCGTTCAGAAAAAAAAAAAACTAATAGTAAATAATAATAATAACAAAAAGACACTAAAATATAATAAAAAGACAACAAAAAGACTAAAAACAAAAAGCAAATGATTGATGGATGTGATGTTTTTATAGGGGGGTGTAATTAGTAAATAGGGGGAGGGGGTGTGTATAGTTATCACCCTAAAACAAATCCAAAATGAAGCATGGGTTTCCTAGGAAGAGTCACCACGTGTCTGTAAACATTCATGAAAAGTGCCAAATCAATCAAGATCCTTAGAGTCAAAGGCCGTGTTTTGGAGTTTGGACTCAAGTACTCAACCAACCCTGTTGACAATTGGAAATTATTGCCAAACACAATTGATGGGTTTGTAATATCTGCATCTTTAGTTGATGGGTTTGTAATCTTCACTCTCTATTTTCACCATTACATATTTGTATGATTTCACTATTGATTTCTTGTTCAAGAACCCTAAAAATCCGATTTTTATTGATGGGTTTAGTGTCTTTAGCCCTAATTCGAAAAGGGTTTTGGATTTAACCCGATTCTTGGATTTTGGGAGGTGGGTTTGTGATCTAATCAAGAATTTGGTACTGAAAAGTTAGGGGGTTTGTGTTTGAAAGTTGGATTTTGTTATTGAAATTTGATGAGATGGAGGAAAATGCAGCAGCTTTGCATACTGTGGTGAATTCGGTACAGGCGTTGGGTAAGGGTTTCGATGTGAATTTCGATACGAGATTGTTGTATTGTAAGGGAGTAGCAGGGTCAAAAGTTGTGGAGATTGATGAAGAACATACAAGGGATGTTTGGATATATGATAATTTGGTTGTGCCCAATGTGTCTAGAGATATAGAGAGTTCTCAGGATGAGGTTAACCGGAATAGTTCCGGGGTCTGCAATTATCATCAGGTATACTGTTGATCAGTGTGATCACCACTAGGTTGTTGTTAGTTGTTACTTATTAACGAGAATCTTTATCTACTTGCATAGAAAACGCGATGATCTTTTTGTAAAGAAGATCATTTATTTATGGCTTTTGATGTTCAAACATAGGGATTTTAGGTTCCATGATCTAGAAGAATCCTTTAATGCCTTCACATTCTTTTTTGTTTATATGCTGTATTGAACTTAAACATCAACTCGGTTCTATCCCCCTCCCTAAAATAGTCATATGAATTTGCGAAATTTTGGATTTCAAACGGAGTCAATTTGACTCTTAAAAGTCAAGTGGATGCTTAAATCATCATCATCATCATACTCAGTAAATCCCATCAATAGCAAAGCTATGGTAGGGTCTAAGGAGGGTAAGATGCAGACAGCCTTACCTCTACCCCGTAGGAATAGAGAGGCAGCTTCCAGTGAGACCCCCGGCTCAATAGTAGTTTTGCATCAAGCCTTGGACACAAGGCACATACCACTCAACAATCGGGACAAAGGCCGATTAGTGCATGTACCCTTTTGTCTTTCGGCTATCAACGCCACCACATGATGCATGATTAACCATCCCTCTCTTTTAACGTTATTTTCACGAAATTAGTAAAATAACGTTAAAATTAGTGCACTTTCACTTTTGCCCCCCGAGCGTCCACACATATATACATTATATGTGCATACCGCAAGCGGGGCTAAAAGGGGATGCTTAAATATGCTCATTAAAACTGGTTATCCGCTTGTTACGACCTTAAAAAAACTATCTTCTATATGTTTCACAACTTAAGAAGGAAATATTTTTCATGAGGGATTTTTCGAATGCAGATGGTCGAGTATTTTAACGAGAAAGCTAACCTATCAGGCAACGTTCCTCTTGGTAGCTTTAATACTGCATTTGGTTTTACGGGTTCTAAAAATATTGATGCCGCAGCCACTAAGACCCTTTGTATGGATGGTTATTTCATCCCACTTTCTAAATTTGAGCTCACAAATTCCTCTTTAGTGTTGCAAGAAAGTGTTAAACGCGCGGTCCCCACATCATGGGACCCACCTGCCTTAGCGAGGTATCATTTTTTTTTTGTTTCAAGTAAAATAATATTTGAGATTTTGAGTTGCTTTGAACTAACATCATCACTAATGCTCTGTTTATTTATCATTTTATGTGATAGATTTATCGAGACTTTTGGCACTCATGTGATTACATCGGTTACAATTGGCGGTAAAGATGTAATATACGTCAAACAACACCACTCATCGCCTTTGTCGACTGTTGAGATAAAAAATTACGTTGATGATATAGGAAACCATCGGTTTACCAACACTGAAAACCTTACCAACTCGGGTCTTTTGAGATACAAGGAAAAGGCTAGTTTCTCTTAATTTATTCTTCTTATTTATTCATGCACCAAAATTCTTTTTTTTTTGTTTCATGGATACTCTACAAGTTTTTGATCCTTAATATAAATTTGTAGGGCAATTGTTCATATTGGATAATTTTTTTTAGTATATATGAAAAGGCCGGTTTGGGTTGACCCGTAAACACTTTATTGTTCATTACATATAGTTCCGTTTATTATGATTACAAAAACGGCAATTTTACAATTGTAATCCAACTCGTTGTATACAACGATTTCAAAGGTTATATGTATTAAAATAGACGCTGGATGAAGTTCATATCCTTGTACTAGTTTGACCCATTTGACTAATATGATTACAAAAAAAGTTTTAGAGTAAAGTACACGGATGGTCCCTATGGTTTACCAAAATTTTGGATTTGGTCCCTAGCTTTCCAAAAGTACATAGACAGTCCCTATGGTTTGCACTTTGCTATGCATTTAGTCCCCAACTTTTCCAAAAGTACATGGATGGTCCTTGTGGTTTGCACTACCTAACTTGGACATGCTAAAACCTCTAGATTTGTTGGTTGGGGACTAAATGCGTTACGACTGTGCAAACCACAGGGACCATCCGTATACTGTTGAAAAGCTAGGGACCAAATCCAAAATTTTGGTAAACCACAAGGACGATTTGTGTACTTTACTCAAACGTTTATAAATATGTTGATATTCTCAGTAAAATGATTAAGAATCACACAACCCAAATGATTTGGGCCAAATCTACTCTTTTATAAGTAAATGGGTCGAAATCACCACCTCTACAGTTTCTTAAGTTTTTTTAGTACTTCCGCTTTCCATAATATACCGCTATATGTGATTTTGGTTTGTATTTTTCATTGGTCATGTTTCTTTTTTTTTTTTTTTTTTTTACAGGGTGGTGATCCATCGTTATTCAGTAGCCAAGGCGTATACCATCACTTAGTGGAAATGCAAAGGAAGTATGTAAGACTGTATACTTGTACCTTTTCTTCTGAATAAACCAACTCAATTGACGGTCAAAAGTCAACTATTTACTATGGAATGGGTAAATATGATACTTTTAGTGTTTTGAAAAGGGAATACGATACTATGTCACTTTTTAAGTGCTTATAACAAAGCTGTTGCACTAGTAGGCTTATTATGATTTTCTTTTTACGGTTATACAGGATGTAACGGTTATTTTGAGAAGAAGGGGAGGAGATGATTTAGAGCAAAGCCATACTCAATGGGAGAAAACCGTTAAATACTCTCCTGATGTCATTGCCATGTCATTCGTTCCCATTACTTCTCTTCTAGAAGGATTACCGGGAAAGGATCATTTGACTCGCGCTATAAATCTTTACCTTGAATGTAAGACACTATTTTCTTGTTTTTGGTGGTGTCGAGTCTTAAACCGGTTTGAGTATAATAAGGATATAATTCATTCCTTCTAATAAGTCTAGTACTAATTTATTTTGGATGTGTTGTAACCTGTTGGGTGTACAGACAAGCCTCCAATCGAAGAGCTGAGAAACTTTCTCGAGTTCCAGGTGGCACGAGTATGGGCCCCGTTACAAGATCGGCTTCCGGGCCATCAAAGAAAAGAACCTATGTGTCCTTATTTACAGTTTAGCATGATGGGCCAAAAGCTTTACGTTTCTCAAGATCAGGTATGTGTCTTTGAATTAATATATAAGGTAATTTATTTTATGAATATCGCGTGCCTCATGCTTAATGGGTCAATTCGGGTTGTATCGTATTGTAAATGGGTCAAACCAGTAAAAGACATGGTATAAAGACGAGTTACACATAGAATATTTAAAGAAATTGATAACGGGTCAAACGGGTCTTGTAAAGAGGCCTATACTTGGGTTATAATTTATATATCATTGATAATTAATAATGGGTCAAATGGGCCTTGAAATGGGTCAGTGCATTACTGCATTTTTTATATTGAAGCAGGTCAATGGGTCAAATGGGTTGGACATGTTAAATGGGTCAAAAGCCGCCTAATGTGTATTTAAATGGGTAAATCCTTTTACATAAGGATATTATATTATTCGTTTTACAAAAAAAAAGTTTGACCGTTGACCCAACCTGACCCGTGTATAAATATTACATGTACTTCTGTAGTTTTCTCCTGCGCTGACACTACCCGACCCGTAACCAAATACCAATTTTAATACATTTTATAAACATTTATTTGTTGTTTATTTTATACACAGATAACGGTAGGACGTAAGCCCGTTACAGGCTTACGGCTATGCTTCGAGGGTTCAAAACATAACCGCTTAACCATTCATATTCAACACCTGCAATCCCTCCCTAAAATCCTCCGCCCCTATTGGGACACACATGTAGCCATCGGAGCACCCAAGTGGCTAGGACCCGAGGAGCAAGACAGCCGATGGTTCGAGCCGGTCAAATGGAAAAACTTCTCTCACATCAGCACCGCGCCAATCGAGAGCCCCGAAGCCTTTATTGGTGACTTCTGTGGCGTGCATATAGTCACCGGGGCCCAGCTTGGCGTCTGGTATTTCGGGTCAAAAAACGTTTTATACATGAAACTATTATATTCCCGGCTGCCCGATTGCACGGTTCGAAGATCGTCGTGGGACTACTCTCCAACCGATAATACAAAGCGGTCAATTGATTATGGAAACGGTGTCGGTGATTCAAGCTCGGGTTCTGGAAGTAATAAGAAGTTGGCGAAATTTGTGGATACTACGGAGATGAGTAAAGGGCCCGAGGACCCTCCCGGCCATTGGGTGGTTACGGGCGGTAAGCTTGGGGTGGAGAAAGGGAAAGTTGTATTGAGACTCAAGTATTCTCTGCTAAACTATTGAGTTTGTTAATACTGGTACCGGGCCGGGCCGGGCCGACTTGGGCTGGGTCAGTTCGGGTCGGGTCGTATATAACATGTATGACTGTAACCAAATACTTAAAAGAGTTTTATACAACATACCTTAAGGCTTAATTGTTAAATCGGGCTGGGCCGGGCCTAGTCGGTTTGGGTCATATATAACTTGTAAACAGTTTTATATAACATACACAACATAATTGTCATATCCGCCGGGTCGTGTCAGTTCAGGTCATATATAACTTGTATAACTATGACAGACACAAAATAATTGTTTTGTTGGGCCGGGCCGTGTGGGTTCGGGTATGACTGTAACCAAATACTTAAGCAGTTTTATAACGGGCCAGGCCCGGGTTATATATAAGTTGTATGAATGTAACCAAATATTTTGAACCATTTTATGTAACATACACATCTTAATTGTTATTATACACAAACAAACACATAAAAAAACAAGGAGATTATAGTATTATACAATTATATTCCCTTTTTATTTTAATTTTTAATGGGTTTTAAGTATTGAATTTTTCATAGATCTTAAAACTGACCACCTTGAAACGTTTGACCGAACTTCCAACCAGAAGGTGCCACGTGGTAACTGGTTACAACTCTTCCGTTACTGGCTGTTACTCTAAAGGAGAGGCTTTGACCGTCTAGATAAGAGTTGCTTTGCCAGTTTTGACCCCAGTTTCTTGTCATCGTTTGCCACCCTGTTTTCGACCCTTTGATCGAGACCCCATGGATATCCCCTGCACCGCCGACGTTGGTGATCAAAACCAGGTTGAAGTAAGAGTGACCATTAATTGTGAACCTCATTCCTCCTTTCTTTATACATGGCACCCTATAAAATACATCACAAGTTAAATAATATTAGATAAATAATAGGTTTGTTTGGACGCACAAGCTCGATAAATGAATGTTACATGTCATACCTCCGATAGGCAACGGGGATGATTCCAGCGCGATATTGTGCAATCTTCAAGAAAGCGGGCTGCGACAGATCAAAGTGGCGGAGTGGGGGGTTGCACCACCCGCCATTGTCATTGGCGAGTGCGTAATTGGGCGGGCAATAGTTGGTGGCAGTGATGGTGATGACGCCATGAATGCACCATTTCGGATCATCAATACACCGCAACTGGAAGCAAGAACCGCAACTCAGCCCGTTGTTGAATAGCGCGGTGCTCAACGCTGCGGTGTTTGTGCCGTAACCGTCGCTGTAGAGGTTTCCATAGCCACAAGCACCACCTGAGCATTAAAATTGTTCACAAAAAAGTTAAGTCACCAAAGAGGTGGGGTGCCACCCTATGTTTTGTCACAATCAAAATGATAAAAAAAAAATTGGGACAAAATCAATTAATATTGGTATTTATTATCATTATCGTTTTCTTATAGTTTTGACCCTGAATAATTATGTTACGAACTCAATTGAAAAGTGACGCGATGCATTGTTGTTTGGTAGGTAATATTAAAGAACGAGGACTTTAAATACTAACGGTGGTATATTTTCTCTCTGTCAACTAACTACTTTTAAGGTTTAAAGTTTAGGGTTTATATATACGCACACTTGCATGACATGTTATATGACGTTTAGTTAATAACAAGTCACGCGTGCAAACGTGCAAAGACAAACATAAACACATACCCATGGTGCCAGATGCATCTTGGCCGCCGTAAAATGTTGCATGAGCCTTTTGCCAACCCCCTTTTAAGCCATGGGTGGTACGGAAAGCCAAGAGGATGATACTAAATGGCAAGAGAAAACCCATGATCAAATTCACAATGAGGAGAGAGATAGAGAGAGAGATGGTTTGAAAGAGGAGGGAGATTTGGAAGGTATAAATAGGGGAAATGTGTGTAAAAAGAGTAGATGAAGAAGTGTGCATGCATGTAATGGAATCACGTTTGCAGCGGCAAAAAAGTCCCAATAATTCAATTCAAATCATATTATTCAATCTTTACATTTTAATTTAATTAATTATAACTAATTAAACTAGGTATGAACCCCGTATATTACTGAGCTGCATAAATGTAATTTTATATAATAAATAATAAAAAAATATATATCTTTAAAAAAACTCTATATACTCTAAACTAGGGATCATTTTGAGTTTGGATTAATAATAATTTTGCAAGTTTTAGTTTGGGTCGGGCTTTGGTTAATTTATCAATAGTTACCTATTTAAGTTATCTTATTTACATACATATTTATAATGCATCACTTTTAATTGGGCTAAAAAGTAAACCAACAACTTAATAGTTTATGTTGTAGTTCAACCAAGGTTTTAAAAACCGGTTTATATCAGTTGGTTGAACGGATGTTGAAAGCTTGGCCGACGTGAATCATACCGGTAAACTGAAGGAACGACAAAAAAGTTGTATCGCCGATATATTGGGTTATACCAGTTTAAACCAGTATACCGGTACCAGTCCAAATGTTAAAATTTGGATTTTTAATCTTTTATGGGTCTAAAAAGGTAACGGTAGTGAATTATTGAATTATGTTTTTTATGAATTAACTTTTGAAATAATTTTTTTTATTATGGAATGTTGTAGTTTTGAATTATTTTGAGTTAAAATTGTATTTTATGAATTTGTACTTATAGAGCTAATTAGTCAACCCGGTTTACCGTCCGATACAACCTGGTTCAACCGATTAAACCATTTCTGAGCCTAACTCGGTATGATTTAAAAACCGGTTTTTAAAACATTGGGTTCAACCCTGGAACGACCACTTAATCACTCGACATCTTTCTTAACAATAAATCAATTTTAATACGCACACTCAATATCGCTAAAGCCAAAATCTAGTAATTATATATATTATTATAGAGTGATGATGAATAGTAACTTTCTTTTTATAATAATATATAGTTTTTTATTGTTTTTATTTAATATATTATAATAGTTTATTATTATATTTACTTTTAATAAATTATTTTTATTTTTTTTCCTTTTTAAAAACATATATTTCTTTTACCATTTTTTAATAATTGTTTTTCCTTTTTTTAGAACATATATTAATTTATTGATTAATTCGATACTTCTTTAATAATTTACGTTTATGACTTTTTTCTAAAAACTTAAGTACATAGTTGTGCTTGTTTTTTTTCCCAGACATTTCGTTATAAGTTATGTTAAAAACAAAGTTGTACTCAAAATAAAGTATTTATTTGGTATCATAAAACGGTAAGATGATAAACTAAATCGTTCTAATGAGTTGGTTTTCTAAACAACATGATTTATTTTCAAATGACGTTTATTTTACATTGTCATTTGCTCGGTTTCGCCGCAACGCGCGACGTTAAGAAAACTAGTTAAAACATTAAATCACAAAGTGAAGATCGATAAATTTAAAAGGTATATGATAAAGAAATAACTAGAAGTTATAATTTTTTTAACAAATGTTTTTTTTTTTGTTTTTTTTTTTTTGTTTGAACATTAGTAAAATTTCATTCCAATCATCAGGGCAAATTACATAAGGATAGCAGGTAGACGAGCAACAAACTGCGCCGCCATCCATTTTTGAATAGAAAACCCTAATCTACTAAAAACAAAGCCCCGCCCCTGAGGGGTCGAAAAGTTGCTATAGACCACACGCTGAACTCTAGACAAGAACCGAACTGCCTCCGGCGCCAAGGAGCCGAACGTGTCAAACGCCAGGGGGACAAAGGCATGTTGATTATCCTCACAAGCTTTCGCGTGCTTTTCCATCTTCTTTGACTCTGCTTTCAGTACCGCTTGCCCCGCCACAAACCCATTTTCCCGGAACCCGGCTAGTGGGGATACACCTGTGAGATCGACACAAGCATGTTTCCCGCCCTCCCAACCAAAAACTAGCACGTCAGCTGGGCGTATGGTGGATCTCCCCTCCGACGGGTCTGTAAGAAAATTAACCGGTGCCTCTTTCTTTGCCGAGATCCCTGCTCGTCTGAGAATATCCATTAACGCGTCTCGCACAAAGTCATGGCGATACTTAAACCCCGGCAACTCTATACAGTGTAACGCATGCTCCCCGTATTTATCCAGGCATGCTTTACGGCAGACTGGGCAAGTTTCATCATTCGGGAACATGGGGATCATCAAACGGTACTTAAGGATTGACCGGTACTCCACCGCTGACATACGTTGACCCAAACCTTCAATAGGAATAACAGTTAAGAAATCCTGAGCGTGAGGCCTCTGTAGGCATTCAATGACGGCTTTCTGGCGGGGTGACAAATGGAAATCTTCTCCCAAGCTTTGTGCGATTCGACAACAAAGGGCATTCGCCAAAGTTTTCTGTGGCTTTTTGGGGGCGGTGTCCTTGTTAGAGAAACCGCCGAGATCAAAGTCAGGTAAAGATTCATGCAAGCGTTCCAAGGCGCTGGCATAATCCGGATCAGTGTTAGCAACCCCACTGTTACGTAAGATGTGGTCCTGCAACTCCCAAGATTGAGACCTGGAAGCCACAAAGGCATAGGCAGCCACATCCCGGGCCGAGAGAAGGCCCAACCCACCAAGCCTCATTGGCAAGGTCACGATTCGCCACTGTAGATCACCAAAAAAAGGACCCCCACATACGACAATGTCTTCTATTGCCTCCCGAAGACCTTTATCAAAACATGAAACAGCATCATCCACAAAGGGGGGCTGACAAGTTCGCAAACCAAATAGTAACTTTGCAACCCCCATACAAGATCTAAGCAAGAGGAGTTCGCTTTGAGGATCCCGCAACAAGGGAAGGTGTCCCATAATGTCAACAGCACGCGTTGCCCTCTTAGCCGCTAAACCACTAATAAAACTGGCATCACGGCTGACTGCCCCTCCTAGCAGTTTGACACCTTTCTCCGGCCTCCCAATCTCACTGGGGAAAAGCCCTGGCCGGACCTTCACCCCGTTGCATGTCGGCCAAAATACTTCAGTTTTTCTAATATTAAGCCGTAGCCCCAAGGCTGGGCCCTCCGAACCGATGATGTCGAGAGCTTTAGCAACCTGAACAGCGTCCCCGATAATTGTCCCGTCATCCAAGTACCAAGCATGGAAGGGGAGTTTACAGTTTTCCTGCACCTGAAGCACTAAAGGGTGTAAGGCTAGGGCAAAAAGCAAAGGTCCCAAGGGATCCCCTTGCTGCACCCCCGTGAATGCCCCGATGCGATCATTCCCCACGTATAGCCTAGCAGGCTGAGCATACAGAAATTGAACCCATGGGAATATGGAGGGGCAATGGCGATGGACCTCGCGAAGCAAAACTGAACGGTCAACTAAGTTGAAAGCGTTGGAAAAATCAACCGTAAGCATGGCCAGCGAACCATCTGAATGAAAAGAATTAAGAAACCTGTTAGCGCTGTGCAGCACCGCCTCCGCCCCATTAGGGACCCCCACCCCAAATTGAAAGTCCCCCAAGTACTTAACAGCTTCTTTCCCAACTTTCTTCATGGCTACTTTGGAGACTAATCTTCTCCAAATTGCCCCCACAGCAATGGGGCGAATCCCATTATCAGGCTTCAACAAAGGGGTTAGGGGCGCCGAAGCAACAAAATCCGCGAGCACCTTAGGACATAACCCCCCTAGCCAAAGGTTTACCACTTCAGTGATGGCAGTAAGCAGTCCCGAGGCCGTCGCCGACCCCTCGCCGCTAAGAGCGTCCAACAGGTGTTGGGCCCGCAGGCCATCTCGCCCACAAGATGTCCCTTTCGGGAAAGATTTCACACACCTGTGCACGCAGTCTTCATCCACGGATAACGCAGGTTGTGAAAGAGGAGTTGAAGGGAGGTTCGAGGGCGGTGCGAAAGGATGTTTGTCGATAAGGGCTTGCATGGTAGATTCCCCCCGGGGAGCAACCCCACTGGAACACAACACCTTAACAAATGTATAATAAAAAAAATTATCTAGCAAAGTCTTGCAAATTCAAATCAAATGAAGTTTTAGTAAAAAAAGTGTACAAAATATATTTGAGAGAGTAAAATGCACGGATAGTCACCGTGGTTTGATAAAGTTTCACCTTTAGTCTTCATCTTTTCAAAATTATATGTATGCTTCCTGTGATTTGTTCAGTTGTTACTCGGATAGTCTCTGAAGTGGATGAGGGTAATTTGGTCATTTCACATAGAATTAACTCAAAAAGTTAACCGCCATCCACTTCAGCGACTATCCGAGTAACAACTAAACAAATAATAAGAAACATACATGTAATTTTAAAAAGATATGGACTAAAGGTGAAACTTTACCAAAGCTCAGGGACTTACACTATATTTAGTGAATAAGGGTGATACGTTGAAAAGTTACACGTCAGCAAAGAACAACACGTCACTACATTAACTTTTGTACTCTTTTCTGACACGTGAACTACTATCGGCCTAAAAAATAAGGTAAAAGTTACACGTCAGCAAATCTAGGTGTTTGGTTAACACATGTGAAGCAATCTCATCTACACTTCCTGCTTTTCCACCAAACGCTCATTTGCCACGTCATCTCACAGGTGTAAACTACTACATGACTCATCTGACACTTTTTTATTCATAAATGTAAACTTCACTTCTTAAAACTTAAAAGTATAACTACATGATGACTCATGTCACACTTTTAGTCATAAATGCAAACTTAACTTGTAATGTTATTCATTGTGTATATCATTTGGGCTTCAAGATAGAGTGAACTAAGTAAATTTCTTTACGTGTTACGACAGGGTCTATATGTAAAGTAACTCGAATTTATATTGTTTAATAAAAACGTTTTAAGTTTGATCTGACCTGTTTCCGAACAAAGTTTACGTTAAAACGTAGATCAACTGAAAACATATATAAAAATAAGAATAAAAACGTATTATATTTGATCTGACCTGTTTCCGAATAAAGTTTACGTTAAAACGTAGAACAACTGAAAACATATATAAAAATAAGAATAAAAACATATTATATTTGATCTGACCTGTTTCCGAACAAAGTTTACGTTAAAACGTAGACAAACTGAAAACAAATATAAAAATAAGCATAAAAACGTATTATATTTGATCTGACCTGTTTCCAAACAAAGTTTACGTTAAAACGTAGACCAACTAAAAACATATATAAAAATAAGAATAGAAACGTATTATATTTGACCTGACTTATATTTTGGAAGAAACAGACTTTGAAACGTAAACCAACTTAAATTTATATTGACACGTACATAAAAATAAGTACATAAGACTATAGTGTTTTATTAAGTTAAAGAACGGTACGACGCGTTGCGACGGCGTTGGAACATAAAGTAATTTGAATTTATATTGTCTAATAAAAACGTATTATATTTGACTTCACTCGTTTTAATTTATAATGATTTATTAAGTTAAAGAATGGTACGACACGAAAACGTATTATATTTGACCCGACAAATTTCCCAGAAAAAAAAAACTTATGTTGAAGCGCAAATCAAATTGAATTTATACCGACACGTACATAAAAATACGTACGTAAAACTCGATTACGTGATTAAAAAGTTGAGGGGTTGTAAGCATTAATGCTGAAAGTTTATTTCACAACCACGTCCAAATGTTTAATTTTTTTAAAGGGGTGGTTAAAAAGCATTTGGTTCGAAGCTAAAAAACATTTGTTTCAAAGCTCGCTCAAACTCACAATCTGTTTGATATAAGCTTGCTCGAAATCGTGTAGAGCCAAGTTGACATGGGTTGTAAACGAGATGAGTTTGAGCCAAGGTAAGCTCGCTCATTTAAAATTGATACTCGCATTTCCATAACTTTGAAACAACCACCAATGTAATTCATGTCAAGTTGACATGGTTCGGGTGATTTTGAATAAATGAGTTACAAAGAAAAGGGGTACTCTTGCATTGGGTTAGAGTTAATCAAGAGTTGTAGTATATGATATTATTTGTGGTTAGAAATATTTCTATAGTTGTACAACTTGGCTTTTCAATACTTGAACTGTTAGGGCCTGTTTGGTTGACAGGAATCCATATTTCAAGGGAATTGGAATTTGAATTCCATTCTTTTGTGTGTTTGGTTGGACAAATTAGTTGAAGGGAATTGGATTTCAATTCCAACAAAATCCCTTATTTAATGGAATTCAGATTCCTTCTAAATTTCAAAGGAAAATTTAAAAAACCACGGGAATGTTTCCAAAGTTACGGAAATAACCCATTGCCTCTTTTATTTTTGTCTAAAAACAAAAAAATAATAATAAAATCAAAAAAATTCTAAAAAATCCAAAAAAATCAAAAAATAATAAAAAAATCCAAAAAGTTCTAAAAAATCAAAAAATAATAAAAAATTCTAAAAAATCAAAAAAATAATAAAAAATCTAAAAAAATCCAAAAAATCTAAAAAATAATAAAAAAATCCAAAAAATCCAAAAAATAAAAAAATAAAAAAAATAAAAAAATAATAAAAAATCCAAAAAAATTCTAAAAAAAACAAAAATTCTAAAAAATAAAAAAATCCTAAAAAATCTAAAAAATTATAAAAAATAAAAAATATAAAAAATCCAAAAAATTCTAAAAAATCCAAAAAATAATAAAAAATCCAAAAAATCAAAAAAATAATAAAAAATCAAAAAAATTCTAAAAAATCAAAAAAATATAAAAAATCCAAAAAATTCTAAAAAATCAAAAAAATAATAAAAAATCCAAGAAATTATAAAAAAAAAATTCTAAAAAATCCAAAGAGTTAATTACATAGTTAGTCCCTGTGGTTTGCACAAAATAACATACTTATGTACTAATAGTTTAAAATCATCTTCTAGAGTATTAACTTTTCATTTTGTAACGTTTGGAGGTATTAACTTCTAGGGTAGTAACATAGGTAGTCCCTGTGGTTTGCACAAAATAACATACTTAGGTACTAACATAATGTGATTTTAAGCCTACAAATAACCTTAATACCCCCAAACGTTACAAAATGAAAAGTTAATACCCTAGAATGTGATTTTAAACTATTAGTACCTAAGTATGTTACTTTGTGCAAACCACATGGACTAACTATGTAATTAACTCAAATCCAAAAAATAAAAAAATCCAAAAAATTCTAAAAAATAAAAAAAAATTCTAAAAAATCAAAAAAAATTCTAAAAAATCAAAAAAATAATAAAAAATCCAAAAAATTCTAAAAAATCAAAAAAATCCAAAAAAATCGAAAAAAATAAAAAAAATCCAAAAAATTCTAAAAAATCCAAAAAATTCTAAAAAATAATAAAAAATCCAAAAAATCAAAAAAATTATGAAAAATCAAAAAAATTATAAAAAATCAAAAAATTAATAAAAAATCTAAAATACCCAAAAAAATTCTAAAGAACCAAAAAAAAAAATTAAAAAAATCTAAAAAATAATAAAAAATCCAAAAAATTCTATAAAATCAAAAAATTAAAAAAAAAATTGACAATAAAGCGGACACAAAGACTTGAACGTTGGTAAATGTTCAAAATACCGCACTCCTTCGTATACGTCAGGAGTCCATTGATGAGAAGGGGCTGGGGAAAAATTGAATCCAATTCCTACAATGATGAATATGAGCGCAATTGAAATTCTTAGGAAGTGATACATTTGTGTATTAGTGTATTAATAAGACCATTCACTATTTCTTCAAGCTCGATCTCTCCCCCGAATGAACCTGAGAAAAATATACTTTCAATAATAGCTCATGCCAAATTAAATATTATATTATTGAAACATTAAAGCCCATGGGCTTTAGGCCTTCAGCCCAATATTATGCAAGCTTCGATTATATCAACCTGTCACCTGGTGCGTAACTGCAAAAAAAATTCCTTAACCATATAATGACTAGGAAATGGTTTTATATTACTAGGCATCATGCAGATTTATTAAACAAAATGGGTCGGGTCAATAACAAAGTTGACTAGTTTATGAATTGGTTATTACAACGGTTTTTGATCCAACAATATAGTTTTTGGATCAATTTCAAGATCTGAACAAAGTTGGTATGATATTTCAACCGAGTACTCTCAACTTCGACTAGGGAGCGTCTAGCGACTTTTGCATCCATCATCCATGATCAAGACGACGTGTGATTGAAGTGATACTGAATACCAGATCCCGTCGTTTTATTTTCTTTAGTACGGTTTGTGTTTGTTTTTTAAAATGTTGTTACTATAACACTTGATGCATATAAATGTTTCATGTAGTAGAATTCTTTAGGGGTTCTTGTCCATCATACCAATCATTATAAACATCATTACAATAGGTAATGATATAATGCATGAGGGTGGGTTCATGATAAGGATTTGAATTTGGATTTTGAACATTCCAAAAGAAATTAGTATCCATCAAAAGAATTTTTGTTTCTAATGTTGAGTGACAAAACACTCGCATATGCATAATTTGTTGTAAATGAAATCTAGTTCCATTTTTAATGTGTTTGGTTGAGAAATGAATTACCGTCACCATCGTATCGCCGTCCTTACCGTCACCATCGTATCGCCGCCACTACTGCAACTTCCCATTGCCGCCGACCCTATCACCATTATCGCCGCTAAATTCAAAAAAACACAACCATTTAAATGGACACTAAATCCTCCAATGAGAAAACCCTTATGGGAAAACCCCCTGTCCACCCTACCAAAATGGTGATGGCCTCTAATTCTACTGCTAAACTATACATTTATTTGTTTACCATCGAGATCCCTAATCACTTACATAAACAAAAACTTATCTAACACGGATTATGTAGTTAGGTACATTGATAATAAAGATTTCATTGTACCAATGGGGTGGTGGTCCATTGGTAAAGGGTAAATCCTTTAAACATCTTGGGAGAAGGAGGTCTTAGGTTCAAGCCTCACAGACAACAGGAGTAAAGAAATTTGCCGTTCAAAAAAAAAAAAAAATAAAGATATCATAGGCCATGCCGGACTATACAAATTACTAGCCTAGGCCTAGTTTTCCACCAAGAGAAAATAGACTTTCCATTATTACCCATTGTATACCAAAAAAGAGACATTGAAAGTGACCAAAGCAACATCATGAACAAGGGAAAATAAATCATCGCACATCGCGCATCGCGCATCGCGCATCGCACATCGCTACCCTATCCTTTAAAAAATATTTTTTTTTGAATTTTTGAATCCTGTTGTATATAGGACTTAAATCTAAGATCTTCAATCTTAAGTGTTGCTAAAAGTTTTTGCCTTTGCTAATAGGCCACATTGATACATCCCTACCCTATCCTATGATATAGTTCCGTAAATGCTGGGCATCTTTGTATATATAAAAACAACTCAAGCTTGAGACGAATACCGGGCAGAAAGACAAGTGAAGATGTCCAAGATGGCATAAAACTATCGTATCCAAAATCATAGTTAGCAATCGCATAAATGTAAAAGAAAAGAAAACAATTTGTCCAAGGCCTCTTGATCTTAGTGTCACAAGGTGTTATTCTTATGAATTGGTATGTATCAAGTCTCACAAAATTAACAGTAGGTGAATTATAAAAGTTGGTTTTATAAGATTGTGTTTGTTTGAAGTAATAATAGTTTAGATATTGTGGGGTTGATGAGTAACTTTTCTGGTCAGTGGGTGGCTATGGGAGTGTAACGCCTCAAAATCTGAAAGTTAATATTTGTCGTGTGTTCTTATGTGACGCGTCATGAAATAAATAACTAGGTTATTTAACCTAGTTAAGGGTATGGTCAAAAGTATTAAATGATGAAGGTAGTGTCGGTTATGTTTTAAAGGTAAAACCGATGGGCTAAAGTGGAACAAATGAAAGTTGATTTACTAATTAAAAGAAATCAATACACAAATAAACACACACATCGTGTGTGTTCGAGAAAGAGCCAGGAGCGTGTACTTCAGTTGGCGGACGTGTACTTCAGTTGGCGTATAAGTTACGTGTTAGATGTGTTAGTAATTGACTCTTAGAAGTCAGAATGATGACGGGCTGTGACCCGGACAATAACTTGAGTATGGGCGGGAATGGTAAGTTTAGTAAGAAATATAGAAACGAGGTAATAAGGTATTGGCAAGTAAGCATGAATGGAAGGAAGTACGAGCGTGTACTTCAGTTGGCGAAGTGATTAATAGAATGAAAGGATTGCATGTAAGAGTTAGAATGTGTGGTACGTTATAGTAGGTACGTAGGAAATTGTAGAAGAGTTATAGGTGGGTAATCACCTAGTGTAATGAATGTTTAAATGACATATGCTAACCGCCGATGTTGTTGATGATAATGTTAGAACTAGTGATGTGATGAAACCAATCGTATTGGTGAAAGGATGTGCACGAGCGGAAGCTCATTACATGGAGGAATGAAACCTGGCCTGTACGGCTAGAACTCGAGGAGAAGATGGTCGATCTGGGTTGCGGGTCGTTGGTTTGAGAAATGGAAAAGAGGTTAGTAAAATGTTTAACTCATGATTGGATAGATATGAACTAGTATGGCACATTTATATATGTAAATTAATTAATGCATGAAGTGAAAGCAATAGTAATGTGGAATGAACGAAAGGATTTAAAGGTAATGTAAAGGTATGCAAGTAACAGGTAATTGTAGAAAACGTAGAATAAGGTTAACGTTAGAGTTAAGCACGTAGATGTGATTATGTAATAGTAGTTTTGTTGTGATGACAAAACAAAAGTAAATGTTATACAGTGCATGTAGAGAATGTAACTTTAAAAATAAAAGAGAGGAAGATAGTAGATCTGTTGAGAACGGATCATACGAATGTAAATAGGACTACAGGTTGAAGGAGTATGTGTATGGGCCCGTTATTGACAGGTCAAGGAAATGAAAATGATATATGAAAGTATAATAAGGAAAGTATGGACTAGTTAGGAAGAATTCAATTATTTGAATAGTTTATGAATAGAGAATGAATAGTTACCTATTATTATGATGTACCAGTTAGAGTTAAACATATAGGTGTATGTATAAATTACTAAGTAAGATTGTATAGTTGACGGAAATTATATGAATGTTGAAATAAACATGAGGAAATGTTAGTAATGGGATGTTGGAACGGTTGCAAGTAAGTAAGAAGGTATATAATGCATATGATATACGAGTATTAGAATGATGATTGAACCATTAGCTATGAAGGCTGTTAGGAATTAGCGTTATTAGTGAAAGCGACACTAATAAGAACTCCGGAGCGGGTTCTTTAAGAAAGAAGATAGTCGTTGTGATGGGCTAGCGGTGGTGTTGATGGACATAGAGAAGAATTAATTAGTGTTAAATAGAGGTAAGAAAGGTTTCGGGGACGAAACCTCATTTAAGGGTGGTAGACTTGTAACGCCCCAAAATCTGAATGTTAATATTTGTCGTGTGTTCTTATGTGACGCGTCATGAAATAAATAACTAGGCTATTTAACCTAGTTAAGGGTATGGTTAAAAGTATTAAATGATGAAGGTAGTGTCGGTTATGTTTTAAAGGTAAAACCGATGGGCTAAAGTGGAACAAATGAAAGTTGATTTACTAATTAAAAGAAATCAATACACAAATAAACACACACATCGTGTGTGTTCGAGAAAGAGCCAGGAGCTCCATGAGAGCGCCACAAACCCTAATCATGAAGATCATCAAATCGGAAGGCAAGATGAAGCTTAAATCCATAACCGAGCATGGATTAATAATCACCAACACGAGGGAATCGTAAGGTATGTCTTAAATCTAAGATTGGTGATCATGGGTGAAGTGGGTTATGTTCTAATCCGTGAGTTAATATGAAATTGATCATGTACAAGGGTTAGAATCCTCGTATAGAACATGGGTTATGTATGGTTTGCGTTAATTTGATGATTAGAGGTGAAACCCGTTAGTTGTGGTGAAGATGATTATTAGAAGCACCACCTATGTTCAAGTCTTGTTGAAAGATTGATGTATTATGTGGGTATGATGAATTCTTGTTAGATGAATTAGGAGGAATGATGATGTTATGTTTGATGTTCATTTGGAATGATACATGATGATTAGTAGTAGGTTTTGATGGGTTATGTATGAGTTTAGAAGATTTATGTATGAATTAGTTGTACGTTATGCTTAAAAGGTGGTACGCACATCAAGCGTATGATAAAATGCATATAGTGTCGTCCGTATAGTCGATTATGATGTTACGAGTATATGATAAGTTGATAGTTGAATATGGTTGATAGTTGACTCTTGAAAGTCAACTAAGTATAAGAAACATGATTTGACTCGTTGTCGTAAAGGTAGGATTATAGGAAGTCGTTTGGTACATGTTATGTTAATATGCATTATTTGTAATTACATGATGAATTACGTGTGTTGGAAAGGATATGAAGTTGATTATATGTCTTAAATGCTTGTTAGAAATGACTAAGGAAAGTTAAGTGTGAATTATGCGAGTGATATGATTGTTACATGTACAAATGAGTATGCTAATAAGAGCGTGATTTCGATGAAATGAAAGTATAGGAATCCCGTCGAGAGGGACTCAAGCATGAGGTGTTAACGGGTCAAGAAGAGGAAAGGAATCGGATACGAGCACGGACGCATAAGGTAAGTGATTTCCGTAATCACTTCTTAGTTCGATTAAGTAATATGGTGTTTTAATTATCTAAACACGATGTTTGAGGTCAAATATGTGTTGTAGGCTTTCGTCGTAATTGATAGGATTAAAGTTGACCAAAATGCCCTTGATGGGTATTTTGGGCAAACGATCTTAAAAGTAGTTTAAAAACAAGTTATTCGAGTAATGTAATGTTTTGGTCAAGTATGAAAGTGGGAAGTATGGTTTTGTTAGTCACAAGACCAATTAATGCGCGAATACCCTTAACGGGTCAAAATAAGCTTATGAATGAAAATGGGTTAAGAGGATGCAATACATCTAAGAATTTAGTCTTTTATGATAGACGTCACTGATATTATTAGGTTCATAAGGAATTATGGTAAAACAAACAAGTTATGTTGATGAATGCATGAACGGGTCAATTCTTGGTAAAAAGGGTAGTAAGCCGAGGACTTAAAAGTCTGAAATTTTGTTAATCTGGATGTCGGATCTTAACTCCATAAGATGGATAATTAAATTACGAACGCGTAGGAAAAAGAATCGGGTAAAACGGACCAATAACGAAGAAGTTATGACCGTTTCCGTGAAATGCGGTCGTGCTGGGAATATGCAGCATTCAGCTGCAAAAGTTCTGTGAAAACAGGGGCTTAGCGTGACGCCAAGGCCCTTGGCGTCACGCGAGGCCCCCCTTGTTTGGCGAAAATTGTTCGTTTGCTCCGTTTTGGCTTGGGAACTCGTTTAAACGCGTTTTAAGTTGCGTATGACTAATTTAACTTATGTTTTATGACCATTAGGGTAAGCGCACATGTAGATAGGTATGTAGGTATGTTTGTATATCTCTATACACGTATGTAGAAATGTATGAAAGCATGTATGTATCTACGTGGGTATGTTTATAAGTATGTGAGCAAGAATAAGCGGATATATGATGGTATGTATGAGAGTAGGCATGTATGAGTTTGGTATGATGCACGTAGGGTTGTATGTATGTAAATATGTATAATGTCATGAGTGTACGTAATGATGTTGGTATGCGTACATGTAGATACGTATTTAATGATGTAGATGTGTGTATATGTAAGTATGCATGTAGATTGGCATGTATGTGTGTGAGTATGTATGCAAGTAGGTATGTATGCATGTGTGTACGTAAATATATATGGAGATAATATGTATGAATTTTAGGTATGTATGTAAGTCTTTCGGTATGATTAAGTGTTTACGTTGTTTATTCGTGTACCTGGAGTTATAAGTGAAATGCAGGAATAACAAAGAAGTCTCATCACGGATGGTATGACAGGATGGAAAAGCTGGGATGTAAAGAGTTAACGAAACGAGAAGTAAACGTGAAAACCTTGTAGGTTTATAATGCGTACTAATGTTGTGAATTTTATGTGGTGAACGCAGGTAGTACCAGTCATGAGGATATCCAAGGATTGGAGATCGAGGATCGAGTCACCAGATAGATTGTACGGGAGTGTTGAGTACGTAATGGAGTGAAGCTAGGTTATGGCTTCTTATTGAAAATGAGTATAGTAAATGTATTTATTGTGAAAGAATTAATCTTAAAAATGAATTTAAGTGCGTCAAGGTGTTTGTAACGAAAGAAATTTTTATGGTACGATTTTCCGCTGCGACTTTAGTCAGTTACGAATTAGGGTGTAACAGGGAGATTTCAAAGCAGTCAGGTATCCAGAAGAAAGAAAGTTCTCCAAGTTCAACACGGTCAGTGCTAGAGCTTTTAACGATTTTATTGCGGAAGCTGGGTTTCTAGAGTACATTATGAAGGGAAGTAAATACACTTATTTGGCGGATAACAGTACGAAACTTAGTAAGATTGACCGGTTCTTCGTTTGCCATAATTTCTTTAATGACTGGCCAGTCGCTTGCCTCAGAGCTCTTCCTAGGAGGTTATCGGACCACAACCCGATTTTGTTCACTACGGTTAACAGGAATTTCGGTAAGAAATCTTTTAGAGTCTACAACTCTTGGTTGGACAAAGAAGGTTTTGAAGAGGTTATTGTTAGGGCGGCCGCTGATTTTGTTGATCCCGAGGATCGACCGGACGTCAGATTGTCAAAAAAATTCAAGTTTATGAGAGGTCTCATCAAGGATTGGAGGGATAAAACATTGGCTAAGGAATCGCTCGAGGAAGCTAATCTTAGGGAGGAATTGGAAAATATGGATCTCATCCTGGATACCAGAAATCTTACTGAAGAAGAAGACTGGATTAGAATGAAATGTAAAAAAGGTTTGGGGGTGATCGAATACAACAAAGCCAAAGACCTTAAACAAAGGTCTAGGATTCGGTGGGCGATTGACGGAGACGAAAACTCTGCGTTTTTTCACGGGTTCATTAATAGAAGGAAGGCGTCAAACTTTATTCACGGTCTCACGGTGGATGGTGTGTGGACACAAGACCCGACGAAAATTTAAAAAAAGATTTTTAGGTACTTCAGGAACCTTTTTAGCGATAGAATCGGTCCGAGACCTGGTGTTCGGTGTGATGGGCTGAAAAGGATCTCAGAAGAGGAAGCTCGGGATATTATTAATCCGTTTTCGGTCAGGGAAATCAAGGAAGCGGTCTTCGAGTGTGGGTCGGATAGGGCTCCAGGCCCGGATGGTATTAATTTCAGATTCATAAAGAAGTTTTGGGCCTTATTTGAGCAGGATTTTGGGGAGATTATGTCTTATTTTTTCGATCACGGTATTATCAATCGGGGGAGCGGCTCTTCGTTTATCATGCTAATTCCCAAGATAAAGGACCCCACTAGCCTAAAAAATTATCGTCCTATCAACCTCATTGGTGTCATTAGTAAAACAATTTAAAAAATATTGGCCAACAGATTAAAGAAGGTGATCAAGAGGGTGATTTCTTCATCTCAATCAGCTTTTGTCAAAGATAGGTACATCTTAGACAGTCCTTTTTTGCTCAACGAGGTCCTTCCTTGGCTGAAGCATGGGAAGAAAAAGGCGTTTCTATTTAAGATCGATTTTGAGAAAGCGTATGACAACGTCATTTGGAGTTTCATTATTGGCATCATGGAGCAGATGGGTTTCCAGCAATGGCAGTTATGGATTGACGGTATTTTAGCTTCGGCGAGATCGGCGGTTCTTGTCAACGGATCTCCAACGTTCGAGTTCCAGTGTCAGAAGGGGTTGCGGCAGGGAGATCTTGTTTTTTCCTTTTCTCTTTATGTTTGTTATGGAAGTTCTCTCGCGGCTCTTGTCGAATGCTAGCAACATGGGGATTTTCAAAGGGATCAAAACCCCCAAGGACGGCCCTACTTTGACGCATTTTCTCTTCGCTAACGACGCTCTCATTATTGGGGAATGGAGTGATGAGAACATCAAGACGGTGGCCAAAATATTGAGGATTTTCCATATCTGCTCGGGTTTAAAAATCAACTTTCATAAGTCAAACCTATTCGGGATAGGGGTTAGCGAAGAAGAAGTAGTTAGTATGTCCAGATTTTTGGGATGCAAGACAGGGTCAGTGCCTTTCACTTACCTAGGTATTTCGGTTGGTGCTAATATGAATCGGATAAGTAATTGGTACCCGGTGGTGGATACGTTCCAGCGAAGACTCAGTTCGTGGAAGGCGCATTCTCTATCAATTGGAGGCCGGGTTACTTTAATCAAAGCGGTGTTAGAAAGCATTCCGATATATTATTTCTCTTTTTTCAAGGCTCCTGTTAAGATACTGGAGAAGTTGGAGTCGATGATGAAAAGGTTTCTTTGGGCTGGGAGTGAAGAAGTTAAGAAGATACACTGGGTGGCATGTATAACAACCCTCCTAAAATATTTATAACATCCCTATAAGTCCTAAAATACACCCCGTATATGAAAAACGACCCGACATACTTTAATTTTAACAAAAATAAAGAAAAACAAAATTTAAAGGTCGCTCGCGGGGCGCGACAACTTTGGTTATCTCCGTCGCGGGCCGCGACAGCTGGGACACCAGGCGCAGCCCGGTGCTGCCACGTGTCCTGCCACACGTCGAACCTACACCGGTGACTACTCAGACCTATGCCCTACTACCCCTAGCTCGCGGGCCGCGAAAGCCCGCCTTGACTTCGTCGCGGGGTGCGAGGGGCGGCCGATCAGGCCCTATAAAAGGAGGGCATCGACAGTTCATTTCCGTCGTTCAAAATCTCAAACTCTCTCTCAATTTCTCTACAGTATAAGTAATTCCCGGGCATTATACCCCCTAATTAGCAAAGCTATGCCTCGTTGTAAGTATTATAACCCCTGGTTACGTATTAGATACGCTGCCCGATTGATCGAGTGCTCCGCAACGGTTGTCGAGGCTCTGCCTGACGTAGTCGTTGGAGTTCTGTCTCGGGGAGGGTATAACTAATGTAAATTGGGTTATTATACTAACGCGTGTGCAATGTTTAATTAATAGATTATAACCAGGAAGTCACAAGGAAAATACCTAAATTAGCAATGTGAGTAATCCTTCTTTTTGTAAACATTTTTGTGAGTAATCTCCTTTTTGTGTAAACTGTTTTACAAAACCTCAATTCTTTTACATTATATTGCCAGTGATTGAGTATTTGTAATTCTACAATTATCGTCGGTATGTTGGGGTTTTGTATACAAAATTTGTTACTACACTGTAAGTAGTAACATGACCACAAGTCGGGTTGACAGTACCGTGGATGGTAATTAAAGTAGAAAAATAAACAAATGTAATTGCTGATTGCCCTCAATACTGCGAAAGGATAAAACTTGTTTTGATTAAATTGGGATTCACTCACCAGTATTTCCCACTGACAAATGTTTTTAAAACGCGTTTCAGGTAACAAAATGTGAAAGCTAAATAGAAGCCAGCTGGAGAGCACTGAAGACTTGGAAAAGTGGCTATAAAAGTTACCTAAATAAAGAAGATGTTTTATTTCAATAAAATAGGATTTATCCCTATAAATGGATTGTAATGAAAACTTGGGTTTTTCCCATGTGTTTATATTTATAAAAGTATGTGGTATTTTACTGGCTCGCGGCCGCCCGCTCCCGGGGTAGGGGTCGGGGGTTACGACAGGAGGTGGTATCAGAGCTACAGCCACTAATTTCAGCCACATAAATGTTCTGCTGACACCAAAATTTTAATTGTGTTAGGAAATAATTATGTGCATATTTGTATATTATTGTTTTTGTTATTTGACAATTTGTTAGTTTACAGTATTAGTGATCAAGGTCCGTCAGACGCCTATCGTCAACTGTCTGGTTCTCCTATAGATGAAGGAACTTCTTCCCAGCCTACTCTTTCGGGGTATTCAGCTAATACAGAAGAGGGGATCTTTGTATTTAAAGCGCAATCCGAAGAACCATTCCCTACCAAAAAGAGAGGATGGTTCAGTCGGGGAGCACACGAGCGTAGGAAAAGAATGAGGAAATTACAACAGCAGAGGGCTTTAGCAGCAGCAAATAGAGAAATGAATGCTCAGACCCAAGATATAGTCAATAGGCGATTGGCTAATTTTCACATACTAGCTACTACTGCCGCAGACCCGAACTTAGACCAAATCATAGCACCACAACCACTACCACTGTTCCCAACTCAACCGATGGAAATAGAACCGAACCCAGGTGAAATCCCTAGAATCCCAGCACCAGTTCCTCCAGAATATGATCCATGGTTTGACGACAATAGGTCATATTCCACACTATATCCTCAGGACGAATCAATGTTAAACCCATATCCCAATCCTGACCCTCTAGATCCATACTGGGATAATGACCAGTTTATTTGGGAAATCCTAGAAAACCGGTACCCATACGAAGAACCGATGCCCCAGTACCCTGTCCGATACCTGCACCCGCACCACCCATGAGTACCGAAAACGTGCAGGAACTCCGCACATTTGGTGAGGAGTTATTAGATGAAGGAGAAAGGATAAGACAAATAGGGGAGAGACTCGTTTGGAAATACGACGAGCGTAATATGCAGTACCAAATGAACCCCTATCAGTAATTATATATATATATATATATATATATATATATATATATATATATATATATATATATAGGGGCCACTAAAATAAAAACCACCCCCAGTTGTTAGAACTGCGAGAACCACTCTCCACCAATTAGATAATGACAACCAAAAGGGTAATATAGTCATTTAATCAAAACCATCAAATCATCTCTCTCTCCTCATTAAAGTCACTTTTTAAATTCTTTTCAATTTCTCTCTCCACATTTCTCTCTCATCTTTTTGTTACTTTATAAAAAGGTTTTTGTAAAAAAAAAATTAAAAAAATTTTTGATAAAAAAAAATTTAAAACCGTAAATAAAGTTTTAGTAAAAAATGTAAAAAAATTTAAAAACGTGTGTGTAAAAAAAGATTTTTGTAAAATAGGTTAAAACCGTAAAAAAGTATTCGTATAAATTTTTGTCTTTTGTAAAAAAAGTTTTTATGAAAAAAAAAAATTTGTAAAAAAATTTTGGTAAAAAAGTTTTTGTAAATTTTTTTTTAAAACCGTAAAAAACGTTTTCGTAAAAAGAACGTAAAAAAGTTTAAAAAACGTGTGTGTAAAATAAAAGTTTTTGTAAAAAAAAAGGTTAAAACCATAAAAACAATTTCGTATAAATTTTTGTTCTTTGTTAAAAAGTTTTTGTAAAAAAAAATTGTAAAAAGGTTTTTTTGTAAAAAGAAAGTTTAAAACCGTAAAAAAAGTTTTCGTAAAAAATTTTTTAAAACCGTAAAAAAAATTTAAAAACACGTGTGTTAAAAAACGGCGCGTAAATACGGGGCGAAAAAAACGCGTGTACAAAAAACGGGGTGTAAAAAACGGCGCATAAAAACGGTGCGTAAAAAACGGCTCGTAAAAAAACCGGGTCATAAAACGACGCGTAAATACGGGGCGTGAATACGGGGGCGTAAAAAACGGCACGTAAAAAACCGGCTCGTAAAAACGTTTTTTGTAAAAAATCCTGACAAAAATTGTTTTTATAAAAAAAATCAGCGCATAACAACGGGGCATAAAAAATGGCTTGTAAAAAAACCGGGTGATGAAACGACGGGTAAATAAGGGGCGTGAATACGGGGCATAAAACCGGCGCGAAAAAATGGGACGTGCAAAACGGCGCGGTAAAAAACGGCGCGTAAAACCGGGCATAAAAAAACGGCGTTTAAAAAACCGGTCGCAAAAACGGCGCGTAAAAACAGGGCTTAAAAAATGGCGCGTAAAAGCGGGGCGTAAAAAACGGCGTGTAAAGGCGGGGTGTAAAAACGGCGCGTTAAAAAAACGACGCGTAATACCTGGCGTAAAAAACGGCGTACGAAAAAGCCGGGCTTAAAAAAGGCGTAAAAAACCGTCGTGCAAAAAATTGTTTTTATTTAAAAATCTGGACCTAAAATGGTTTTTAATAAAAAATTCTCTTTTAAAAAACAAGTAATATAAAAATATAAAAAAAGTAATAAAAAAACAATAAAGATAAAAAGACAAAAAAGAGTAAATTTACTAAACTAACCTTTTGCATTAAAATATTAAAAACATAATAAGACAAAAAATATTTAATATTAGTTTTAATTACTTTTAATCTCATCCATCCATCTTTAAGATCTAATGGTTGGAAAGTGGTTCTCTCGGTTCTTACAACTGGGGGTGGTTTTCATTTTAGCGGTCCCCTATATATCTGTATATAGGTAAAGAGTATGGTACAAATAAGGTTATCGTACATTACATACGCGAGAATTTGAGCCGTACACGTGTCCTGATTTAGTTTTTCTTTAATAAGGTTAAATAAGACAATTAATTCAATCATCTGAGGGCAAATTCGTCTCTTCATTCAATCAGCGAGATGTTCGTTACACTAATATCCCGGTTATTATCATTCGAATCAGTTTCAAATTTACCATAATTCTCAAATTACAGTTTTCGTTCTTCTGTGTTAGGGTTTCATTCAATTTGTTTTTTTCGATGGATCCACAGAGCAGTACTGGACGAACAGATGTTGATTTTGAAGAAACTCGACCGATCGTTGATCATTCTCAATTATCTGCATATCAGAGAGTTTCGATTGAGGATGTTTTAAATCCGCCACCTGCAAATCCAAATCCAATTGGAAGTACAAGTGCTGTAAACGAGTTTTTTAATGGTAATTATGATAATTCAGATCTCTAAATTGTTCGTATACTTGTTTTTTGTTTAATCGTAGCAATTATTTTATATTGTTGTTGCTGTTTTTTGTAGTTTGAATGTTGATTTTTTTATATGAAAGCAACATGCACAAATTCGCATGTTATTACTCTTACAATTCGCATTTGATTTTTTTCTTTATGCATTTTCGCATGTTATGGTATAATAAATCGCATATATAAAACAGATGAATCAAAATCATCATTTTCGCATGTTTTTGTACGGACAATTCGCATGTGTGTTTGTTCTTTTATGATGGAATTAATATGTCGCATGTACTAGTACGATAATTCGCACGTGTTTATGTTTTCTGATTTTGGTTCTTTGTAGATGAAAGGGTTTACACTCCGGAGGTTCAAGCATCAGCTACACTATTGTTGGAATGCAATTTATCTCTATTGAACAAGCATATGCGTTTTACCAATCATATGCTAAGTTAGCTGGTTTTTCTATTCGGAAAGGTGGTGAAGTATACAGTGGTGGTATAATCAAAACTAAGTATTTTGTTTGTTCTAAAGAGGGACATAAGCCACTGTGTATTGACGATCGTTCGAAGTCAAAAAAGCAATTCAAAACAAGGAACAGGGGGTCTATTAGAACTGGATGTAAAGCTCAACTTATGATTTGCACTGTGGATGCTAGATTATATACAATAAAGAGATTTGTTGATGGCCATAATCATAAGTTTGTATGCCAAGATGATATTCACATGTTGCCAGCTTACAGACAATTGTCAGATGTCCAGGAGGAGTTGGTTTGGGAACTAGGCACTTTAAACCTTGGTCCTGTCAAAGCTTTCCATATAATGAGGAAACGTTATGGTGGTTTCGAGAACGTTGGTGCCACGGTTGATGATTGCAAAAATTTTAGGAAGCGAATTAACAGCTATATAGGAGAATATGACGCTGCCATGGTGATTAATAGGATGACTGACAAAAAACAGTATTTAGCTGATTATTCGTTTGAATATTCTGTTGATGACGACAAACGGTTAACTGGTTTGTTCTGGGCTGATGGTTTATGCAAGCTTAACTATATGGAATTTGGGGATGTGATATCGTTCGATGCAACTTTCAAGACAAACTGTAATGACCATAAATTTAAAATCATTATTCTAGAAATAAAAAGAATAATAATAATTTATAAATTACCCACTAGAAAACCCTAATTAAGACACCCAAGTAATTCTGTACAAACCCTAGAATTTTCAGAAATTTCAGAATCAGGATTAGGGCCCTAAAACTCAGGGGGGTATTCCCTACTGGATGATTATCTTAATAACTTGCGGACGAAGTTGAAATTTTAAAAATTGTCGACTCAGCTAGGCTAGTCCCACACGTGGCCACCATATACGAAGTTCATGACCCTTACGGACCGTAAGTATTTTTTTGTTACGGTCCGTAAGCAAGGATAAAATTTGACTATAAATAGAGGACATTGGCACTCGAATTCTGGCACAAAAACGACGTTAAAATTTCAATTGTACGTCGAGTTATCGTCTGTTCACTATAATTAACACACACACGATCACGAAACGCTGCTGCAATCAGGGTATTAACTCGATCGCTATTACGATTCATTGTCTGATCGATCAATGTACTCAATGGATGTTTAAGTGCTGCCCACACTAGGGTGATGCTTTGTCATTAGTCGTGATTTCGACCGGATGTTGAGTGCCACCCGAATTGGGGGAATACTCTGTCCTTCGTTGTGAATCCGATGGATGTTTAAGCATAGCACTTTGTCATTCGTTGTGAGGGTTGATCTCGTGAGTTATCGTAAATGCTGTATTAAGTTACTAACCTAGTTGTGTGCATGTTATTTAAATTAGGTTAAAAGACTAATCAGTAGTCTAAACTCTGCCCGTATAAATCTGAAATATTATCATAAGGTAGCATCACTTTGGAATTATTAAGGTACGGATCCTACCCCACTCCTTATTGCTTCATATTCAAATTGTTATAAACCCATTAAATTCATACACTCTTCACGTCTTTGATTATCGATTCATTTGACAGTCCGTTCAATTTCTATTTTCATCATTTGATTTAGCTTTCATGTCATGCGATAGTATTCTGTTAGTTGTACTCATTATCGCATGTTCCAATATATGTTACGTCTTGTTATGAAAATATTTTTGATTAGTTATAAGAATAAGACCATTTGTACTCTGATACCCTGAGTATCGCTTCTCGTGGAGTGTCCCACGAGCATGTTGTTGCGGCATCAACATCATGTGCTCCATCCGTGACGGAGAGATCAGTTCACGGCGTCTCTTAAGTACAAGTGTGGTACATATGGCTATTAGGAGGCGTATGGATCGATCCTAGGATTTAAGTTAAAGAGATGGATAGAGGGTATGCCAACTCGCCATCTCATGTGATAATTATGCAGGAGTAGCTACCTGTATATTGTCACGTTTTAAGTTTGCTCATGGGTACATCCGTAAGATATAATTCTGAAATTTTGTTCTTGCATCTTATCATTTTCGTATAAAGTTCTATTCGGATAACATTTCATATAAGCGTTATTTGAGCCTATTATTCCGTACTGAGCATTCGGCTCATTCTGTAAAAAAATTTGTATATACAGGTTCACAGGTTACTTTGGGCGGGGAAAAGAGAGAAGAATAAAGCCTAGGAATAAATCTGAAGATGTTAGTTAATCAAATCAAATGTGTCCGCTTATATATTAAACTTAAGTTTAGTGGTTGTATGGTTGTATCCTTGACAAATAAATAAATGGAATTATGACTTTTGTTTATGATACCACTGTTATTGTGACACGTCAGCCCTTCTGGGTTGGGGTGTTACAGCTATGGTATCAGAGCAAAGGCTCTTTCCTGTAGAAAACTTGAAGATAGTAATAAAAACCTGTGAGGAATGGGTAGATATCTATGATAGGATTCAATTTGGTCTTTTAATTGGTTTAACTCCTATGTCTATTCGTATAGATGCCTCCTCGTCGTCCGCTACGTAGGAGTACTCGTACTAACCATGTGCGTAACAACACTTCTTCGAATGAGACTCCAGTTGACCCAAACGTAATTAATGCTATCAACCAGGCTGTTGCCGGGTTGCTTCCAAACCTTGTTGCTCAAACAGCTGAGGCCGTTATTCAACAAACTCGTCATCCAGAACGTAATAACACGAATCCAATCTCTGGTGGAGAAACTCGTGAAAATACCACGAACCATACTACCTATAGTATAGACATATGGATCGCTAAATTCCAAAAACAAAAGCCGAATCAAATTACATATCCTTTATGTAATACTTGTGGTAAGAGACATCAGGGCGTATGTCACCGAGGTACAGGAGCATGCTTTAGATGTGGCCAAACTGGACACATGATCAAGGAGTGTCCTAAGAAAGACACTAAGAAGAATAACCAACCAAATGTTGCACCACCCAATGTTGGAGGAAGAGTTTTTGCACTTTCTGCTACTGACGCTGCTAATGCTCCAGGTACTGTATCTGGAACCCTTCCACTTGGTGAACGTAGTATCTATGTGTTATTCGATACAGGAGCGACTCATTCTTTAGTATCCTACTCGTTTACTAAATACCTTCCGATAAGACCCACTCTCTTAAATCATACTTTAACCATTTCCACTCCCATGGAAAATTCATCCGTAATCACTTACGTATATAAAGATTGTCCGACCCGTATTGAATCTATTGTGTGTAAGGCAGACCTATTTCCAATACATATGTGTGACTTTGATGTTATTCTAGGGATAGATTGGTTGTCTCGACATCATGTAACTATAGATTGTCATTCTCATCGTGTTATTTTCGGTGATCTTCATCATCCTGATATTATATATCAGGGAACTCAAGCTCATAAATCTCTTAAAATTATCTCTGCGCTCAAAGCTCGAAAATTCATATCAAACGGCTGTGCTGGATTCCTAGCATCGGTTAAGGATATTTCTGCTAGTGTTAAGAGTATCGATAACCATTCCGTTGTCCGTGAATATCCTGATGTATTTCCGGATGAACTTCCGGGATTACCACCCGACCGTCAGGTAGAATTCACCATCGACTTGATCCCTGGTGCCGAACCTATTTCTAAAGCTCCATACCGTATGGCCCCGATGGAACTGAAGGAGTTGAAGGAACAATTGCAAGAATTGTTAGACCTAGGATTCATAAGACCCAGTGTTTCACCTTGGGGTGCTCTGGTCTTATTTGTGAAGAAAAAAGACGGTAGTATGCGTTTATGTATTGACTACCGAGAACTGAACAAGATTACTATTCGTAATCAGTATCCTCTACCTCGCATTGATGATCTCTTTGATCAACTTCAGGGGGCTCAGTTCTTTTCAAAAATCGACCTAAGGTCCGGGTACCATCAGCTAAAGGTCAAGAATGATGATGTTCCCAAGACCGCCTTTCGTACTCGATACGGTCATTACGAATTTTTGGTTATGCCCTTTGGGCTAACTAATGCACCCGCAGTCTTCATGGATTTGATGAATCGCGTATTTCACAAATTCTTAGAAAAATTCGTTATTGTCTTTATCGATGACATTCTAGTGTATTCTAAGAGTCACGAAGAGCATGAAGCACATCTACATGCAGTACTTGGAACCTTGCGGCAGGAGAAATTGTACGCGAAGTTTTCCAAATGTGACTTTTGGCTTAGCCAAGTGGCATTTCTAGGTCATGTCATATCAGCAGAAGGAATTATGGTAGACCCAACAAAGGTTGAAGCTATTACAAAATGGCCAAGACCCACTTCTGTTACCGAAATACGAAGTTTCTTGGGTCTTGCTGGCTATTACCGAAGATTTGTTGAAAGATTCTCGGTAATTGCTTTAACCCTCACAAAACTCCTAAGGAAAGGGGTGAAGTACTCATGGAATGAGGAACAAGAGAAAAGCTTTGAAGAATTGAAGAAACGACTCGTATCTTCCCCAATACTCGCTCTCCCTTCTGGATCAGGAGGTTACCAAGTCTATAGTGATGCCTCAAAGAAAGGATTAGGTTGTGTGCTAATGCAACATGGGAAGGTTATCGCTTATGCCTCCCGTCAGTTGAAGCCTTATGAAGTTAACTACCCTACACATGATTTAGAACTAGCCGCAGTCGTCTTTGCACTTAAGATTTGGCGACACTATCTGTATGGTGAAAGTTGTGACATCTTTACTGACCACAAGAGCCTCAAGTACATATTCACGCAGAAGGAGCTAAATATGAGGCAAAGAAGGTGGTTAGAACTTTTAAAAGATTACGACGTTAATATTCAATACCATCCAGGCAAAGCCAATGTTGTAGCTGACGCATTGAGCCGAAATAATTCCGGGACTATATCTTGCTTACAAATTCAGCCTCGTATTAGGAAGGATCTCGAAAGGATGAACATTTGGCTTCAGGTTAGTAAATCTGATGGATATCTAGCTAGAATGCAGATTGAATCTGACCTCATATCACGGATCAAAGAAGCACAAAAGCAAGATGGAGAACTTTGGGCAATTGTGCAAAATCTCGAGGTGGGTAAGCAATCTGAATTTAGTATAGACCATCAGGGGATGATTTGGTGCGGTAAGAGACTTTGTGTACCCAATGACTCCACCCTTCGTGAGTCATTGTTAGCCGAAGCTCACAGCTCACCATTTTCAATTCACCCAGGATCTACCAAGATGTATCGAGACTTAAGACAGAACTTCTGGTGGAATGGCATGAAGGAAGACGTTGCTCGCTACGTAAGTAAATGCCTCACTTGCCAACAAGTGAAAATTGAACACCAACGAGCAAGCGGTCTGTTGCAGCCATTGGATATTCCCATATGGAAGTGGGATGAGATCACAATGGATTTTGTTACCGGTTTACCTAAGACATTCAAGAAGAATAATGTTGTATGGGTTGTTGTCGATAGATTGTCAAAGTCAGCACATTTTCTCCCGATTCAGCAAGGATTTTCGGTTAATAAGTTATCCGAAATATTTCTTCAAGAAATTATTCGACTCCATGGCACACCATCTTCCATTGTTTCAGATAGAGACCCACGTTTCACCTCACGATTTTGGAAAGGTTTTCAGGCAGCTTGGGGTACACGCCTGAAGTTTAGTACGGCTTTCCATCCACAAATAGATGGGCAGTCAGAACGTACGATCCAAACCTTGGAAGACATGCTCCGAGCATGTGCACTTGAATGGTCTGGAAACTGGGATGAATATCTATGCCTTGTTGAGTTCGCTTACAACAATAGTTGGCAAGCAAGTATTGGCATGGCACCTTTTGAGCTATTATACGGTCGGAAATGTCGCGCACCGATATGCTGGGATGAAGTTGGAGAAAAGATTATTGAAGGGCCAGAACTAGTTCAGATTACAAACGAAAAAGTCACTATGGCACAAGAAAAACTGAAAGAAGCTCAGAGCAGACAAAAGAGCTATGCAGATCAAGATAGACGACCACTTGAATTTAAAATTGGTGACCACGTATTTTTAAAGGTATCACCTTGGCGTGGCGTTCGTAGATTTGGAATTAAAGGGAAGCTTAGTCCTCGTTTCATAGGTCCGTTTGAAATCCTTGAAAGAATTGGAGAAGTATCATATCGACTAGCTTTACCGCCTCATCTCTCGCACGTTCATAATGTTTTTCATGTCTCCTCGTTAAGAGGATATAATTATCATCCACTCCATGTCATTAGTTATCCGTTACTTACAATTCACGAAGATTTGTCCTACGAAGAGGAACCAGAAGCCATCTTAGATCGACAAGAAAGGGTTATGCGTAGGAAAGTAATTCCGTTTGTTAAAATCCTCTGGAAAAATCACTCTGAACACGAAGCAACATGGGAATCTGAAGAATCAATTCGTTCTTTATACCCTAATCTATTCTAGAAATAGAATTTTAGTCGAGTCACGGTAAACCTTGCTCTTTGATCTATGTTCATTTGTTTCTGTTTATGGTCATTTATGCTTTACCTTATGTGAATATATCTTAGCTATGATTAAGCATATCTATGTAGGAAATATCAGTACCAATAGTCACTCTAGTATCTGTAAGTCTCTATTGACTTTTCGTACGGTAAGATATTTTATTAAGATACGTTATAGGAGGACCATTAGGGCACATATATAAGGTAATTGACAAGTATAGTCATGACCTTAGTTATGAATTTCAGATATACATGTGTGTTTAGGAGATTCTAGTTATATAAGTTAATAACTCTGCTATGAAAGTTCCGTTTCTGTTACTTATACGATAGATTATATTCTTAATTGAAAAATTTCGAGGACGAAATTTCTTTTAAGGGGGTAATAGTTGTAATGACCATAAATTTAAAATCATTATTCTAGAAATAAAAAGAATAATAATAATTTATAAATTACCCACTAGAAAACCCTAATTAAGACACCCAAGTAATTCTGTACAAACCCTAGAATTTTCAGAAATTTCAGAATCAGGATTAGGGCCCTAAAACTCAGGGGGGGGGGGGTATTCCCTACTGGATGATTATCTTAATAACTTGCGGACGAAGTTGAAATTTTAAAAATTGTCGACTCAGCTAGGCTAGTCCCACACGTGGCCACCATATACGAAGTTCATGACCCTTACGGACCGTAAGTATTTTTTTGTTACGGTCCGTAAGCAATGGTAAATTTTGACTATAAATAGAGGACATTGGCACTCGAATTCTGGCACAAAAACGACGTTAAAATTTCAATTGTACGTCGAGTTATCGTCTGTTCACTATAATTAACACACACACGATCACGAAACGCTGCTGAAATCAGGGTATTAACTCGATCGCTATTACGATTCATTGTCCGATCGATCAATGTACTCAATGGATGTTTAAGTGCTGCCCACACTAGGGTGATGCTTTGTCATTAGTCGTGATTTCGACCGGATGTTGAGTGCCACCCGAATTGGGGGAATACTCTGTCCTTCGTTGTGAATCCGATGGATGTTTAAGCATAGCACTTTGTCATTCGTTGTGAGGGTTGATCTCGTGAGTTATCGTAAATGCTGTATTAAGTTACTAACCTAGTTGTGTGCATGTTATTTAAATTAGGTTAAAAGACTAATCAGTAGTCTAAACTCTGCCCGTATAAATCTAAAATATTATCATAAGGTAGCATCACTTTGGAATTATTAAGGTACGGATCCTACCCCACTCCTTATTGCTTCATATTCAAATTGTTATAAACCCATTAAATTCATACACTCTTCACGTCTTTGATTATCGATTCATTTGACAGTCCGTTCAATTTCTATTTTCATCATTTGATTTAGCTTTCATGTCATGCGATAGTATTCTGTTAGTTGTACTCATTATCGCATGTTCCAATATATGTTACGTCTTGTTATGAAAATATTTTTGATAAGTTATAAGAATAAGACCATTTGGCACATAATGAAAAAAGTGGCAGATAAGGTATAGCATGCTATATTGTCTTTCGTTAGCGTTATGTTTTTTATATCATGTTATAGGCTGATATAAAAAGCATTTAGTGTTATAGGTTGGACATGAGTTGTGCAATAACGATGAGTTTAAAAGGAGGATGTGCGACATTGTATGGACTGATTCCATTGAGCCCGAAGAATTCGAGAGACAGTGGAAGTTGGTGATGATTGAGTTCGGTCTCACAGAAAACAAATGGATTGATGATATGTTTGTGATGAGATCCATGTGGATTCCGGCTTTTTACCGGCACGAGCCAATGTCGGGACTCATGAGAACAGCTTCAAGATCAGATAGTGAGAACCATTTTTTCTGCCAGGTGGCTAATTCACAGCTCACTCTCGTAGAGTTTATGAATCATTTTGATGGTGCAATGGATATCCAATGGTTTAACAATAGAAAGAATGATCATATTTCAAGATATACTGAGCCTGCTGATTTGAGCGGAACTTCTTTGGAAAAAGATGCTGCTAAGAGATTCACCAGGTCTATATTCTTTGATCAGCAAATAGAGATATGTGGTACAATTTCTGAATGTCTGCCGATGGACACCAAAGTAGAGGGTCCACAGATTAGGATATTGTTGAAGGACTTTAAAGCCCATGGAGATGATTTATTGGAGGTACTATAGCATATATATCTCAAACATGCGATTTTATTGATAACCTACATGCGATTTTCTTTTTTTTCAGATGATGATTCTGCAATATGCGATTTTGGTTTTGTCATGCGATTTTAAATTTTATTCAGTTACATGATTTTTAGACATGCGAAATTGTTATGTTACACATGCGATTTTAAGTTTTAATATAATTTTTTTTTGGTTTTTCCTAGGTGTGGTTCAAGAATCTTGAAAATGATGTAATTGCATAGTGTAGCTGTTTACGTTTTGAGCAGTATGGGCTGCTATGCAAACACGTCTATTTTCTTTTCAAGATGTTTGGTGTTAAAGAAATACCAAACAAATATGTTACGAAGAGATGGACGAAGGATGTGGTGCCGAATGAGTTAAATGTGAAATACAATCTAAATGTGGGTGGCAAGGATGTGCAACACAAGGCTAAACGGATTGCTTGTGAAATCATCCACACAGGGGAGTATTTGGTTAGCAATTTGATTTCTGACCTTGATCAACTTGTTTTAGTGAGGGATCAAATGATGCAGCTTAAAGAGATAGTTGATCAGAGTCGCATAACCAAGCAACTTGATCCAAAATTTGATCGATTTTCAAAGTTGATTGGTTATCAACAACCAGTAACTAATGCTCCTCCTACTGTCCGTGTTCCGGCTGGTATAAGAAACAAAGGCCGCGGCTCGCATAAAAGGATTAAATCTAAGAAGGAACAAATGATCAGCCGCAAAGGGAAAAGGTCAAGGACATGTAGCGTATGTAATGAAAAAGGTCATGATATTCGGACTTGCGAGGAGCTCAAAGCCAAACAACAAGGTAAACAGCAAAAAAAGAAGACGAAGGGCGTCCAGATCGAAAATGCTGCCAGAGACAAAGACAATGAGGTCGAAGACGACGAAGAGGAAGATGAGTTTGAAGATTACAGTAGTGATGATGGATCTGAAGAAGAAGATCAGTGGGTGGAGGTTTCGGAAGATGATGAGGATGAGTAGTTTTTTCTAAATGTACATGCGAATTCACACGAAACACATGCGATTTTGTATTCATCTGTTTATATCATTTTCTCATGCGATTCTAGTATATAAACATGCGATTTGAGTTATCTAACATTTTTAGTACATGCGATTTCACTTTTAGTACATGCGATTTCATTCGTTTTTTATGTGACAGATGGCAATATCATTCATGCGATTTAATATTTATAAGCAAATATAATATGTGTTCAAAACATGTACACCAAATATAAATATAGTTGTTATTGTCTAACACAGCCACAACCACAAAACGATTAAAAAGAGAATTTAGTTACTTGAAGCAAAGATTTTGTCACGTTCAGAAGAGCTGAACTCCATCTTCTCCTTCACAGTGTTTAGAGCATCTGTCAGGAAAGAGAAGGCTAAGTCATCAGCTAGAGATTGCTCCTTTATGTGTTCCAAAGCTCTGTCCTTGAAGCTTGATGGTGGTTCTTGAAGTAGGCGTTCCCATATATCTTGATTTTTCTTAATTTGTTCAAGAATTTTGCCCTGCACATCAAGAACAAGATAAGAAGAGTTGACATCAGTGCTTAGTTCTGTCAACGTGCGAGTTGACAATAGCTCTTTGATTGCAATGTTTTTTATTTTTTCATCATCTTCAGATGCCATTTTTTGTTGGTCTGTTTGTGTTTGTTCCATGTATGTCTTAATATGGAAGTTAGTTGTATCTGGGTTTTTTTATATTAATATAGTAAATTTATTATGTAGGTAGGGTGGTAACTTCAGTAGTATTTATTGTAAAATTGATCATTACATGTCAAATTACAGTCACATCTGTAATAAATTAAGTTTTTTTTATATAATAACTTCTAATTTAGTTTTTAAGATTCGTTAATTTTTTTTTTGCATTTTTAGGACAGTAATTTGAAATTAGTTTAAGTGTTTTATTCAAAATCGCATTTGAAACATAAACAAATTCGCAAACTTTAAGAAATCAGAAGATAATTCTTTTTTACTGAAATCGCATGTGTTAAAACATGAATTCGCAAATTATATGAATTTTCAAAGATTATTAACTTTTAATTGTAATCGCATGTGTATTGTCATGAATTCGCACCTTATATTACATCTTTAGTGTTTTCGCATATAATGTTATATGAATTCGCAAACTTTACAAAAAAACACACCCTTTGTTTTTTATTTTCACCCTGCATCATCTTCTTCGATAGTCGGTCCATCGATTTGTTTCAGTTCTGAATTTCCAAATTCATCAGATGTTCAATTCGAAGAAGGATATGGTGAATAGGAATCGATCGTTTTTTGAGTAATTGTTATATTTTTTCGATTACGTTTTTGATTAAGAATCTTACGTTATGATTTTGAGGTTTTGTTTGCTGATTATCAGGGTTTTTTATTTCGTAATGGACTATTTTAACCTTGGCGGTTTCATATATATATGTTTATTTGATAAATTTAATAGTTAAACACGGGGGTTATTTGAGATGATCCGACGGCCGTGGTTATAGCGTACGTATTGTACGATTAGGCATATTGTATGATAACCAGCCTCTATATATATATATATATATAGGACAAAGGGGCAAGGCTACATAGGAAACCCTATCTATATGAAAAACCCTAGAAAACCCAACCTCCCGACATTTTTTTTTTTGAAAAAATTAACACATGTAATATACATGTTTTTAAGAGTTTTGGGCCAAAAAAATCAAAAAAGCGCCGAAGGGATCTTTTTAAAAAAAAAAAAAAAATTTCAGCAACTTTCAGCATTGTTGTCTAACACATGTTAGGCACTGAATTTTGTTTATTTTTTTTAAAAAAATCCCTTCGGCGCTTTTTTGTTTTTTTTGGACCAAAACACTCTAAAACATGTATATTACATGTGTAATTTTTTTCAAAAAAAAAAAAATGTCGGGAAGTTGGGTAAAAATGGGTTCCCATTTGGGTTTTCAGAGTTTTCTATGTAAAAAGGGTTTTCTGTCTATCTTTATCCTAGGACAAAGATCCGTTAGGAACCACCCCTTATTGCGAGAACCGCGAGAACCAATGTGAACACAACCAAAAATACCTAAAAAACACACAAAATTTATTTTTTTAATATTTTTTATAAAAAAATCGCTACTTTTTGTAGCAAAAAAAAAAAATTAAAATTTTTTTTTTGGCTACTAAAAGTAGCGATTTTAACTTAAAAAATATTAAAAAAAATTAGTTTTTTTTTTTGATTTTTTTTGATTTTTTTAGGTTTTTTGGGGGTTTAGTTTTTAGCATTTTAGCTGGGGGGGGGGGGGGGTTAGGTTTTTTTAGGTTTTTTGGGGGTTTTAGTTTTTAGCGTTTAGCTTGGTGGGGGGGGGGGGGTGGGGGTTAGGTTTTTTTAGGTCTTTTTTAGGTTTTTTAGCTATTTTAGGTTGTGTTCACATTGGTTCTCGCGGTTCTCGCAATAAAGGTGGTTCTCGCATGAACCTTACCCTAAATATATATATATATATATATATGTATATATGCGAGTAGTTTGAAAAAACAAATCAAATCAACTAAACATGGATTTTGACCCAAAACTCATTACCTACTGTTAAGATATTATTTTTAGGGATTTTTAGGATTTTTGTTCATATTATAATCTGACCATATCATGGAGTTCTTGTATAATTCGATAAATGACGATAATACCCTTTTCATGCATAAAATGAGATTTACATATGATTTGAATGCCAAACCTTTTCCTACTGATATTATATATTAAATACAATATTTTAAGCATTCAAGGCTGATCAAAACCTCTGATTTCCATAAACATCCTAATTATCGTCAATTAGCGACTTTTACGCTAATTAGGTGCATAGTATGGTTTCAAACCATATTTAACACCTAAGACTTGTTACCTACTGATTTTATAAATAAAATTAAATATTTTTACAGTAGGTATAAGTCATGAACTCAGACTTTCAAAAATGTCCTTAAAAACATATGTGAAATGACCAAAATACCCTTTCGGGGCATAGTTTGGCCATAAATGGTAAACCACACATATGAGTGATATTTTACTGTTATACCAACATAAAATAAATATTTTTACTGATTACTTAAGACCAGAATATCAGTTTACTATAAAGCCTCTTTTGTAAAGGGTAAAATGACCAAAATGCCCCTACGGGACTTAAATTGGTTTTAAATACTTCTTGGGCATATATGTTAACATCCTACTGATGTATTAACATATTTTAAGCATAATAACATATGAGACCTGTATATAATTCATTTGGTTACCCGTTACGCATTTTATGCGTTCGATTCGGTATATGTGACTAGTTTACATAAAATAGCCAAAATGGGTTTAACCTTACCATTTTCACTTCAAAATCCAGAATGTGATTAGTTTACCCATATTATACAAGTATCCAAACTTGTCGGGTCTAAATCACGTTCTATTCCGGTCTTCGCTTAATCTAGCGTATATAACCGTTAAGTATCTTTCAAACTAACCGGTCTAAGTCTTTGACTTAAATAAAGACCCGTTAGTATCCTAATAAGTTAATAAACCTTCCATACAGATTGAGTAGCCTCGGTAGAAGGTATTTACATAAAGCCTAGGAAACATACGGCTGAGTTACATCTTAACACATCTAGCTCAGGTAAATACTTTTAACTTATTTTCCGTTATATGGGCTTGGGATACGGTATTATAATAATACCGCTTGGTCGGGTATGAAATCATTTAATCGGATTGTGATTAATAAATTTACATAACCCGTTTTAATCTGTGTTGTTTGATAACATAAACATTGGGGGTTAATACGACCGTGTCCTGGATATCCTCGGCTCATTTCATTTGAAAATGGCCACGACCTATGCACGGGGTGTAGGCATACACCTGAGAGATGCAAATGCTAAATAACCCACATGTTGGGGATAACTCCTTTGTGGGTTCTATAAGTGGTGAGTCGGTTAATCATGACCGGCTTCCAAACCGGCCCCATATGTATGACAAACATATAAAACTGTATACAAGATTATCTTAAATTATTGTCCCAAGTTATAAATGATTTGTGCCTTGTGCACTTAAATCAATTTTCATAAACTCTTTTCAAATGAGTCAGTTAATTGTATTTACCAGTGAAAACTGACGTATTTTCTAAAGACTAAGTGACAGGTACCTCATGAAATTAGGTTGGAGCTACTTGGTGTCAAATAAGAGGATCTTGCAAATCCTTAGATGCCTGAAGTCTGTTATTTCAGTTTCTTGTATTTGTTTTATGATCCGCCTGTGGATCTCTATTACAACCAGTCTGTATATTCTTTTATTTGGACACTCGGACATTATGGTTTGTAATAGTATTTATCTACCAAAGCCTTCCGCTGTGCTATTATATTGTGTGTATTGACTATGATGATATCAACTACGTCACGATACTCCCCACCGGGCCCACCGGTAATATGTGGAAATATCGGGGTGTGATAGGTTGGTATCAGAGCCAGGTTTGAGTGAATTAAACACTGGCCTTTTGTGTTTAATCTCAATGACACAATAAGCACATTCCTTAGACTTCCGAGTCTAGGCTAATGACCTAGGATTATCCCTAATCTTCCTTTTGTCGTTTATGTTTTGTTTTACTTGATTTGACAGGTTATTAATCAAAATGCCTCCAAGATTTAGAGGACGTGAAGGAAAAGGGAAAGGTCCAATGAGGGGAGGACCATCCAGCCAAACTGGACCCTCGCATAGACGCACGCCATCAGCGTCTTTTACTAGCTCCGATTCGCAAGATAACTGGAGACATTCCTTCGAACCAGCGAGACACTCTGTTTCGTTAGGTTCTTCTCCTTCAGATCACCCACCTTATATGCTACCTATTCTAAATGAACCCCAACATTCTCACAATTCACATCACTCTCTACATTCTCACTCTTTTCACCATTCTAGTTCTCACGATCTTTATTCGCCGGGTCAATTTAACCCAAACGACTACGTTAACAGACCACTGGGTTTTAATCCTTTAGGACCCGAGGACCATTTCTCCCAAGATATGGAAGTGGATGATGACCCCGATCCAGAGCCGCCAACCGGGACACCAACTCATCCCATCAGTATCTCCAGCGGTTCTCCTTATCAAGGATCGCCGTATCAAGGCCCTGATTCATGGGCTGAACGGTGGAACACCTATCCGTGGGAATTCACCCCTTCCTTCCATAACTCTCCACAACCTCCATTGGAGGAACCGTATCTTCAAGCGGTTTCTCCACCGCCTTTACCTGTTGAGGAGCCACCTCAACAACTACCGCAACCACCTCCCGAGCCGCTAAGGCGAAGGAGAACTGCACGGATGTCCGTACGAGGGGGACCTAGATTCAATTACCCACAAGCTTCAAGCACATACCCTCCTATTCCCGAAGATCCACAAATGGGTGGACCTTCTCACGCGGTGCCAGAAAATGATCCCCCGCCAGTTACTTATGCACCACCGCCACCGCCAACGGGTTACGGAAACCCAATACCAACTTACCCAGGTTCGTCTGGGTATAACCCGTACGAGTATCAAGCTCCTACCGGTTATGATTACCAAGCTCCTGCCCAGGATCCATATCTTAAGGCAGCTAACTTTAACGCCCTTTACCCGTCACCGTTTCCTCCAACATACCCAACTGGGTATCCGACGCAAGGGTATCAATACCCTCCCTATCAACAACAACCTCTACCTCCACAGCAACAAACGCAACAAATTTTACAGAGGTTAGATCAGGTTGAGCAAAAAGCGGGGGAACGCGAGAAAAAGCATAACAAATTTCTCAAAGGTCTTGCGAACTTCATAAAGGGCAAGAAGAAGTAGAAGTTTGTTTTATTTTATTTTATGTTGAAATTTCAATCAAGTCCCTGTGTGGACATTTTATTTCTGTATTTGGTCCTTGCGTGGACTTATTTTCTTTTTGTAGTCCCTGCGTGGACAGTTTGTTATTTCAAGACCCATTTAGGGCATATCTTGTAATCGCTTAGTTTTTTAAATGAAATTTCTTTTGGAAACTTTTATATGTATTTTATTACATCATCATGCAAATGTCATTTCAATTTTAAATTGATCTACCAAAGAAATTTCAAGAGAAGTTCTTAGAGGTATAACCTAGCCAAAATATTAATGGCTATGATGGTACAACCTTTTTAAGACAATAGTTCTCTGTTAACATCTAGAAACATGTTAACATTCCTGGTTGTGTGACTTGAGAGACCACACTAGCTTCCAAAAGTACTTGGATCTTTCCAAGCCATCTTCATGGCCTATATGATCAATGTGAATCATGGCTATTAAACATCAAATATGATGTATACATCAAAACATCCATTTGAGATGTATGCCTATGGGCGAAGGTGTATTCATGACAATGATAGTTTATTTTGTAAACTTCTTGTCAAAAAGGCGATGAACTATGTTCGACCCTTAAAGATCACTAATCCGAAAGATCGTTGATTATGTTTTAATTGTCTTTGTGAGAAGGCCTTTTGTGCCATCTAAATGTCCTTCTAGATGAGCCTTGTGCTATATGAAAATGTCTCTATGACATCGACAGTTGTGACTTATGTCCCCTGTCTAATACTCCCTCCGTCTCATTAAAAGTGTCCTATTTTGAATTTTCAAAGTCGTTATCTATAAACTTTAACATTAAATAATTTTGTTTGTGTTAGATAATACTTGATGAAAGTTATATGATGTGAGTGTGTTTTACAAGTGTTTTTATCAGGTTAATTTTCATCAAGTTTTATATAATACAAAAAATATATAATTAAAGTCAAAGTTTATAAATAAAGACTTTGAAAATTCAAAATATGACACTTTTAATGGGACGGAGGTAGTATATATAAAGGATTATATACTATTGATTGCCTATAATGGTTAGTTATAGCCTAGGAAAATCATTTAACTTATGGTCTATATGGTTTATTAAGTACCATGACCATTGATTCATCAGATACGAAGAATCTATTATATAATCTAAATAAATCATTATTGTTTGATTTTAGTAATCAAAATATGGCTGGCTCAGACGAAGTTAACAGTCATCTAGTTGAAGGAAACAATAATGATGCCAAAATAAATGTTACTGGTGTTGAATTGCAAGCAATGATTGATACAGCAGTTGCTCAAGCTGTGCACAAAATATTCAAGGACCCGAGTAATGTTCGGTCCAAAACTCATACAAAGTCCCTATCACATTCACATACACTAAAGAAGGATGAGTCTCAACACTCATCCAATCAGAGAAGTGAACCACAGAGGCAATTAGTCCTCAATCAGACTCCTAGGTACAACAAGGGTTGTACCTATAAATATTTCGTCTCCTGTAAACCAAGAGATTTCACGGGAGAAAAGGGAGCCATTGACTGTATGAAGTGGTTTGATGAAATGGAGACTATTATTGATATCAGTGGGTGTGCGAAGGAGGACATCGTCAAGTTTGTGTCTCAGTCCTTCAAGGGTGACGCCCTAACATGGTGGAAAGCCTTGGTGCAATCCACTGGAAAGGTTCCTTTGTATAACCTCTCCTGGAATAAATTTGTTGATCTTATAAAGGACACTTATTGTGCTCAGCATGAAGTGGAAAGGATTGAGACTGACTTCCTCACTTTGGTGATGAAGGATTTGGATTGCAGGTCTTATGTGACCAGTTTTAACTCGATGTCGAGACTTGTGCCGTATTTGGTCACCCTGAACCCAAACGCATTGCGCGTTTTATAGGTGGATTAGCCCCCGAGATTAAGGGAAATCTCAAGGCTTCTAAGCCTGCTACATATAGATCTGTAGTGGATCTATCTTTGTCACTTACTCTCGATGTTGTAAGGAGTAAGTCAAAGAAAATCACCGAAGAATGGAAAAGAAAGAGGGAGGATGATCAGTCCCATCATTTAAACAAAAAGAAGAAAGGAAACTCTGGTTTCAAAAAGGGGCAGTCGGATGACAAGCCCAGATGTAAAACATGTAACAAGAGGCACTTTGGAAGGTGCAACCAGGATCCACAAGCTAAACCTTGTGGAATTTGCAAGAGGAAAGGGCACAAAACTGTTGAGTGCCGAAGCATGAAAGATGCAACCTGTTATGGTTGCAATGAAAAAGGGCACATCAAAACTAATTGCCCTAAAAATGCTAAGAAGCCTGATGAGGCAAAGAAAACCAATGCAAGGGTTTTTCAGATGAATGCAAGGGAGGCGGTGAACGACGACAACGTCATAACAGCTACCTTCCTCATTAATGATATTTATGCTAGGGTTTTATTTGATTCAGGTGCTGATAAGTCTTTTGTAGACCATAAGTTTAGTAAGTTACTGAATCTGCCTATTAAAACTCTAGACATAAAATATGAGGTAGAGCTAGCAGATGGTACCTTAGAAACCGCTTCAACTCTACTTGATGGATGCTTTATATCCATTAAGAATCATTATATCCCGCTATCCCTTTTGCCCATGAAATTGGCAGGGTTTGATGTAGTTTTAGGCATGGATTGGTTATCGCATAACCAAGCCCAAATTGCCCGATAAGAAACTAGTAAACATCAAAACCCCATCTGGTGAATTAGTCACTATTCATGGAGATACACATTATGGTTTGCCCGACAATGTGTCTATTCTTAAGGCATCAAAGTGTCTGAAGAACGGATGTGTCATTTACATGGCACAAGTGACAGTAGATGAACCAAAACCCAAGATGGAAGATATCCTAATCATTTCTGAATACCCTGATGTTTTTCCTGATGAATTACCTGGATTACCTCCTGAGAGGCAAGTTGAATTCAGGATAGATATTCTTCCAGGAGCGGCACCAATTGCACGAGCTCCATACCGATTAGCTCCTACGGAAATGAAGGAGTTGAGAACCCAATTAGATGATTTACTGGCAAAAGGTTTTATACAACCTAGCTCATCGCCTTGGGGAGCACCCATACTATTTGTAAAGAAGAAGGATGGGTCAATGCGTCTATGCGTTGACTATCGCGAGCTGAACAAAGTGACTATCAAGAATCGTTATCCTTTACCCAGGATCGATGACCTATTCGATCAACTCCAAGGGGCGAGCTTCTTTTCAAAAATCGATTTAAGATCTGGATATCATCAACTCAAGGTTCGAACAGAGGATGTACCTAAGACAGCGTTCAGAATGAGGTATGGCCACTACGAGTTTTTAGTGATGCCTTTTGGGCTCACTAATGCACATGCAGCATTCATGGATCTCATGAATCGAGTCTGCAAGCCATATTTAGATAAGTTTGTTATTGTCTTTATAGACGACATACTTATTTATTCTCGTAGTCAAGTTGATTGATGTGTGCAAAATGCAACATATAAATTACATCAATTGTGGCATAAAACTAACCCTTTTTAGTACTAATGTTGGAAAAAGTGTGCTTTTGTCTTCCTTTTGTATTTTCAGGATTAAATGAGCTCAAATTAACAAAAGAAGCAAAAAGGCAACTAAATCTAACATAAATACAAGAAAAGGAACAAACGTGGCATGCCCGACCTCCCCGACAGCATCTTCCCAAGCAAAACAAGAGATTAGAAGGCTGAACACGCCCCGTGCTCAGTGAACACGGGGGCGTGCCTAAGTGCCAGCATAAAAGACAAAGCTATAGAAGCTTCTATCGCCCACCACGGGCCGTGCTCAGCGGACACGGAGCCGTGGTCAACTATAAGATTCGCAGAATCCAGGCAAATCTTGATAGTACGGATACGCTTCTGCACACGGGGGCGTGGTCAACCAATGCAGACAAGAGCAATTAATGAAGGCAGAGAAAAGGATGGACACGGGGCCGTGCCCGAGCTTCTGTTTAGCCTATAAAAGGGGGTGCTTGGCTCCATTGCAAACCATCCCTTGGCACACCACCTCTCTCACACTTCACCCACCACCATCCACCACCATCATCCATTGTCCATCATAGAGTGTGTGAGTCGTCTCGGGATCCAAGATTGATCGTAAGAGTTCTTGACAATCAAGGCCATGTTTGCCTAAGTCTCTTACATCACTTGGTGAAGACAAAGTGTCTAGTGTAATACTTTTTATTTTTAATCTTTTCACACTTTTTAATTGGTTATGTATTAATGACTTTAATAATTAGTTTCTTATGTTGAAGGTGATTCTTCCTTATCGTTTGTCCGTGGTGTCTTGGCATTATTTTACTGTCTATATAAAATAAAAGATTTTCACCATTCATATCTCCACGGTCTATATGGAGGTATGTTGGCTACCTGGTCGGGGGTTAAGGGAACGGTTTGGTAAGAGTCTTGCCATTGTTCAGTGTATAGATCCTGCAAAGGACCTGGGTCAAATTTAGTAGGACCTCCTTCAATACCTACTGGTATTGGATGGCGGGGGTCCAAACTCTTTGATCCCCTCATAAGTTAAGCTACTATTAAAACTTTAACCCGGCTACTTAGGACTGTATCTCTGCTGACTCAGACTACTTAGCCGAGGGTAACGTCGCCTTCAAAAGAGGGGCCTACCACATTATGCATTAATAACTTAATTAATTATCTTTCAATAATCCGACCCTTTAGGATTGTATCCTTGCTGACTCAAACTACTGGGTTGAGGGTAACGTCACCTTCAAAAGAGGGCCATACTACAATAACTAAGATAATCTCTTAACAAAGTGCAAAAGTGCGGAAATAATCAAAGGTTACACCAAACACGAGTCGGAGCCAAGTGATTCATCTTGTCTATCTGTTTTTATTTTATTTTATTTTTTTTCTGCATTTTAGTTAGCTTTTATTTTTCTTGTTTAAAACCTTTTTCTAAACTTTTGATTTGATTAGACGTTGAGGATAAACCGGTACTGAAAGCTCTTGTGTCCTTGGACGACCTCGGTATCTTACCAACGCTATACTACGCTCACGATGGGTGCACTTGCCCATATGTGTGTTTAGTGTTAGTAAATATCGTGTTTTATAAATTTAAAACTTGACTAAAAAGTGTTAAAGGGCTTAAAATATACATTAATTCTATATAACACTTCACACGCATCAAGTTTTTTGCGCCGTTGCCGGGAACACAAGGATTTTAAGAAAGCTTAAAATCGACGGCCTAATCAGTTTTTCAAAACTTTTTCAAAACGCGCGCACATTTTTCTGCATTTTAGTTTAGTTTTGCATTTACAGTAGGTTGAACACGGGCCGTGCTCACTGAACACAGGGCCGTGCTGCATATTTTCATAAAAACACCCAGATACAGTAGCTTGAACACGGGGCCGTGCTCACTGAACACGCCCCCGTGCTCACTGAAATCAGTAACTTTAATTAAAACACCCAGATACAGATTCTGTACACGGGGCCGTCTCCACTGAACACGGGGCCGTGTCCAGCCTCTGTTTCCGTTTTTATTTATGTTTTCTGATCTCGAGACTTGGTTGTGGTCTGCTGAGTGATTCTTATGGATCAATACTCAGGAGGTTACAACTACACCTATGAGGAGGATGATTATAGGAATAATTATTGCACTAATTGTGGTGACCCGCACTCGGTTCAATATTGTAACTCATATCAACCATCCACTTCATACACCTACTATGAGGAGCCCAGGTACGAGCCATCAACTTCATACACATCCTATGAAGACCAAAGGTATGAACCTCCTCCCTCATACTCATATTTTGATGAACCAAGGTATGAGCCTTCTTACTCATACTTTGAGGAACCAAGATATGAGCCACAACCTTCATATGCTTATTATGAGGAACCATGGCGTGAACAACCCACCTCATATGAGTATTATGAAGAACAAAATTACGACCCTTATCCATCATATGCTTAGAATGAAGGACAATGGTGTGAACCATCTACTTCCTATGAGTATTATGAGGAACAAAGGATCGAACAACCGGATTCAAGCTTTGAAAATCCAGACTCTTTTTCTATCACCAAAACAACCAATAAGATATTAGAACACCTTAAAGTTATCGAGCGCTATATAAAAGAATCTCGCGCAAGGGAAGAGGTGTCCCGCGCAAGAGAAGAATTAATTAAAGAAGAGATAACTGAAAGTGTAAAAATGGAAGAACGAATAAGTGAAAAACCGGCACATGAGTCAAACAACGAAAAAGGTGAGTCCGATAACGTTAAAATTCAAGAAGAGTCTAATTTTGAAGAAATTAATCTCTTGTCACCTTCTTTTGAAAACCATTGTTTGGTACCCACTCATGCAAAGTTTTTAAAAGAGTTAAACACTAACACTAAAATTGACGAAACGGTAAGCATTAAATTAACTAATGATTAAACCTCGCTAATAAAAGAAGACCCATTTGAAATTAACATTACACCGGTTCCATGTTTTTTTCAAAATTCATTTCTTAGTAATGTCTCAATTGATAAAGATCTTTGCGTTAACATAATGCCCAACTACATTTTCGAAAAATTAAGTATTAGTGATTTTTCTCCACTTCAAATACCCATTTTTCTATCTAATCGGAAGATAATAAAATCAATCGGTGTAGTTGAGGATGTCTTGGTCCAAACAAATCAAATGGTAATCCCAACCGACTTTGTCATCCTTGATGACGCTCCTCTAGTGTTGGGACGACCCTTTGTAAAAGCTCACAAAGCTTTGAAGAACCGGAAGTACAACAATCTACCTCTTCAATTAGGGGCATTTAAAAGGAGTGTCGATCTTGAGCGATCAATGAAATATCCGTTCGGCAATAATGACCCCCTAATTGAAGATGAAGATGAACCACCCGATACAAGTGAAAAGTTTGACCACTTTGTTGAAGAAGAGGTCGCCATAGAACAAACTTTTAAAGTTCTTGATCAAAATGAGCCACCCAATAAGGAGTCTCCTAAAGACCCACCTCTTGAGCTCAAAGAACTTCCAAAAGGTTTGGAATATGCTTTTCTAGACAAAGATGGTAAATCACCTGTAATTATTTCATCTAAATTAGGTACTTTAGAAAAAGAAAAATTAATTAAACTTTTGAAAAAACACAAAAATGCGATCGCTTGGAAGCTTGTAGACATTAAAGGAATAAGTCCTTCCATGTGCACGCACAAAATTTTAATGAATGATGACTACAAATCGGTAATACAACCACAACGTCGAGTAAATCCAAATGTTCAAGAAGTGGTCAAAAACGAAGTCATCAAATTACTTGACGCCGGACTTATTTATCCTATCTCCGATAGTCCTTGGGTAAGTCCCGTCCAAGTAGTTCCAAAGAAAGGAGGTATGACTGTAATAACTAACGAAAAGAATGAATTAATACCAACGAGAACCGTCACAGGATGGAGAGTATGTATAGATTATAGACGATTAAATGAAGCAACAAGGAAAGATCACTTTCCTTTGCCCTTTATTGATCAAATGTTAGAAAGACTATCCGGTCATAAATTTTACTGTTTCTTGGATGGTTTTTCAGGTTACTTTCAAATCCCGATAGCACCCGAAGACCAAGAAAAGACAACTTTCACATGTCCCTATGGAACTTTTGCTTATCGACGCATGCCATTTGGTCTATGTAATGCACCTGCAACATTCCAACGTTGTATGGTAGCCATCTTCCATGACATGATAGAAAAGACAATGGAAGTCTTCATGGACGACTTTTCTATCTTTTGGGATTCATACGACCAATGCCTCGATAACCTTGAACGAATGCTATCCCGATGTGAGGAAACTAACCTCGCCCTTAACTGGGAAAAATGCCATTTCATGGTAACAAAGGGAATAGTACTCGATCACAAAATCTCAAGCGAAGGAATGGAGGTTGATCGAGCCAAAATAGACACTATTTCTCGATTACCGCCCCCCATCCTCCGTTAGAGCTATCAGAAGTTTCCTAGGGCATGCCGGATTTTATAGGCGGTTTATCAAAGACTTTTCTAAAATCTCAAGGCCTCTAACAAAATTGCTTGAAAAAGATGCCCCTTTCATCTCTGACAAGGATTGCAATCAAGCATTTCTAACCCTAAAGGAAATGTTAGTCAATGCACCTATCATGATAGCGCCTGATTGGAAATTCCCTTTCGAAATCATGTGTGATGCAAGTGACTTTGCAGTCGGGGCTGTCTTGGGACAAAGAAAAGAAAAACATTTTCACCCAATTTATTATGCTAGTAAAACACTTAACGATGCACAAGAAAATTACACAACAACTGAAAAAGAATTACTAGCTGTGGTATTTGCTTTTGATAAATTTTGTTCTTATCTTGTTCTTTCTAAAACAATAGTCTATACAGATCATGCAGCCATTCGATACCATTTCAAAAAGCAGGACGCAAAACCACGTTTGATTCGGTGGATTTTACTCCTCCAAGAATTTGATATTGAAATCAAAGACAAAAGAGGAGCAGAAAACACCGCAGCAGATCATCTTTCGCGCTTAGAAGACCCAGCTGTGGAGGCAACCAGGGATGAACAAATCAACGAGAAATTTCCAACGGAGTCCTTGGAAATGGTGGAATACAAAGAAGAACCATGGTACGCCAACTATGCTAACTACTTAGCTAGCGGTATAGTCGCAAAAGGTTGGCCACATCATCAAAGAAAGAAATTCTTTGCTAATGTGAAGCATTATTTTGTAACGCCCCAAAACCTGAATGTTAATATTTGTCATATGTTCTTATGTGACACGTCATGAAATAAATAACTAGGCTATTTAACCTAGTTAAGGGTATGGTCAAAAGTATTAAATGATGAAGGTAGAGTCAGTTATGTTTTAAAGGCAAAACCCGAGGGGCTAAAGTGGAACTAACGAAAGTTGGGTTATTAAAAGAAAAAGAACACACACACACACACACTTTTGTGTGTGTTCTGGATAGATCGATCAGGGGCTCTCAAGAGCCCCAAAACCCTAGTTCTTCAAAAGCTTCAATTTGAAGAATGAATCAAGGCCCAAATCCATAACCGAGCATGGATTAATGATCACCAACACGAGAGGATCATAAGGTATGTTTTAAATCTAAGATTGGTGATCATGGGTGAAGTGGGTTATGTTCTAATCCGTGAGTTAATATGAAATTGATCATGTACAAGGGTTAGAATCCTCGTATAGAACATGGGTTATGTATGGTTTGCGTTAATTTGATGATTAGAGGTGAAACCCGTTAATTAGGGTGAAGAGGATGACTAGAATCACCTCCTATGTTCAAGTCTTGTTGAATGATTAATGTATTATGTGGGTATGATGAATTAGTGTTAGATGAAAGTATAGGAATATGATGATGTTATGTTTAATGTTCATTTGGAATGATATATGATGATTAGTAGAAGGATTTGATGAGTTATGTATGAGTTTAGAAGATTCATGCATGAATTAGTTGTACGTTATGCTTAAAAGGTGGTACGCACACCAAGCGTATGATAAGATGTATATAGTGTCGTCCGTATAGTCGATTATGATGTTACGGGTATATGATGATAAGTCGATAGTTAAGTATGGTTAATAGTTGACTTTTGAAAGTCAACTAAGTATAAGAAACATGATTTGACTCGTTGTCGTAAATGTAGGATTATAGGAATTCGTATGGTACATGTTATGTCAATATGCGTTGTTTGTGATTATATGATGAATTACATGAGTTTAAATGGATATGAATATAATCATATGAGTTATGTAAGCTAGAAATGATTAATGAAAGTTAAGGGTGAAATATGCGATTGATATGATTGTTAACATGTACGAATGCATATGCTAATAGGAGCGTGATCTTGATGAAAAGAGAGTATAGGAATCATGTCAAGACGGACGCAAGCATGAAAGGATAGCGGGTCAAGAAAAGGCGAGGAATCGGATACGAGCACGGACGCATAAGGTAAGTGATTTCTGTAATCACTTCTTATGTTTAAGTAAGTAATAAGGTGTTGTAATTAATTAAACATGATGTTTGAGATCAAATATGTGTTAAGGTCTTTCGTCGTAGATGATGGGTTTAAAGTTGACCAAAATGCCCTTGATGGGTATTTTGGGGTAAACGATCTTAAAAGTAGTTTAGAAACAAGTTATTCGATTAGTGTAATGTTTTGGACAAGTATGGAAGTGGGGATGATGGTTTGGTTAGTCATAGACTAATTAATGCGTGAATACCCTTAACGGGTCAAAATAAACATTGAACGATAAGGTGTTAAGAGGATGCAAGACATCAAAGAGTTTAGTAATTTATGATAGACGTCACTGATATTGTTAGAATTATAAGAGGTTATGGTAAAATGAACAAGTTATGTTGATGTATGCATGAACGGGTCAAAATGGTAAAGGGGTAATAAGCCGAAGAGTTAAAAGTCTGAAATTTTGTTAAGTCGGATGTTGGATTTTAGTTCCATTAGATGGAGAATTAAATTACGGACGTGTAGGAAAAAGAATCGGGTAAAACGGATCAAAAATGAGAGAGTTATGCTTGTTTCCGTAAAACCGGATCGTGCTGGAAATATGCAGCAACCAGCTGCGATGTTTCTGTCTAATTAAGGGGGTCGCGTAGCGCGACGGCCCGTCGCGTCGCGCGACGGGTCATGTTTCTCCGAAAAATGTTTTCGTGCCTCGTTTTGGCTTGGGAACTCGTTTAAACGCGTTTTAAGTTACGTACGACTAGTTTAACTTACGATTTTATGAAATTAAGTGTATGAAAGCATGTATGTATCTACGTGGGTATGTTTATAAGTATGCGAGCAAAAATAAGCGGGTATGCGATAGTATGTACGAGAGTAGGCATGTATGAGTTGGGTATGTTGAAATAGGTGATTATAAATATATAGGTAAGTAAATATGTAAGCGTATATGTATGTATGTTTTATAAATCTAAGTGTACGTATGTATATGTACGCAAGTGAGTATGTACGAATGTATGCACGTATGTAGGTTTGTGCGAAGGCATGTAATAAGTATGTAGGTATGTATGTATGTAGGTATGTATGTATGTATGTAGGTATGTATGTAGGTATGTATTTATGTATGTATGAATGGATATATTTAGGTATGCACGTACGTGAGTACGTACGTATGTATGTAGATATGTATATATGTAAGTTGTTATGTGTAATCGTAGGCATATGTATAAGTTTGTATGAAAGTATTGGTGAATGAAGTGTAACGCAGGTATACCAAAGAAGTCTCATCACGGATGGTATGACATGATGAAAAGCTGGGATGTAAAGAGTTAACGAATCGAGAAGTAGACGTGAAAACCTTGTAGGTTTATAATGTGTACTAATGTTGTGAATTTTATATGGTGAACGCAGGTAGTACCAGTCATGAGAATATCCGAGGATTGGAGATCGAGGATCGAGTCATAAGATAGATTGTACGGAAGTGTTGAGTACGTATGGAGTGAAGCTAGGTTATGGCTTCTTATTGAAAATGAGTATAATAAATGTATTTATTGTGAAAGAATTAATCTTAAAAAAAGAATTTAAGTGCGTCAAGGTGTTGGTAACGAAAGAAATTTTTATGGTACGTTTTTCCGCTGCGACTTTAGTCAGTTACGAATTAGGGTGTAACAAGTTGGTATCAGAGCCCTGGTTTGAGGGAATCAAGTACGAGGAGGTAAGTACTTGAACTCAAACTTGTGTGCTCTTGAGATAAGAAATCCATACAATCTAAGACTCGATCAAGATCCAAAGGTAAAGGCTAATGTAAGTATGTACTTATGTATACGTATAAAGAAACTGACGGTTTTGTATGTGCAAGGTAAGCATAAGTGTTGGAAGAGGATGATCCGTGAATGCAGTCTAGGATGAATACTAAGGCAGGCAAAGAGGTAATAAGACAAGTAGGCAAATGAGCTCAGGTACGTAAATTTAATATGTGAGTGTAAGTAATGGTAAAATTCATTAAGGGAAGGAGAATTTTAAAATGAAAGACAATGATTGTATAGTAATGAAGTATTGGAAGTGATACACGCGCCGAAACCTAAGTCTACGGACATAAGGTGACAATTACATGAAGGCACGAAACTACTATGTGGATGGTGTACCTGGCCAGTACACGAGAAACGTATGACATTCGTGAGATCATGATAATTGTTACAGGTATGTCCGGTAGAGTTGGGTAGCAGGCAGGCGTGTGGGTGAAATGGGAAGTAAGACTCTCGGGACATTGAGAGTACTATGTAAGAATGAAAAACATGCCTGATAAGAATGAAGAATGTTGAATCCGTGATTAAGTGCGGATCAACGAGATATGAATAATATGTTTGAATCCGTGAGACGGATTCAGGGAATGAAAGGTATGAATGCAATGTTTGAATCCGTGAAACGGATTCAAGGATGAAAGGCATGAATGATATGTTTGAAGGATGAAAGGCATGGATGATATGTTTGAATCCGTGAGACGGATTCAAGGATGAAAGGCATGGATGATATGTTTGAATCCGTGAGACGGATTCAAGGACGAAAGGCATGAAGGTAATGTGTGAGTCCGTAAGGAGGATTCAATGAATGAAAAAGCATGAATGATGCTTCTGAATCCGTGAGACGGATTCAAAAATATAAAAAGATGAAATTAATCCGCCTAAGAAGATGTCGACAGTTTGACCATGATTGAGTCGAACGGGTCATAGAAATAAGCATAAAGTAAAAAAGTGATAGTATAATAGACGAAGTTTTGTATAAGTTACGTGTTAGATGTGTTAGTAATTGACTCTTAGAAGTCAGAATGATGACGGGCTGTGACCCGGACAATAACTTAAGTATGGGCGGGAATGGTAAGCTTAGTAAGAAATATTGAAACGATGTAATAAGGTCTTCGCAAGTAAGCATGAATGGAAGGAAGTACGAGTGTGTACTTCAGTTGGCGAAATGATTAATTGAATGAAAAGATTGCATGTAAGAAATAGAATATGTGGTACGTTATAGCAGGTACGTAGGAAATTGTAGAAGAGTTATAGGTGGGTAATCACCTAGTGTAATGAATGTTTGAATGACATATGCTAACCGCCGATGTTGTTGATGATAATGTTAGAACTATTGATGTGATGAAACCAAGTGTATTGGTGAAAGGACGTGCACGAGCAGAAGCTCATTACACGAAGGAATGAAACCTGGCCTGTACGACTAGTGCTCGAGGAGAAGATGATCGATCTGGGTTGCGGATCGTGGTTTGGGGAATGAAAAAGAGGTTAGTAAAATGTTTGACTCATGATTAGAGAGATATGAACTATTTATGCACGTGAATTAAGTAATGCATGAAGTGAAAGCAATAGTAAGGTGAAATGAACGAAATGATTTAAGGATAATATAAAGGTATGCAAGGTATACGTAACTGTAGAAAAAGTAGAATAAGGTTAACGTTAAAGTTAAACATATATGAGTATGTATAGATTTCAAACTCAAAGTAAGGTCGTTTAGTCGACGAAAACGATATGAATGTGCAAATAAACAGAAAGAATGTTAATAATGAAATGTTGGAATTATTTAAGTAAACAAAAGGATATATTGCACATGATGAAGGAATATTTGAACGAGGAATAAACCACTAGCTATGAAGGTTGTTAGAAATTAGCGCTACTAGTGAAAACAATACTAATAAGAACTCCGGAACGGGTTCTTGGAGCTAGAAGATTCTCATTAGGAGGGGCTAATGGTCATGTGGAGGGACTAGAAGAAAAGATAATGTGTGTTCGATGAAAGTGAGAAAGGTTTCGGGGACGAAACCTTGTTTAAGGGTGGTAGACTTGTAACGCCCCAAAACCTGAATGTTAATATTTGTCATATGTTCTTATGTGACACGTCATGAAATAAATAACTAGGCTATTTAACCTAGTTAAGGGTATGGTCAAAAGTATTAAATGATGAAGGTAGTGTCAGTTATGTTTTAAAGGCAAAACCCGAGGGGCTAAAGTGGAACTAACGAAAGTTGGGTTATTAAAAGAAAAAAAACACACACACACACACACACTTTCGTGTGTGTTCTGGATAGATCGATCAGGGGCTCTCAAGAGCCCCAAAACCCTAGTTCTTCAAAAGCTTCAATTTGAAGAATGAATCAAGGCCCAAATCCATAACCGAGCATGGATTAATGATCACCAACACGAGAGGATCATAAGGTATGTTTTAAATCTAAGATTGGTGATCATGGGTGAAGTGGGTTATGTTCTAATCCGTGAGTTAATATGAAATTGATCATGTACAAGGGTTAGAATCCTCGTATAGAACATTGGTTATGTATGGTTTGCGTTAATTTGATGATTAGAGGTGAAACCCGTTAATTAGGGTGAAGAGGATGACTAGAATCACCTCCTATGTTCAAGTCTTGTTGAATGATTAATGTATTATGTGGGTATGATGAATTAGTGTTAGATGAAAGTATAGGAATATGATGATGTTATGTTTAATGTTCATTTGGAATGATATATGATGATTAGTAGAAGGATTTGATGAGTTATGTATGAGTTTAGAAGATTCATGCATGAATTAGTTGTACGTTATGCTTAAAAGGTGGTACGCACACCAAGCGTATGATAAGATGTATATAGTGTCGTCCGTATAGTCGATTATGATGTTACGGGTATATGATGATAAGTCGATAGTTAAGTATGGTTAATAGTTGACTTTTGAAAGTCAACTAAGTATAAGAAACATGATTTGACTCGTTGTCGTAAATGTAGGATTATAGGAATTCGTATGGTACATGTTATGTCAATATGCGTTGTTTGTGATTATATGATGAATTACATGAGTTTAAATGGATATGAATATAATCATATGAGTTATGTAAGCTAGAAATGATTAATGAAAGTTAAGGGTGAAATATGCGATTGATATGATTGTTAACATGTACGAATGCATATGCTAATAGGAGCGTGATCTTGATGAAAAGAGAGTATAGGAATCATGTCAAGACGGACGCAAACATGAAAGGATAGCGGGTCAAGAAAAGGCGAGGAATCGGATACGAGCACGGACGCATAAGGTAAGTGATTTCTGTAATCACTTCTTATGTTTAAGTAAGTAATAAGGTGTTGTAATTAATTAAACATGATGTTTGAGATCAAATATGTGTTAAGGTCTTTCGTCGTAGATGATGGGTTTAAAGTTGACCAAAATGCCCTTGATGCTCAATTAAATCTACTTGTAGATTTAATTTAAAAGAACGTATCATTTTTGGCTTTTCATGATACTTTCGGCTTAAAGCATCAGCAACTACATTTGCTTTTCCTGCATGATACTGGATATCACAATCATAATCACTAAGCATCTCCATCCAGCGTCTTTGTCTCATATTTAATTCTTTTTGCCCAAAGACATACCTTAAACTCTTATGATCAGTGAAAATAGTAAACTTACTACCGTATAGGTAATGTCTCCAAATCTTAAGAGCAAAAATTATAGCTCCTAATTCTAAATCATGAGTGGAATAATTCTCTTCATGATTCTTAAGTTGTGTGGATGCATAAGCTATAACCTTTTGACGTTGCATCAATACACATCCATAACCTAATTTAGAAGCGTCACAATAGATTACAAAATCTTCAGTTCCTTCTGGTAATGCTAATATAGTTGTATGGGTTAATCTTTGCTTAAGGGTTCTAAATGCTTCTTCTTGTTTTGTTCCCCATTCAAACTTAATGGATTTACAGGTTAACTTAGTTAAGTGAATGGCTATTCTAGAAAAATCTTGAATAAATCTTCTGTAATAACCAGCTAATCCTAAGAAACTTCTAACCTTAGTTGGTGACTCCGGGGTTTTTCATTTAGTAATTGCCTCGATTTTGGTTGGATCTACATGAATTCCTTCATGATTAACAAGGTGTCCGAGAAATTGTACCTGTTCTAACCAAAATTCAAACTTCGAAAACTTAGCATAAAGCTTTTTCTTTCTTAATAAACTTAGAAGTGCGTGCAAATGCTTAGCATGTTCCTCTTTACTCTTAGAATAAATGAGAATATCATCTATAACGACAATTATGAATTTATCCAAGTATGGCTTACATATTCGGTTCATCGTGTCCATGAATGCAGCTGGGGCATTGGTTAAACCAAATGGCTTGACAGTAAATTCATAATGACCATACCTTGTTCAAAAGGCAGTTTTAGGAATGTCCTCTTCCTGTACTTTTAATTGATGATATCCTGACCTTAAATCGATTTTTGAGAAAAATCGTGCTCCTTGCAACTGATCAAATAGATCATCTATTCTTGGTAATGGATACCGATTCTTAATCGTGACCTTGTTCAATTCACGGTAGTCAATGCACATACGCATTGATCCGTCCTTCTTTTTAACGAATAAGATTGGCGCTCCCCAAGGTGATGAACTCGGCTGTATGAATCCTTTCTCCAACAATTTGTCCAATTGTTTCTTCAGTTTTTGCATTTCTGCAGGTGCCAATCGATAGGGTGCTTTGGCAATTGGTACTGTCCCTGGTATTAAATGGATTCTGAATTCAACTTCCCTGTCTGGCGGTTGCCCTGGTAATTCTTCTGGAAATACATCTGAAAACTGAGATACTACCGAAATATCTTTTAAATCATTTCCTTTAGTGTTAGTGATTATAGAAATCAAATACACTAATGATCCTTTTCTTATGTAACTTGTTGTTTTCATCACAGAGATGAATTTTGTAGATCTAGAGGTTTTATTTCCTTTAATTGTGATATTTTCACCCCTTGGTGAATTTACTTGAATTGACTTTTGATAACACAAAATACTGGCTTTATTGGCTATTAACCAATCCATTCATAATATAATATCAAATCCTGCCAGATTCATGGGGTAAAGGTTTGCAATAAATTTCTGATTTAGAATTTCTATTCTTGCTCCCTGCAAGATTTCAGAAATCTTAATGGTTTCTCCATTGGCTGTCTCTACTAGACATTCATGTGGGTGTTTAGTTAATGGTTGATTCAGAAATTTTCAAAATGAAGTATTAATAAAACTTTGGTTCGCACCAGAGTCAAATAATACTTTAGCAAAAACATCATTAACTAAAAACGTACCAGTGATCACATCCGGGATCATTTTTGCTTCTTCTGCAGTCAGAACAAATGCTCTAGCATTCTTAGTAGTCTTGTTGTTTGCAGTTGGAGCTAGTTTCGGGCAGTTTGGCTTGATGTGGCCTTTTTCTCCACAGTTAAAGCACATTCCATTACTGAGTTTCTTCCTACAATCTTCTTCCTTGTGTCCAGATATTTTGCAAAAGTTACAGTATATGGAGCATCTTCCTGAATGCTTCCTTTTGCAGTACTTGCAATAAGGTGCAGAGGTAGAGCCTACATTTTTCCCATGATTATAGCGAAATCCTTGGGTAAGCTTCTGGGTTAAGTTCCTACTCTGGTCTTCTTCTCGTGTACGGACTAACTCATCAGTCAAGGTATTCGCTAGTTCTACAGCTTCTTCTATGGTTTGAGGTCTAGCTGCCTTGACTACATGTCTGATCTCTCCAATTAATCCCCAGATATAACGGGAGATTAATACTGGTTCGGGTGAAGCAAGGGTTGGCACTATTCGAGCATATTCAAAGAATAACTTAGTGTATCCCTTACTATCTACACCAGTCATCCTAAGGTTTAGGAATTTGTTTGCTATCCGTTCCTTCTCATTGGGTGGGCAGAATTTCCTTTCCACCTTGTCCTTAAATTCTTCCCATTCCATATTGTAGGTTATGTCACTTCCCCTTGACTGGAGGATAGTGTTCCACCATTCTAGTGCTGAATTTTTAAACAGATTAGAAGCAAATAGTATTTTATCTTCTTCTGCGCACTTACTTATTCTTAAGACTGCTTCAGTTTTCTCTATCCAGCGTAGAGCTGCAATGGCCCCTTCATTGCCCCAGAATTCCATTGGTTTACAAGATCTGAATTCTTTATAAGAACAACCATAAGGCATGGTTCTTCTTCTTTTGGAATTAGGCACTTGGAGTATAGGTCCATTATTCACGCTGTTTTCAGGTTCAGTTGGGCGCTTACTACTATGTTTACTCTTGTTATCAGCTTCCTTAACATTTTGGATAATAAATGGCATTGCATCTATTATTCCTTGTGCTACTATGTGTTGGATAGCACTGTTGTCCACTTGATTTCCATTATCAGGATTCTGATTATCATTATTCAGATTATCGTCAGGGTTATTATCCAGATTCACTTGGTCGGCCATCTGAATTTTAAACATTTGCCAATTATTAATATCACAAAATAATTAATAGTTTAGGCAACAACCACACAATACACACATTAGTCAAAAGCGTCGGGCTTTGCGACTTTACTCTTTTTATATAGTATGCGTCAAATACACACTAAAACAGGAATTAAAAATTACAATACTATTATGCCTCGTTAACCACAAAGTGGTCTATACTACGATAGATTTATTATTATTACACATATATTTTATTTATTTTATTATTATTATTATTATTATTATTACCAACTTCACCATCATCTTCATGGATATGGATTCCTCCCGAAATCCATATGACGCTCGTCGTATTTCCATACGAGTTGCTCTCCTACATACCTCATTCTCTCACTACTCTCTAAGATTTCTTCTCCGAAAGTTCGGAGTTCTTGCAAATTCTCTGCACTCATTGGGGGTGCAGGTGCGGGTACTGGATCTGGGTACAGTGGCACTGGATTCTCCTGAGGATACGGATTCTCTAAGATTTCCCTAATGTATTCATCGTTGTCATAATAGGGATCTAGAGGGTCCAGACCTGGATATGCTTCTAAGTTCGGTAAGGTTTCTTCGTTTAGAGGGTAGCGTGGCACATAATCCCTAAGATCATCGAACCATGGATCATAATTTGGGTCTAAGGGATTAGGGACTGGTATCCTAGGTATTTCCTCAGGGTTGAAATCATGCATTTCTACCTCCATCGGTTGAGTGGGAATTAAAGGTAAGGGTTGTGGGGCTACTAATTGTTCCAGACTTGGGTCGGCAGCAGTTGTTGCTAGGATATGGAAATTGGCTAAGCTCCTATTAAGCATATCCTGTGTACGGGCATCTGACTCTCGCTTAGCGGCTGCTAGAACTCCTTGCTGTTGCAACTTTCGCATTCTTTTCCTACGCGCAAACGCTTCCTTACTGAACCATCCTCTCTTTTTCTGAGGGAATGGCTCTTCAGACTGAGCTTTAAAGGCAAACAATCATTCTTCTTGATCAGCTGAATACCCAGAGAGGGCAGGCTGGGAAGAAGTACCTTCACTCCTAGGTGAATCGGACAATTGACGATACACGTCTGAGGGTCCTTGATCACTCATACAGTAAACTAACAAATAGTCAAATAACACAAAACACATAATCACATAAATTATTTCCTAACACAGAATTTAAAATTTAAGTGTCAGCAGAACACTTCTTTGGCTTAGACCAGTGGCTTAGCTCTGATACCACCTTCTGTCGCAACCACCGATCCCTAATACCCGGGAACGGGTGGCCGCGAGCCAGATTTGGTGGTATCCGTATGTTTAACTAATTTTGGCAGCGGAATTTTCATCAGGACCGTAGTTAGGAAATATGTTATCAGAGTAAAAACCACCATATTTCATAATAATAAACACATGGGTAAACCCAAGTTTTTTTTTATTACAACATGTTCATAGGGATAAACCCTATTTTATTTTAATAAAACACATTCTTTTATTTAGATAACTTTTATAGCCACTTTATCCGAGCCTTAAGTGCTGTCCAGCTGGCTTATAGTTGGCTTTCACATTTTGTTACCTGAAACATGTTTAAAATATTTTGTCAGTGGGAAATACTGGTGAGTGAATCCCAATTTAATCAAGAAGAGTTTTATTAATTAACACAGTATTGAGAGCAATCACATTGTTTATTTCTACACAATTTACTCATTCAGTATTGTCAATCCCTGACTGGTGGGTCATATTACTCATTGGCTAACTCGTTGTCCAATGGTAACGTGTTACTGTCGTCCCGACTTATTTTGTATACAAAACCCCAACATACCGGCAGTAATTGAAGAACTACAAAGACTCAATCACTGCTTAATCGCATTGTAAAACATTAAGGTTTTGTAAAACAGTTGATAAAAGTATTTACAAAAAGAGGATAAACTCACATTGCTATCTTAGACTTCGTTTAAGGGTTTCCTGGTGTTAATCTATAATTTACACAAATGTACATATGTTAGTATAATAACCCTTTAATTATATTAACGATACCCTCCCCGAGACGGTATTCCAACAACTACGTCGGGCAGAACCACGACAGTTGTTACGGAACCCTAAATCAATCGGGCAGCGTATCTAATACGAAACTAGGGTTATAATACTTACAACAGAGCAGAACCTCGCTAGTTAGGGGAATATAATACCCGAGTATTATAACTACTATCAGATTTTCGTGATATAGAAAAGAAAGTGAGCGAATTGTTTGAAGATCTGATGCCTGCTATTTATAGGGTCACATTTCAAGTTTCTCGCGGCCCGCGTAAAGTGAGACTAAGGTCTACGCGGCACGCGTAGTAGGGGGTCTAGCTATAGCTGATCTGGGTCACTTAGTAGGTTCAACACGTTGATGACACGTGTCACCACCAGATGAGGCCTCATTTATCACCTTCTCGCGGCCCGTGTAAACTTAAGAGATAGTTTACGCGCCCCGCGTAAACTTATAAAATTTTGTTTTTTATTTATTTTTAATGACATTTCATATTTTGGGCTCGGTTTTCACGTACGGGGTGTATTTCAAGACATATAGGGGTATTTTAAAATATATTAGGGTGTCAGAAAAATAATTTGGACGGTTGTTATAACCGGTGACTACTCAGACCTATGCCCTACTACTCCTAGCTCACGTGCCGTGAAAGCCCGCCTTGACTTCGTCGCGGGGAGCGAGGGACGGCCGATCAGGCCCTATAAAAGGAGGGCATCGGCAGTTCATTTCCGTCATTCAAAATCTCAAACCCTCTCTCAGTTTCTCTATAGTATAAGTAATTTCTGGGCATTATACCCCCCTAATTAGCGAAGCTCTGCCACGTTGTAAGTATTATGACCCCCGGTTACGTATTAGATACGCTGCCCGATTGATCTAGTGCTCCGTAATGGCTGTCGAGGCTCTGCCTGACGTAGTCATTGGAGTTCTGTCTCGGGGAGGGTATAACTAATGTAAATTGGGTTATTATACTAACACGTGTGCATTATTTAATTAATAGATTATAACCAGGAAGTCACAAGGAAAATACCTAAATTAGCAATGTGAGTAATCCTTCTTTTTGTAAACCTTTTTGTGTGTAATCTCCTTTTTGTGTAAACTGTTGTACAAAACCTCAATTGTTTTACATTATATTGCCAGTGATTGAGTATTAGTAATTTTACAATTATCGTCGGTATGTTGGGGTTTTGTATACAAAATTTGTTACTACACTGTGAGTAGTAACATGACCACAAGTCGGGTTGACAGTACCGTGGGTGGTAATTAAAGTAGAAAAATAAACAAATGTAATTGCTAATTGCCCTCAATACTGCGAAAGGATAAAACTTGTTTTGATTAAATCAGGATTCACTCACCAGTATTTCCGACTGACAAATGTTTTTAAAACGCGTTTCAGGTAACAAAATGTGAAAGCCAAATAGAAGCCAGCTGGAGAGCACTGAAGGCTTGGAAAAGTGGCTATAAAAGTTACCTAAATAAAGATGATGTTTTATTTCAATAAAATAGGATTTATCCATATAAATGGATTGTAATGAAAACTTGGGTTTTTCCCATGTGTTTATATTTATAAAAGTATGTGGTATTTTACTCTGATAAAATATTTCCTAACTACGGTCCTGATGTAAATTCCGCTGCCAAACTGATAAACACCGATACCACCAAAACTGGCTCGCGGCCGCCCGCTCCCGGTGTAGGGTCGGGGGTTGCGACAGCATGGGACTGGGTGACGTTACCGAAAAAACTTGGAGGCTTGGGTCTGAGTAGATTAAAACATATTAACGTTTCTCTTTTATCCAAATGGGTTTGGAGGTTTAAGACTGAAGTTTATAGTCTGTGGAGGTCCGTTATTGGGGCGATCCATGGGTCGGGTAGGAGATGGTCCGTTCTGCCATCTAATCCCGCTATCCCTGGAGTTTGGAGAAATATCGTTAAAATGGAGGATAAGATTGTGATTAACGGAAAGAAGTTAAACCATCTCATTAAAGGGTTGCCGGGAAACGTGAACGACATCAGATTCTGGACGGATTTTTGGATTGGGGAAGGGCCGCTTATGAATCTCTAGCCTAGGCTCTTTGCTTTGGAGAGCGTAAAATCCTGCAGCATCGCGGGCAGGTTGTCTAGATCGGAGGATAGGTTGGAGGTCTCTTGGATGTGGGCGTCTCAACCTTCTTCCGAAAGGGAGAGCTCCGACTTGCAGGAGTTGATTAATCTGTCGGAAGGAGTTAATTTTTTGAATCAGCCAGATAAATGGAGTTGGCAGGGAGACCGTGATGGTGCGTTTTCAGCTGCGTCTCTGAGGTTGATGTTGGTAGAGGAGAAGGCTCCGACGATCGACTTTATAATGGAGTGGGTTTCGTGGGTTCCGGCTAAGTGCAAAATATTCTTTTGGAGAACCCTGCAGAACAGAATCCCGACCAAGACTGAGCTGGCTAAGCGGAACATTCACATCACTGATCCGAGTTGTCATTTTTACGGGGAATTTGAGGAGTCCACGGACCATATCTTCACGGGGTGTTTTTTGGCGCATAAGGTTTGTCAACTTTTCTGTTCTTGGGCACGTCTTCCTTCTATGCTCGCGTTTGCGTTTAAAGATGTGGCTGATTTTCACGTTAATTGCAACCTTGGGAAGGGGGAAATAGTGGTGATAAAAGGGTTGATCATGATAGGATGTTGGTGTATCTGGAGGGCGAGGAATGAGATGATTTTCTCTAACGGGTTAGGAAGGAGCGAAGATATTATGGGGGATATTAAATCGTTAGGCTTTCTTTGGCTTAGCAATAGATCGAAACACAAAGGATTTTATGGGAAGAATGGTGTAAATTTCCTTTGTACATGTTGTAAGTTGTGGTTTTGAGCCGGCCTAGTTGGGTTCGGTCTCTGTTTTTCGTTAAAGTTAACATCTATATATGATAAAAATAAAAGTGAATGAACAATGGTTTTCTTATTATATTCATTTATTAGACTATGGGGTATGGGGCATGGGGCGTGGGTTGGGTATAAATGCCCAAGTCACCACCCCGGGTGGGCTTGGGTTTCGGCGTGGCCCCTTGGGCAGGAGTTTCAGCCCGTGCGTTGGGCATGCCTAGCGGTCCTCCGTGGCCGGCTCTCATTGGCTGGTTTAAAAAAAAGGCCGGTGTGTAGATAGTCACCCCAAAAAGGTGGTTTTTGTCCTTATATGTACACCCTGCAGTGTCGAACTGTGGCCAAAATGTGGCGTTTTGGTCCGGTTAACCAGATAAAGACTGACGGGTGTCTGACGGGTCTGTTGACCGGACCAAAACGCCGAGCTTTGGCCGCGTTTTGGTCCTGCAACCAGACCGGGTGTCAGTCTTTTGTCTGGTTGACAGGACCAAAACGCGGCCAAAGCTCGACGTTTTGGTCCGGTCAACAGACCCGTCAGAAACCCGTCAGTCTTTTTCTGGCTAACCGGACCAAAACGCCGCGTTTTGGCCACAGTTCGACACTACATGGTGTGCATATAAGGACAAAAAACACCTTTTAAGGTGTGTAGATAGGCAAATGAGTGTGCCAATAGGTACACAAAAAAAAATAATAGTTTAGATCATGAAAGAATTTGAACCGAAAAAAGGGTAGAATAAATGACTCGGTCGGCAGGTGTGAGATGGTAGTTATATGTCGGTACTAAGATTCAAAGAAAAGTAAATTTGAAACAATTCCTAAAATATGAAATAATAAATGTGTACGTTTTAATTATTTACTAAAATGTCTAAAGTCTTACTTTTTACTTTTTTCTCATAAATAAATCTCATATAACAATCAAAACAAACCTTAACTTTTATTTAGTTTCAAGATTCGATCTTCAAACCATAGGTAGATTGTGTTATCTATTGTACCGGTTAAAAAGTTTCAAGAAATATAACATGGTCTATATAAGGTGTAATCGTAATTCCACCATACTCTGTGTTGTTCATCATGTTTTTAGTTTAGAAGTCTCACAATGACCATTAGAACACTTCAAGAGTTTACGGCAAATTTCTTACCTCTGTTGTCTACAGGGCTTAAAGGTTTTACCTTTGCCAATGGACCACCATCCCATTGGCCATTGCTACATCAAGAGTTTTTGAAAAGCTTTATTTTGCTTTCTACATTTTTAATAAGTGGCAATTAAATAGAAAAGATGTGCAATTGGGGAGATTGGTGTAAATTTGTGAATCTTTAGTCTTTTGTTTTGTCCGTCCCGGTTTTCGGGTTCGGTGTTGTTTTAATGAAGTTCACGCTTCAAAAAAAAAAAACAGGTTAACCATTACATATCTTTTTTTTTTTAACGACCAACAAACTCAATCCCGAGCGCTCTCGGGGCACCCACTGGACAAACGGAGTACTCCAAGAGTAACCCGAGTCCACCACCAATTCCGGGGCCCGTAGGCACGACGCTGAAATTACCGGTAAAACCCGTTTGGCTCAAGGATCCAACACAGGTTTCCCTGGGTCTCCTATCATTGCCCACCAGTGCCTCACTCTGCACCAAGTGGGAGTCGAACCTGCATCTCTCAAGAGAAATACAAGCACTCCACCACTTGATCTACAGATCATTGGCTACATATCTTTTAAATGCTAAATTGCTAATTTAACTATTCTTAGAGGCTGCTTTTAGATATATGCAATTTCCAACGTTAGTTTGAAAAAATGGTCCATCAAAGCATTAAAACTTCAATTAATGATAAAACCAACTTCCAACTAACCATCATTTCTCATCTTCCCATCCACATGGACATAAGATTAATGCTTTTTTATTATTATCGGTGAATCCTTGTTACTTGATGCTATGCTACGGTGATCGTGTTTAATAGTCTCTATGAAGTGATATTTAAGCAAGCTTGTGTATTGATGAGGGAATGAGATAAAAGAAACAAAAATGCTAGAAAGTGATAAAACTAAAAAATTAAAGTGCATACATTTTGAGTCATTTAAATCTGCCAACCCCATAAAATATAAGCGAATTCCTTGCCGTTCAAAAAAAAAAAAAAAAAAAAAAAGCATGTAAGTGAGTTATATTATATAATCAGTGCATAACGTATTCCAAACTCATCCATAGATTAAATGTAAGTATCAAGATAACTGTGAGAAGTAATGAAAACGGTTGAACTACTATGTCAATTTCAGTATGTTAATTTTAATAAAAACTACCATTCAATGGAATTAAACCCTGGGCTTATAATAACTACCATTCAATGGAATTAAACCCTAGGCTTATACTGGGTTATGGAAATGAGAGAATACTCCTGACCGAAAGGTCTCAAGTTCGATTCTTGATCCACCCGGGTTTTACCGGCTCTGCGTTGTCGTGCCCTCGGGCGGGTGCAGGGTCGGGTTTTCCCCGGAACTGGTGGCCTGGTGGGCTAGGGGCTCCGTGCGTGCAGGTTGGGCTGCTGCGGGCTACCTTTCGGTCAATGGGTGCCGCGTACGGAGTACCCGGCGATTCTTATGTTCGACGTTAAAAAAAAAACCATTCAATGGAATTATGATCACCCATTATTTCGGTTTTAATTACCATTCAACTTTAGTGAACAAAAATCAAGAATTGGTATTTATTTGGTCATGTTGACACCCAAGAGTAGCATGGCTACATGAAACAAATGGACATAATTAGTAAATTAGATATCCATAATCCCGTAATTTTAATACAAAGACACAATTATGTAAACAAAACAGACATCCATATTCTCATGCCATTTAAAATTTAAGCTTCTGTTTTTTAAATTTTCATAAACTTTCTCGATACTAAAGCAATATATCCCAAGTATTCATAAGCATATAAGTGAGTTATATTGCATATTCACTACATAACATAATCCAAACATTAAATTTAGAGTTAATTACTGTTTTTGTCCCTGAGGTTTGTCAAAAATAACGGTTTCAGTCCATTAGTTTAAAAATTGCGATTTCAGTCCATTAGTTTCATTTTCGTAACCATTTCAGTCCACTAACTTAACTCCATCCATTTATTTTACTATCTTTTTTTTTTTTTTTTTGAATTTTTGACTGAATAAAGAAATTAAACCTACGAACGTATTTACACTAATTATCTTTTTGTGAAATCGGAGCAAAGGGATCATATCGGTTTTTCTGTCAGTATCCAACACAAGAACATAGTTTTTCAGTTTAAGCTTTTAGAATGATATTAACAGTTCAAGACGTTCAACGGTATTGTGGTCCACTTAAGCTTTAGCACGCTTTCGAACACTGTTTTCGAGATATGCGATTAAGTGTATTAATAACTGATTGTAACTATGTATTTGTGGTGCTACATCGAAACAAGTTCATGAATCCATCGAAACAAGTGCTACATCGATTAAGTTTATTCAATGGCTCGTGGTGCTACATCGAAACAAGTTCATGTTTACTATCTTTGAGATTAACTTAGTGTTAATTTTACCGGTGGCGAAGTGCTTATAACATGAAGCAAGTGTATGATTGAGTTCTGTCAAGTTTGTTCGAGGTTTATTCAAGTGTTGACGTGATGAAGCAATTTGCTCGTTTGGCAAGTAGTTGAAGGTCAAGCCTTTATCGTATACCGGTTAGAGTAGAGATGATTAGTCTTCCTGTTCTCTTTTCCAAGTTGGTGACTGATCGGATTCTCGAAATAGGGGTTCTTACATTGAGGGGGAGATTGGAGACGAAATGTTACACCCGTGAATTTGAACTTGTTTTAAATAGATTCTTTTCAAATAATGACGAATACCATAGAAAATAAAGACTTGCTTAATTAACATAAAATTTATAAAAGTGATTCATAAGTATCAAAAGCTTAGTCGATACTCGACTATTCACAAGTTTCAAAAGTCATTTAACAATCATTTACAACCCATACATAAAAGTATTAGATGTTTTAAAGAACAACGTTGCGGAAGCTTCAAAATATAGTGTTCGGTTCTTCATTCCTTGCTTGATCGCCATCCGTAAAACTTTCCGACATAACCTAACGTCAAAACATAACAAAAGTTAGTTTGACAATTATATAATATAAGCAATTGAAACTTATAGTAATGGACTGGATAAAGGGAACATATTGATGTCATGGGAAGAAACGGGATTAAAAACGTACGACTAATCGAGCGAAACGAGTTGGAAACGTCGAAATCCGGAAGTGTGTAAAGGGGGTGGCGTCGGAGACGCCACATCAGGCGTCGGCGACGCCTATCGGCGTCGGCTGATATATAACCGGCGTCGTCCAGGGGCTGTTGGCGTCGACATTACAGTAGGCGTCGATGACGCCACCTCTTGCGTCGTCGACGCCGAGTTCTGATTCAGTTTGGCAGATTTTTCTTAATTTTGTTAAACGACGTATCTTTTAACTCGCAAGTCCATTTTATGCGATTCTCGTTCCTACTCATCTGTAAATCCATTACCACATGCCTATTTTGTTTATCATATTGGAAAACTCATTTACGGATCGAGAGAAAACATAGATCATTGCATAATTATTCGACCCATTCCACACTTACACATTTTGCTATTTTTGAACTAATAACTTTATGGCGCCATACGCCCAAAATTTATAGTTTGTTAACATCCATATGTCTTACCAACAATCTCGGTTTGATACTTGTATGATCATAGCACTATTTTCGATGTCTAGAATGCTTAAACTACAACCTTCACAACTAGTAGTCCATTGGCTCATCTTGTGGATCCATCCACTTATGATGACTACCAATTGAGTTCATTGCCTATACTAGGTCTAACAAAAACAAACATTCAATCAAACGGATGCAATTTCAACATAATGTCAATCTAAATAGTAAGATTTACGAAACTTATCAACAATGCGATTAACGTAACTAATCAAGTTACATACCTTCAAAGTTTGCCCTTCGAACGTGGTTCGCCTCCCGTTTGTCCACTTGACGCTCCTGCGTCCGATCCTATGGAGTTCATTCACAATGCGTTTTAGAACTCTATTGAAATCATGACTCGCATAATTCACCAAAACATCATGATTATGCGTTTAAGCTCAGAATTTCTGTTTTAGGCCTTCATAGAGGCATTTCATCGAACACTTTAAGGGCAGAATTTTATATCTTTCATATTCAAGTTTATAGCTTGTTAGTTAGCCAACTAAATCATCAATATAACCTTCATGTATAATCTAAATATCATGCATTTCCAGAAATCATTTTCTAAGATCAAATTACACCAAAATATCCATTCTAAATCCTAATGTTCATCATCATATTGTAAAACCCACAATCCACCTTCAAGGTGTTCATGGAATTTCCTGAATTTGGTAGTGTTTTCACATGTAGTTGGCTAGATTTCACATCTAGACACCATATCAACCCTAATCTAACTACATAACACACATGCAACCTCAAATTCCAGATTTTACAAAATCATGAGAAATTCAAGTTGGAAGATTTCATCAGATTTTACATACCTTAGAATCCTCTCGCAATGAGGATCACGAATCTATGATTAAATTTCGATTTCGACTTGGATTTAACCTTCAATTTGTAGATTTAGTGAAGTTCTTGGTTTTGTGAGAGTGGGTGTCGCCCTGCTCTGTTTGTACGACCAGAACACTCCCATTTGGGGGTGTTTGGCTTGTTTTATTAGTTTAGTAACACTTAAGTTTTTAATTGTTACAACTTAAGCCCCTCCATTTGATAAATGTTTATTTTAATTGCTTTTTAACCCTACTATAGATTATTTCTAAACTTGTAACTAGCTAGGTCAAATTTCCTAGTTAGTAGATTCTCGTTTATTTATACTTAATATTTCAAATATAAGATATTATATTTTCGGGGTGTTACACGAAAGTCATCGGGTAATTGGTGGATTCGTGAAGATACGAGATTGGATCTTGAAGATTCGAGATGAAATGATTTCAGACACTCGGTTGAAGACTCTGGTCAAGATGGTGGATGTACCTTTACAAAGTTCAGTTTGTTATTAACTTATCGAACTGAGCTTCATGTTTTTGGGATCTTGAAGTGTTTGGTGTTGGGCATTGGAAATCCGACGTTTCGTTCTTCTACCGGTTAAGTTTGAAGATTAATGTATCGAGCGATATTCTCACATGTTGTTGTAAGTTGGTTCGCGTTAACTTGATTCGGGAGTAGTTTGAGGGGGAGGATCTACAGTGTTTGATGTTGGATTCTTCGGGTTTCTCAAAGCGACCTTAAGTGATCGTCAGCAAGTCTTTAATTAGAAGGGTTGAAGATCGCTGTGCTCTGCCGGAAAGATCAAGTCTCAGCCAAAGTTAAAAGCAGCCATGATATCATCAGTCAAGGGGGAGTCTGTAAGTGCAGTATCCGGTGACTGAAGATTATCGATGCCACACAGAACTGATGCAACAGTTAAGGGGGAGACTGTAAGTGCAGTTCCTGCCGGGTAACTGTCGCTTATCAGTTCTGGTCAACCAAAGCAGAAGTCCAAGTTAAAGTCAACGATACTGAAGAATTCAAGACCACATGAAGACCAAGGGAAGTTTGTAATGCACTTTGGGTGAAAAGTGCATGCCTTCCAATTGTTAGGGTCTTTAGTGTACATGTCTTGAAAGTTAGTCCCAAGTTTATCATAGGGACAACTTGTCCAAGTTTTAGGAGAACTTTTGTCTGAGTTTTATGTGTAGAATTGGTTTGTCCGATGTTTAGTCCCTAGCCTATATATATGTGTGCATTGTATAGATTAGGGCAACTCTTGTAGCTTGGTGCTGGTCTCCCACTCGTTCATCCTCCTGGTGTGAATTCTAGAGAGAGAGAGACTATGTGTTAGTGAGAGAAAGCTAGGGTTTAGATCTTTGTGATCTAAACCAGCTTGTAGATGATGTTTACTCCTTTGGTATGTAATCTGTGATGACTGATTCAATATAAAGGGTTCATCTTCTACGTATTTCTATCTTGTTCTTCATATTTTGTTCTTCATGTCTTGAATCAAGTGCAATGTTTGATGTTCGTCATCGATCCGGTGCTTTCACAATTATCATTGTTATACAAAATAAACAATTCCATTACAATACATCAAAAAATCCGGGATATTACTATATTGTGCATACGAATTGTATACCCTATTACTTTTAGATAATATATATTAAGAGAAAAGTTTAAATAAATAGAACCGCCTTGTCAAACTCTACGATCTTAGATTTTAGGTTTTCGCTTTTAGATTTTAGTTTATAAATTTTATAAAGGGTAAGTTACATTTTTCGTCCTTTATGTTTTGTATCGGATTGCAATGGATTATTTGGGATTGGAAATGGTCCAGGATACCTAGTGAAAGAGGAGGAGAAGAACGAAATGGAGCAGTTAAAGACATTGTTGTTGCAAAAAGATATAGGGCCGAGTTGGAAAGAAGAACCATGTCTGGGTTTCACGGTCAAATCGGTAAGACGTGAATTGACGGATCGTTTGGATTTAAACTTTGTAGGTAGCTCGTTTTGGTGGAACGTGATTGCAACACAAAAAGCGAGTTTATTTGTCTGGAAAGCAGTTGCACATCGAATACCAACGTCAGACGCGTTGGTATCAAGGGGGATTCATGTACAAGATAACATGTGCATTCTATGTGAGTATGATGTGGAGTCAGCGGATCACATTTTGATCAATTGTAGAGCTGCGGTTGAAGTTTGGCAACAATTGCATTCGTAGATGAATGTCCCTACGAGTCAATCACACTATTCCGTTCAAGAAATGTTGCAGAGCGTCAACGGAATGAATGTTTTGAAGAATAAAAAGTATATAATTCATGCAGTTTACATTTTGGCTATGTGGTGCATATGGAAAGCGAGAAAAAGGAAAAGATTTGAAGGTGGAAACATAAACAAACATAAGCTAGTGGAGGAGATCAAAGAAATGGCGTATGATTCTGTGGTCAACCGGTCCAAGTTCAAGGAATTCTCGTGGGATGAATGGCGAAGTTTCGTTATACAAGTGTAATAGACATGGTGAATGTGTTGTTCTTTGTGGCGTAAGTTGATGTAATATGTATTTGGGTCGGTAGCTTCTTGCTATGGGCCTTTATATGTTGTTTGTGTTATAAAAGCTAGTGTTTCCTTTAAAAAAATAGTGTATTGCATTGTAACATGCATAATGTGTTTTAAATAAACATTTACTATCAATTTCAACTGATGAAACATTTTCTTTGAAAAACAACTCATGTAAATATAACATGATTGTACGGCCCTATAAACAATATATAGATTCATGAAAAAAAAAAAAATACTTTAATACAATTTAGTATGTTACACGATTTCGCATTTTAAATATACAATCTTGTCTTGTTATAAACTTTTATTTTTAAAACAAATTCAAATTATCAATATCTAAACTACTATCTAATTTAAACGAGTTTCTCGAACTCAATATATTTTTCTTTAAAGTTATTATTTTCATAATAAATATAAATATAAAATCTTTCTATACTAATAAATGAAAATATTTTTTTGGACACGTGTCACTTTCTGGTGTTTTCTCACCTTATTTTCCTATTTATCCCTTATTTTAAAATAATAATAATAATTTTAAACAAAAATATTAGATAAGAATAAATATTTAGATAAGGATAAACATTTGTTTTTATTATGATCATATTAAATAATAATAATGATTTTAAACAAAAAAATTAGATAAGAATATAAACTTTTATTTTTATTATGATCATATTAAATAATAACAATTGTAAACAAAAAATTAGTTAAGAATACATATTTAACAAAGTAAAATGTTATAATAAGTAGATAGTACTTTAAAGTTCATTTTTAAAAGATAAATCTTGACGACCCTGTATGTGTTAATATATGACATTATATTTTATTAAACACGTGCAATATATGAGTTTTTCTTAAAGATATAGCTTTTTTATTATTTATTATATAAAATTACATTTATGCAAAATAAAAAAAAAACAAAGTAAAATATTATAATAAGTAAATAGTACACCAATGTTCATTTTTAAAAGATAAATCTTGATAAGTGTTTGTATTAACATATGACATTATATTTTATTCAACACGTGCAATATACAAGTTTTTTTTAAATATATCTTTTTATTATTTATTATATAAAATTATATTTATGCAACCCGTGTAATACATGGGGTTTTAACCTAGTAATAAATATATCAAAATTTCCAATTCATTAAGTATATACTTTGAAGTAAAACATTAGCTTAATTTTCTGCACCAAGGAATTAATTACTCTTAATATATTTGTTTTTATTATAATTTTGGTTCTTATCATTTCCACAAAATCAAATTTCTTATCATTTTTTTCTTATCATTAACATTTAAAAAAAAAAAAAATCTAAAGATTACACCCACATGGACACAATGCACATGAAAACCCCTATAAATACATCGTCCCCTCCATACATTTTCTTACACCAAAAACAATCCAAAAACATCAATCTTCTACAAATCTAGAAACTAAAACAATGGCAGGAATGATGATGAAGGTTTTCTTTGTTATGGTTGCATGCATGGTGGTCTCAGCGCCTCATGCTGAGGCTGCTATTACCTGTGGTCAGGTGGTAAGCAAGTTGATCTCATGCTTAGGCTACCTGCAGACTGGTGGCACTCCAACCCCTGCTTGTTGCAATGGTGTTACCAGTCTCAACGCCGCAGCGAAAAGCACCCCTGACCGTCAAGCTGCCTGCAACTGCCTCAAAAGTTCTTATTCATCCTACCAAAATCTCAGTCCTGCCAACGCCGCTAGCCTTCCCGGCAAGTGTGGTGTTAACATTCCGTACAAGATCAGCCCTAGTACCGACTGCTCCTCGTATGTTTACTACTTTACTTTTAGATATAAATAAACATTGCATTTCAATCATTTTCTTATTTTTTTTTATGATTCATCATTTTGTTTTTAACGTATGGCGAAAATTATAACAATAGACAATATTGAGTTATTGACCAAGACTTTTCTGATATAGACGCACTTTTTGAAGTGTGTAAACCGATCAGAAAGTGACACTTAAGTCTTAGCCGGTACTTTGACACAAAAACTTATGTTTAGCTGGTACATTTTGTTTAGCTGACAAAGGGCAAAATTACAACATATACATGTGAAAATTGTCAAAAAAAATGTGGAAATTTTGGAAAAAACAAGGTCAACATTGTATTAGTAAAAAACTGCATATAATTAAATGCACATGTATATGTTGTAATTTTGCCCTTTGCCCGTTTGGGTCGATGGTGTTTTTTTGTATGGTCTTTTGCCCGCTTGGGTTGAATGTGTGTTTTAATGTAGTTTTATTTTCAAAAAAAAAAAAAAAAAAAAATGCACATATAGATCGATATAAAATTAGAAGAATGCCATTTTTATTTCATGGATTAAAACTAAGTTTTTTAAAGTATGATTAAGTCTTTCTGTTCTAGTCTGGTAGATATAGATATTATTATTATTATTATTATTATTATTATTATTATGGGTAGGGATAGTGTACATTAATTTAGAAGTGTGAGAAGTGTATTATAACACTATATATAACACTATATAACACCATATAAACACCGTATAACACTATGTAACACCATAAAACACTATATAACACTATGTAACACTATATAACACTATATATCTATCATAGACATGCTATCAGACAAAATATAGTGTTATATTTGTTATATAGTGTTACATAGTGTTATATGTCGTTATATGGTGTTACATCGTGTTATACGGTGTTTATATGGTGTTATGTAATGTTATATATAGTGTTATAATACACTTCTCACACTTCTGGATTAATGTACAGGATACTCTACCTTATTATTATTATCTTAAGCAAATAAAATGTGTTAAAGGAAAATAATAACCTTGTAATTGTGCATATATAATAGCATTAAATGAATAAATATTTTTGTATTTGTTTGGTTTTGTAGGGTTCACTGAGGTTCATCATGGAAAGACTCAAATGTCACAAGGGATATGGGAGGCTTGAAGAAAATAATGAAGTTATTATTCCAATAATAAACATGGAATACCGAGTGGTATCCGTTTTCTAGGAACATATCTATGCATCTCTTTTCTTTGTCTTTGGTTTTATGTAGTGTTGTGGTGAGTTTTGGAATGCCTCTCTTTGTCTCTAATTAATATGTATTTTTGTGAAATGAGTGCATCTTTTTGTGTCTACCGGTTTGTAATCGTTAATGCATTTAAAGGTATTTGTTTATGAAGTTATATTTTTGCAATGAGATTGCGCCTATTCACGTTTACACATTTAAACACGTTCCCATTTCTCGCTTTCCAGATACTCTATAATGTTAAAGGCGTAAACTGCATGAACTATTCTCTTACGATTTCCGAACCACTGAAATGCCCAAATCGTTTATGCTCCTTATCAGATCTCCCACTGATTCACAGTTGAGAATCAATCAATCAATCACAGTTGAGAATCAATCAATCAATCATTTTCACAGATCTCCCACTGTTAGGGATAGAGAGACTGCTTCTAGAGAGACCCCCGACTCCAAAACAAATAGCATGCAAACAAATAGAACTAAAGGATGTATACATAAAGAGTTATCAATAATAGGAGAAGAGGTGTAGTTACAACATGATAAAAATAGTCAGATATATCAACAAAAAAAGAACATATGTGCATAAGATACTAGAGGACCATCCTATATAAATTCTCCAAAAAGTTTAAGGTACATCAGTACTACCAAAAGTCTTTAACCTTAATCATACGTCTCTACGAACTCCTATCCTGGACCATGTCCTCCGAGAGGTGCAACTCTAGCAAATCATGTCTAATCCGCTCATCCCAAATCAACCTGGGCCTGCCTCTACTCCTCCTCCCCTCCACAGTGAGGCTTTCTACTGTTCTATCTGGCTCCGACGATTGCCTCCTCTTCACATGACCAAACCATCTCAATCTCCCTTCCTTTATCTTATCCACTATACTAAAAATTTGAGTAAATTACCAAAATAGTCCCTAAGGTTTAGGGTTGCTTGTCATTTTCAATCAAAACAACTTTTTTTGTATAATATAGTCCTTCACTTTTGGGATTTTTTGCCATTTTTATCCAAACATCTAATTTGCTTTATTTTTTCTATAAAAAAATTGGATGAAAATAACAAAAAATCCCAAATCTCAGGGACGAATTTGGCAAAAAAGTCAGATGTTTAGATGAAAATGACAAAAAATCCCAAAAGTGAAGGAATATATAGTACAAAAAAGTTGTTTTAGATTAAATTGGCAAACATACCTAAACCCCAGGGACCATTTTGACAATTTACTCTAAAAATTTAATAACTCATTTGTCGCAACCCCCGATCCCTATATCCTCGAAAACGGGCGGCCGCAAGCCAGTTTCGGTGGTATCACATGTTTGTCTAATTTGGCAGCGGAATTTTTCATCAGGACGGTAGTTAGGAAATATTTGATCAGAGTAAAATACCACATTTCATAGTATTAAACATTTGGGATACAATCCAAGTTCGTAGTACACACGTTTTCATAGAAATAAATCCTATTTTAATTAATAAAAACATCTATTTTATTTTAGGTAACTTTATTGCCACTTTTCCAAGACTTCAGTGCTGTCCAGCTGGCTTCTAATTGGCTTTCACAGTTTGTTAACTGAAACGCGTTTTAAACCATTTGTCAGTGGGAAATACTGGTGAGTGAATCCCAGTTTAATCAAGTTTAAATAAAAACCATTTCACAGTATTGAGGGCGATCTCGCAATTATATTTGTTTCCAAGTTATACCAATTAACATCCATGGTACTGTCAGACCCGACTTGTGGAAATGTTACTCCTTGACCAGGTGGTAACAAATTTTGTATACAAAACCCCAACATACTCATGATAATTGTATTCTTACAAATACTCAATAACTGCTTAATATACATTTAATTGTATGAGGTTTTGTAAAAACAGTTAACAAAAAGGTTTACGAAAAGTGGATAAACTCACATTGCTGTCTTAGATTTTCCGTAAGGGTTTCCTGGTGACAATCTATAATTTACACAAATGCACATGTGTTAGTATAATAACCCATTTTAACATTAGTAATACCCTCCCCGAGACGGCATTCCAACGACTACGTCGGGCAGAACCACGACAGCCGTTACGGAACCCTAGATCAATCGGGCAGCGTATCTAATACGTATACAGGGGTTATAATACTTACAACGGAGCAGAACTTCGTTATTTAGGGGGGGGGGTATAATACCCGTATAATATGCCTATTATGCAGAATTGAGAAAGAGATTTCGAATTTGAACGAGCAGACTGAAGATCCGATGCATTCTATATATAGGTGCTGATCTTGACCTTGTCGCGGCCCGCGTAAAACAAGAACAGGGCTTACGCGGCCCGCGTCAAACCCGGTCAAAAGTGTAGCTTGGCTGGGTCATTATGTAGGGTTGACAGGTGTTGGGCCACGTGGCGGACCAGGGCCGTCCCAGGTTTTAAGTTGATGCGGCCCGCGTCAAGGTTGGGGTGGGGCTTACGCGGCCCGCCTCAGCCCAAAATTTCAATTTTTAATTATTTTTAATACCATTTAGGGTATTCGGGGTCCGTTTTCTCGTATGGGGTGTATTTTAGGACCTATTGGGATATTTTAAAATATATTAGGGTGTTGGAAATTATTCAAGGGTGTCGGTTTATTTAGGATTGTTACATCCTCCCCACCTTATTTTAGAGCTAGTCTTCGAGATCTACTGGAATAAGTGTGGATATTTCCTTTGCATTTCTGATTCAAGCTCCCATGTGTACTCGGCTCCTCTTTTGGAGTCCCACTTTACTTTGACCAGAACTAATCTCTTGTGTTTGAGATTTTTGACTTTCCTGTCTTCAATTTGTAGAGGTCTTTCTACAAACTTGAGTTGTTCATTTACCTCTATATCCTTAAGAGGTACCATCAATGACTCATCGGCTAAGCATTTCTTGAGATTCGATACATGAAATACATCATGTATTCCTGGCATTTCCTCTGGCAGTTGTAGCTGATAGGCTACAGGTCCTATCCTTCTAATAATCTCAAAAGGTCCAATATACCTGGGACTTAGCTTTCCTCGTTTGATGAATCTTACTATTCCTTTCCAAGGAGAGACTTTCAACAATACTTTATCTCCTACTTGAAATTCCAATGGTTTGCGTCGGTTATCGGCATAGCTTTTCTGTCGATCACGTGCTGTTTTCAGTCGTTCTTTGACTTGAATAATCTTGTCAGTTGTTACCTGCACTATCTCAGGTCCAGATAGTTGCTTTTCCCCAATTTCTGCCCAACAGACTGGGGTTCGGCACTTTCGTCCATAAAGTGCTTCGAAGGGTGCAACATTGATACTTGTATGATAACTATTATTATAAGAAAATTCTATTAAAGGTAAGTGATCGTCCCAATTACCTCCGAAATCAATTACACAAGCTCTAAGCATGTCTTCCATTGTCTGAATTGTCCTTTCGCTTTGTCCGTCTGTTTGAGGATGATAAGCTGTGCTTAGATTTAACTTGGTTCCCATTGCCTCTTGGAAACTCGACCAAAAATGAGAAGTAAAACAGCTATCCCTATCAGAAACAATTGATAAAGGTATTCCATGTAATGAAACTATTTCATTTACATATAATTTAGCTAACTGTTCCATACTGAAAGTTTCTTTCATTGGTAGGAAATGAGCTGACTTGGTTAGTCTATCTACAATCACCCAGATTGAATCATTTCCTTTCTTTGTTTTTGGTAATTTAGTAACAAAATCCATTGTTATTAATTCCCATTTCCATACTGGCCTTTCTAATTGTTGCAACAGACCTGAGGGTTTCTGGTGTTCAGCTTTAACTTGTGAACAAGTAAAACATTTAGAAACATAGGCTGCTATGTCCTTTTTCATTCCTATTCACCAGAAATTCTTTCTTAAATCCGGGTACATTTTATCATTCCCCGGATGCATCGTATATTTGGACTTTTGGGCTTCTTCTAATATACGATGACGTAGGTTTCCTAATTTAGGTATCCACATTCTCTTTTTATGGAATCTCCAAATTCCATCTGTTCCTTGTTCTAATTCTTTTAGCATACCCTTTAATTTTTCAGTATCCACCTTGATTACTGATTCTTGTGCTTTTCTAATTTGATCATTTAAATCTACTTGTAGATTTAATTTAAGAGAACGTACCCTTTTTGAACGGGTGCTGATCTTTGAGTTGTTCACATGTCATGAAAATACACTTTAGAACCTATATTCCTACGGTAATATAATAATAATAATAAAAATAATATAATAAAATATGTGTGTACGGATGCCTACTACTAGTAGTGTAGTTTTAAATTTCAGTTGGTATTGTAATTTTTAATTTCAGTACTGGTGTGTAATAGATGCATAATATATGAATAGAGTAAAGTCGCAATGATCGACGCTTTTGCCCAAAATGCGTGTCATGTGATTGACTATATTAAAAACTGGTATTTCTAATTGTTGCAACAGACCTGAGGGTTTCTGGTGTTCAGCTTTAACTTGTGAACAAGTTAAACATTCCTATCCACCAGAAATGGGAATTAATAACAATGGATTTTGTTACTAAATTACCAAAAACAAAGAAAGGAAATGATTCAATCTGGGTGATTGTAGATAGACTAACCAAGTCAGCTCATTTCCTACAAATGAAAGAAACTTCCAGTATGGAACAGTTAGCTAAATTATATGTAAATGAAATAGTTTCATTACATGGAATACCTTTATCAATTGTTTCTGATAGGGATAGCTGTTTTACTTCTCATTTTTGGTCGAGTTTCCAAGAGGCAATGGGAACCAAGTTAAATCTAAGCACAACTTATCATCCTCAAACAGACGGACAAAGCGAAAGGACAATTCAGACAATGGAAGACATGCTTAGAGCTTGTGTAATTGATTTCGGAGGTAATTGGGACGATCACTTACCTTTAATAGAATTTTCTTATAATAATAGTTATCATACAAGTATCAATGTTGCACCCTTCGAAGCACTTTATAGACGAAAGTGCCGAACCCCAGTCTGTTGGGCAGAAATTGGGGAAAAGCAACTATCTGGACCTGAGATAGTGCAGGTAACAACTGACAAGATTATTCAAGTCAAAGAACGACTGAAAACAGCACGTGATCGACAGAAAAGCTATGCCGATAACCGACGCAAACCATTGGAATTTCAAGTAGGAGATAAAGTATTGTTGAAAGTCTCTCCTTGGAAAGGAATAGTAAGATTCATCAAACGAGGAAAGCTAAGTCCCAGGTATATTGGACCTTTTGAGATTATTAGAAGGATAGGACCTGTAGCCTATCAGCTACAACTGCCAGAGGAAATGCCAGGAATACATGATGTATTTCATGTATCGAATCTCAAGAAATGCTTAGCCGATGAGTCATTGATGGTACCTCTTAAGGATATAGAGGTAAATGAACAACTCAAGTTTGTAGAAAGACCTCTACAAATTGAAGACAGGAAAGTCAAAAATCTCAAACACAAGAGATTAGTTCTGGTCAAAGTAAAGTGGGACTCCAAAAGAGGAGCCGAGTACACATGGGAGCTTGAATCAGAAATGCAAAGGAAATATCCACACTTATTCCAGTAGATCTCGAAGACTAGCTCTAAAACAAGGTGGGGAGGATGTAACAATCCTAAATAAACCGACACCCTTGAATAATTTCCAACACCCTAATATATTTTAAAATATCCCAATAGGTCCTAAAATACAACCCATACGAGAAAACGGACCCCGAATACCCTAAATGGTATTAAAAATAATCCCCACCCCAACCTTGACGCGGGCCGCGTCAACTTAAAACCTGGCACGGCCCTGGGCCGCCACGTGGCCCAACACCCGTCAAGCCTACTTAGTGACCCAGCCAAGCTACAGGTTTGACCGGGTTTGACGCGGGCCGCGTAAGCCATGTTCTTGTTTTACGCGGGCCGCGACAAGGTCAAGATCAACACCTATATATAGAATGCATCGGATCTTCAGTCTGCTCGCTCAAATTCGAAATATCTTTCTCAATTCTGAATAATAGGCATATTATACGGGTATTATTATACCCCCCTAAATCGCGAAGTTCTGCTCCGTTGTAAGTATTATAACCCCTGGATATGTTTTAGATACGCTGCCCGATTGATCTAGGGTTCCGTAACGGCTGTTGTGGTTCTGCCCGACGTAGTCGTTGTAATGCCGTCTCGGGGAGGGTATTACTAATGTTAAAATGAGTTATTATACTAACACATGTGCATTTGTGTAAATTATAGATTGTCACCAGGAAACCCTTACGGAAAATCTAAGACAGCAATGTGAGTTTATCCACTTTTCGTAAACCTTTTTGTTAACTGTTTTTACAAAACCTCATACAATTAAATGTATATTAAGCATTTATTGAGTATTTGTAAGAATACAATTATCATGAGTATGTTGGGGTTTTTTTAATAAAAAAAATGCCCTTCGAAATATCGGGCCCTGGCCGGTGGTCCTTCCATGCCCGAAGGGAAAACCCTCCCACCTCCGTCTTGTAGAAATTAAACAGGATCCAAGAAGTTTGGAAAGGATTGCTTCATTGGGCTGTTATAAGAGTTAAAAGTTAGCCCAGTTTACTTTAGTTAGTTAAAGTTAACCCAATTTTAATTTAACGAATTCTAGTATAAATAATCAAATGTGACAGTTTTTTATAAAAAACTAGGTCCGGTCTGATTTTTATATCAAGAACAAACCAAGCCGTTCGCTACAGACTGAAAAATCTAAAACCGACCGGCCGAAAGTTAGAATACAAAACCGATCGTGAAACAAGACCGATGACTAGTTTGAATGGTTTCGCGATATTAAACCAAACCGCGAACAACACCCCTAATTCATAGGTGTTCTTTCACATATGCAAAATTTGACATGTCCATCCGTACCAACATGACTGTATTCCTTGACGAATGACACATCCGTTTGTAAGTATGCTCTAATTTAAGATTTTAACAACATTCTTTAATCAACGGCAGTTGTCAAACCTGAACCGACCCAATGAAAACCTAGTTTTGGCAATCGAACCGAACCTCTCAAAAACCAGTTCCATATCTAAACTGGTCTTGACCATGTTTGACCCAAACCGGAACTGGTTCCAACCCGAATTCATTTAGGAACATAACACGGTTTGTGCACCTCTACTATGGGATTGAGTGAGTAATCCTGTTGGACTGGGTGGAGGCCCACATGGTCTAAGCCCAAAGAAGAGGTTTCAGTTGGGTTTTCAATTTTCATGCATGACTTGTGGGCCTTATGGTGCTACAGGCCATGTATGTTAGGTGATGAAGTTAAACTTCTTGCATATGCTACAGTATCTCATAAGAAGAGAAGATTTTAGGTTTTTAACCTAAGATAAATTTTATTACTCCAACCGTTTGCTTCTCATCTATAATATATTTCATGAATAGAATGAAAAACTAAAGTAATGTAGACAGACTGCAGAAAATGTGAAAATGATTTGTATTTTTCTTAATGCCTCAATACAAATGAACTCTTAAATTTTACTTTTGTTTTTGAACGGCAAATTTGGATCACTGGAGTATCATTGTGTCACCAGCAGAACCATCCGATCATATCCATCTCCACTAGGCATAATTCCTATACACCAATTTAGGAGGAAGCTATTAAATTTTACTAGTTAAGTATCTATGTTAAATTTTACTAGTCAAGTATTACTTTTAATGCTTAAATGCAAATCACTTCCTATTCATACTAGTTAAGGGCCATTACTAGTCAAGTATTACTTTTAGTTAAACTATATAGAAAACATGGAACAATAATTGTTATATAACTTGGTGTCATTCAAAATTTCAACTTCAATCAACATGACTTTTTTTTTTAACAAAAACTATACAATAATAAAACTTAAGTTGTGTTTGTAATTGAAAATTTCAACTGACCGTATAAGATAGTGTTAGTTATCAATAAGTGACACTTTGTCTCTACCATTCCAGTTAATAAGAGAATACAGTAAATGTAATACCCTTTGATAATACACACCTCATTTTATATAGATTTATTTATAAGAGACTTAACCTCGTTTATGGAAGGAAGAGTTTCTATGTTATACCGTGATTTCATCAAATAAAAAAGCGTTTGATAACCAAAACGGCAACCAAAAGGCTTGTGACCCATGTTAGTGAGAATATATGTCTACTGGTGGACAAAGGTGTATACTTAGACTGCGGGGTATGGGGCGGGAGTTTGGGCGTGGGTAGGGGGAAAACGCCCAAGCCACCACCCCGGGTGGGCATGGGTTTCGGCGTGGCCCTTGGGGCATGGGTTTCAAGCCGGGCGTGGGGCGGTTTGGCCATCCTAGTTGGCTGAATATCATTGGCTCACCCGCCACGTCATAGCGGGCCATCCCAAAAGTTTTGAACTACCCTGCCACGCGGTGCACCCAACCCAAGCCCAACCCACGCCACACCATACCCCGCGGACACGTACCAGGCAGTGGGGGGGGCTCCCATTCCACGTGTCAGCACCCGCCCCAACCCACGCCCAACCCAAGCCCCACCATACCCCGCAGTCTTATGAATAAGATTAGAGGTTGTATGTTAGTTGTTAAAAGTAATAATAATAATACCTAAAACGCCAAAATGCTATACTAACCAACACATGCCTGGTGAGTATGATACTCAGAACTGTGTCAGATTATTGTGTGGAACAATGTATAATCAATGAATATAAAAGATAAGTGTGACAAGAAATTGTTTTGTTTCCGCATTAGACTATGGGGTATGGGGCGGAGGTTGGGGCGTGGGTTGGGTACAAACGCCCACGTCACCACCCTGGGTGGGCTTGGGTTTCGGCGTGGCCCCTTTGGCGTGGGATTCAGCCCGAGCGTTGGGCGGGGCTACGCACATGACATGGCGGAACCTCATTGGCCAAGAGCACTAGCCATGGCGGAACCTCAGTATGATGTGGCTTGGCCACGCCACCCCAGCCACGCCCCACCATACCCCTTTGAAATTGACTTTTGGTCTTGGGTGCCCCATACTACACGTGTCACACCATGCCCCCAACCCACGCCCCACCATACCCCACGGTCTTAGTTTTAAAGTATCTCAATGTATTATATGTCTTTCTTGAAGCCCGATTTAATACACATAGCTAGCAATATCTATTAGACCATGCGTGGTAAGGGTGAATAATGCCCCCACCCTTGGGCGTTTTCCGTCATGTGGCAGTCCAGTCAGCAAGGGGCATTATTGAGCGTTTTTCTAAAATAGGTGTAGTGGGGATGTGGGTATTATGTTAAAAGGGCTTTAAAGAATTAAACAAAAAAAAAAAAAAAAACTAACCAAAAAAGGGGGATTGGCCAAGAAAAAGAAGGATACATCTGATTGGCCATTGATTTTCCATTTGAGTGTGTTTTAAATCACACTAGAGGGGGATTTCTTGCGAAAAAACGCCCAAACACGCCCATGGGGGTGGGGTGCTTGGCGTGATGGGGAGTGTTTGGCTGTAGAAAACGCCGGACACCGCCCACTACGAGTGGTCTTAGAGGGCTTCTAACCTAGTGGTATAAAGATGTTCACAGAGTGGTGTTTATCCTCGAGTGGTTGAAAGTTATAGCTTTTAGATTTAAGAGTAGGTTTAAACAGTGTGATTAGGTGTTCTAAAAATAAAAACCCTTAACTAAGCTATATGGCAAGTTCAATACCAAAGCGCATATAATCTGTGTTGAAATAATGTCTCTCCAAGCTAGTGGTGAGTGTTTAAGTCTCATTGTAAGCAAATGGTGTAGATTAGGGGTGTTCATCGAATCGAATAACGAATTTTCGAATTATTTGAATCAAATTTTTTGAATTTTTAATTTTTTACATGAATTCGCATTCGATTCGATTAGTATTTGAAACTCAAATCGAATTCGAACAGAATTCGATTTAATTCAAATTCACCCTTAACAACAAATTATTTTACTTTCATTTTTTAAAACTACTACAAATAATTATATTCAACATAAAATATAATAATCTGCAAAATTAATTAACTATCAATATGTCAAAAAACCAAAATTTAGAAGATAGGTTGGTTACTCGTAGCGATTTAAGTTAGGTAAAATTTGGAAATAAGTAGTATGAGCTATTTGTTAGAAGGTTAGGTAATGTTATGAATAATAAACTATCACTTATGAAGGTAGTTCATACTTTGGCCAAGTTTAGAAGTTATATGTGTGTGTATAAATGTTTTTGTGTGTGTATATACATATATTTAAAAATATATATAAATTGAATTCGAATTCCGAATCGAATCGAATTCAAATCATAAATTCGTATTCGATTCTAATTCGATTACTGCACTCGAATACGAATCAACTCGAATTCGAACATTTTTAATCGAATTCGAATCGAGTCGAATTTCAAATATTTCGAATCCGAATCGAATTCTGAACACCCCTAGTGTAGATTATTAGGAGTTGCATGAGTGTCTAAGTTTGTTATAAAAACATTCTAGCAAATTCAATATTTCTATTTTTTGAAAAGTTAGGCATACAAGCACTAAAGTTGACAACTGAATTAAGATTCACCGAGTTAATATCAAGAACACCACAAAAACATTAGGAAGTGAAGAACAAACTATCAAAGTTCGAACACAATTACAAGAAATGAAATGAATTGAAAACAAAATTTTATTACTAAATTTATATATATTACTCGAGATCATTTGAGTTTACTTTCACATCTCTTTATATGCTTTGTTACCGCTTACTAACTACAATGGTAGAATATAATTTACAATTTTCAACCCCTCAAACCATGATAACAATTTCATTATACCCACACTGATTTTAGTTTGTATCATCATTTGACTCTAACAAGAACATGTGACCTTATATACAAGACGGATATCAGGCTAAGTAAATGTCTAACATAGACATAACATCTAACCTTTTAGACGCACAATATAGAACATCAAACTTTCACTAACCATCATCTTCAATTTTGTAGAGGATTGACATGATATATATAGTGGGACTTTGGTGGGGGGGGGGGGGGGGGTGGAGCACGGACCTCCCGGCCGCTGGAGTGATCCCACTCCACAAGCTAGCTTAGCCCCATAGCTGCCTGGCGGTTAATACCCACCCGAGCCGAACCTTGGGGCGACTTGCAGTGATCCAAGATTCGAACCCGGGACCTCAGGGCTGAGGGCGGGTGAGGCTGGCCAACTGGGCTACCCCAGTTGGTTATATAGTGGGACTTTGTCCTAAGGGTGAAGGGAGTGGTTAAACACTTTGGAGTGGCAAACTAAAAAACCGACCAATCAGAGCGCGCCATGTCAATCGGTGAAAAGTGTTTAAACTTTGGTGAAAAGTGTTGGCAATGGTTTAGACACTTGGTGAAGTGGTAAACTATTTAAAAAAAAAAGGAAAAAGGTGTGATTGGTTGAGATTGGATTGGACCCCACCCAAAACCCCCCTCTCTCTCTTCTTCCTCCCCTCACCGATTCGGCATGCCACCACCAATTTGGCAAACTTTTGGTGACCAAACAAGTGTTGGTGGTGGTGTTACCGATCGGTAAAGGGGTTTGCCACCCTTTACCGATCACCACTCCCTTCACCCTAAGGACTTTTAAACTTTTTATCAAATGCTTGGTAAGAAACATTAAATTCACCTGATGCACATATCATGATAACTTTGTGATGTGACATGCATAAAACACAACTCAAACCAGACAAAAACTAAAAACTAACAAAATAATAATTTAAAAGTTTAACATGTGACGATGAATCGATCTATCTACAACCCGTTTAACACGAATACAACTTCACTAAAACATGTTAATATTCCGCAAACCCGTTGATAACTCGTTTAACTCATTTACAACCTCAAACCATCAAGTCACCCATTTTAACATGCCAACCCTTATGATCTATTCTAATAAATGGGTTGCATGGTTTTAAAAGTGTATAAGTTAGAAGTTAGAACTAAGGATTTAATAAGAGCAACAATTAACATTTTTATATAGCACATAAACTTTGATGTGTGGATTAATTTATGGCTTCTATTTACTAGCACAATAAGGTATTTTAAGATATTGGGCATGGATGTAAAATGTTGGCTAAATCTGTAACCAAGGCATTAGGTATACAACACTGGTCAATTATGGCTTCTTTCACTTTGAAAGACATTAATTAATACATAAAATAAAAAAAAGACAACAACCACACATGCAATAAACTCCTCTTTGGAATGCATAGGGCGTCTTTATAAATACATGGCACTGTCCACAATGCTTCATAACCCAACACATAACAAAAAAAAAAAAAAAAACACATAGCTTGTTCTACAATGGCAGGGATGATGATGAAGGTTCTATGCATTACAGTGGCTTGCATGGTGGTGGTTGCCCCCTATGCGGAGGCTGTATCTTGTAGTGATGTGGTTAGCAAGTTGAGTCCATGCATAAGCTACTTGAAGAACGGTGGTTCAGTGCCCACAGCGTGTTGCAATGGCATTAAGGGACTAAATGCGGCCGCAAAATCAACCGCAGATAAGCAGACGACCTGCGGTTGCCTGAAGAATGCTTATAAATCTATATCTGGCATCAAAGCCGACAACGCCTCAGGCCTTCCCCAAAATTGTGGTGTAAACATTCCTTACAAGATTAGCATGAGCACTAATTGCAACAAGTATGTCAAATTCACACACTCTATCTCGTTGATTACATGTTTAAGTTTGAAACTCATAATAATAACTTCTTAAACTTATAGATACGTATTTCCATAGTTTAATTTTTTAGTATATACATTATGAGGAAACATAACACATGTTTAAGTGATAAAGAATTCATTTTAGTTGTATTTCATTACAGTGTTGATAAACCTATATATATTATTTATTTATTTAAAATCTATTGATGTTAATTTTTGTGGTTGATTTTTGCAGCATAAAATGAGCCCTAGGTTGAACGGATGAAGATGCAAATCTGGTTGTAGGAGAATTAAAAGCCATTAAATAATTAAGTAATGCTAAAACAAAAATGAAAAACCTTGTTTCTATTTTTAAATGGTTAAATGTTCGTATGTTCATTTGCTTTGTATTGTCTTTCAATAATATATAATGTTTTTTTTTGTTATATAATATAAATTTGGTTTAACTCTCAAGCTCTATGTGTCTCTTGATACACACATATCAGTAAAAATTCGGACCAATTAATGTTGATGTGTACCTATTACGATAAAAAATGATGTGAAGGTTATATGCATTTAAACTTGATACAGTCAATGTCATCCGAATAGTAATAAGCAAGGGTGTTTATTCATCTAGAGGTTACTTGAGAGAGTAACTGTTGTCTGGATAATGTTAATTGGTGTTTTTTTTTTCATTCCTTCAATGGAAAGACATCTATTGTTGTTATTATTATTATTATTATTATAATAATTATTATTATTATTATTGAGTAAATTATATATTTGTCGTTTTTATTAATTGTATTTCATTACTCGTCCTTTTTGCCTATAAAATTGTACAAAGTAACACGATTGATTCTATTCGCAGATGGTTAACCAAACATCACAACATAATGAAATGATCCATTTCATTCCGTTGTCCATTACATTCCTTAGTCATTCCGTTGTCCATTACATTCCTTAGTCCATTCAATTCTTTTGTTTATTCCATTACTTCACACCAAACAAACCCTTAGCGATTTCTAATGACGACGTGTTATTCTTAGGTATCGTATTTTATTATGTGAAGCGACTAAATATGAACACCCAAAAATTCTAACATCGGGTTTTTAGGCATATACAGACTAAAAATGATCTTACACAAAAAATAGGGCCGCCATTTGTTTGCACATACGAAAAAAATGTTACTTTTTTTTTTATAACTGTACACACCTCATTTTACATACCAACAAATATGGGAAAAACCCCTTTGTGGGAATCAAACCAAGAACCTAATGGTCCCTAAGATTTATTTCACCCCTAAGATACCACTATGCTATAATGTCTCGTTTTTTATAACTACACACACCTCATTTTACATAGATTTATTTATATGAGACTTAACCTCGTTTATAGAAGTAAAAGTTTCTATATTATACCTTGGTACTACCAAATAAAAGAGTGTTTTAATACCCAAAGCAGCAATTAAAAGTCTTGTGGTCTAACAATATCAAGGTGTAGGAAACGTTTTCACCCTATGTGGGTGAGAGTATATGTCTAATGGTGGACAAAGGTGTATACTTATGAATAAGATTCGAGGTTGTATGTTAGTCGTTCAAAAAATAAAACCCAAAATCACCAAAATGCTATACTACATATGAGAACTAACTGACGCATGCTTGGTTAGTATGATATGCAAAACCGTGTGTTAAATTTGTGTATAGAACTATGGATAATCAATGAATATTAAAGTTAACCGTGACAAGAAATTGTTTTGTTTCCGTTTTAGTTTTAAAGTATCAAGATGAATTATATCTTTCTTGAAGCTCGATTTAATACCTATTACTGGTAATATCTATCAAAGGGCTTCTATCCTAGTGGTGTCAAGTTGTGCACATAGTGGTGTTTATCCTCAAATGGTTGAAGGTTCTAGCTTGTCGATTATTAACGAGTAGGATTAAACAGTGTGTGATTAGTTGTTCTGAAAATAAAACCCCTAACCTAAGCAATATGACAAATTCAATAGTAAAGCACATATTGTCCAAATGGTACCAATGTGTTGAAATAATATCTTTCCAAGCTAGTGTTAAAGTCCTGTTGTAAGTAAATGGTGTAGATGTAGGAGTTGCATTAGTGTCTAAATTTATTATGACGAAAAAAATTCTAGCAAATTCAATATTTCTATTTTGACAAGTTAGGCATACAAGCATTAAAGTTCAAGATTTATAACAAGACTGTTGAAATTAATATTCACCAAACTAATATTAATAACACCAAAAAGACATTAATTGAAGAACAAACTTTTAAACTTCGAACACAATTACAAAAAAGAAATGAATTGAAAACAAAATTTTATTACCAAGTTTCTATATATCACTCGAGATTATTGAGTTTACTTTAACATCTCTTTATATACTTTGTTACCGCTCACTAAATACATTGGTAGAAAATAACTTACAGTTTTCAACACCCTCAAACCATGATATAAAGCTAAGCAAATATCATTTGACTCAAATAGTAAAATATGACCTTATATACAAGATGCATATCAAGCTAAGCAAATATCTAACACAGACATAACATCAAACCTTTTAGTTTTAGACATGGTCATGGGCGTACCTACGCCAACCTGTGGGCGGGCGGGCGCACTCCTTGAAAAAATTATTTTTAGTGTTATTTTTCGTCGGAAATTCCGGCCGCACCCCTTAGAAATTTTGACTCGCACCCTTGAAAAATTTCAACCGCCCCACTTAGAAAAAAATATTATGAATTTATAAAAAAATAATCATTGATTATTATTTAATATATAAGTATATAACACAATTTATATAATTATTCTTTAACCAGTTATTCGCTTAATCACTTAACCCAATCAAAGCCCGATCTATTTTTATTAACCCAAGCCCAAACCCAACCCAAAGAAATTTGAACTAAATAAAATAACCCTAACTCATCCACTCATTCCAATTCCAAATCCCGCCCCAAAAAAACTCCCAGCGACGACTTGACGCCACTGCTCACGACCGGACGACATTTTTTGCCGAAAAAACCAAAATTCCGACAGGACCAACCCATATTACGCCAGAATTCCGATATAAAACTAGTATGGTTTCTTTATTGATTTTTTTGTTGTTTTATGTGACGATTAGAAGAAAATATCGATGTATAAGGGTTTGATCTTTTTATGTTTTTTTAATATTTTTTTGGTTGTTCTAGACTTGTAGTTAAATGATTTTGTTGTTTATTTATAGCTTTGTTTGTTTAAATGATTAGTTACAAGTAATCAACATTTAATACTAGGCTTGACTGATTGAAAATTATAGACTATGGTTGAACATGATTGTTTATTTCGTTGAAGTCATTAGTGTTGTTTTATGAACTTATGGAGCGATTTATATGTGATAGGAACCATGAGTAAGAATGTAACTGATGGAGTGTTTAGTATCTCTAAATAATGTTTCGGATAAATTTTAAAAAATGAAAACCTGTAGGGCACAATTTTAAATACGTTTGTAATGACGCTTGACGTTTTTTGATAATTATATAAATTTTAGTTTGATGTTCTTTTGTCTTACACGGCCCGACCCGATCCGACCCGCGATGAACCAATTTTTTTATATAACTAAGGGCCTAAAATCTTTAACAATATTTCGCACCCCCAGGAAAAATTTCCTAGGTCCGCCACTGGACATGGTAATCCGAAGTTAAAGAAATCATCTGACCAACATCTAACACATTTTTGAATTATGCGGTACACATAACATAGAACAAAAACAAACTTTCAACTAACTATCATCCCCGACTCCAATTTTGTAAAGGACATGATAAAATGAGAGACTTTTTTGTAAGGACTTTTAAACTTTCTATATCAAGTGCTTGTTCGGAAACATTAAATTCACATGATTCAGATATCATGATAACGTGACATCTTTGTGACGTGACATACATAAAACAAATCTGGATAAAACAACTAAAAACTAAAAGAAAATATATTTTATAAGTTTAACATGCATGTGAATATGAATCGATCTATCTACAACCCGTTTAACACGAATACAACTTCACTAAAACATGTTAATATTCCGCAAACCCGTTGATAACTCGTTTAACTCATTTGAAACCTCTAGTTAGCTGAGGACTTCTTTAGCTGATTCACAATCTGATTACAAATTGTACAGAACTAGTCGCCCCTTTTGATATGCCAACTCTTATGATCTATTCTAAATTGCTAATAAATAGGTTGTGCATGGCATTTAAGCGTGTATAAGTTAGAACAAAGGATTTGATAAGAATAAACGTAAACTATATATGACCAACAATAAACATTTTTTATAGCGCATAAACTTTGATGTGTTGACTAATTTATTGCTTCTATCAATCTTGCTAGCGCAATGAGGGGTTTTTAAGATATTGGGCAGGGATGTAAAATCTTGGCTAAATCTACAACCAAAGCATTAGGTATACCACACTGGTCAATTATGGCTTCTTTCACATTGAAATACATTAATTAATACATATTTTTTTAAAAGGAAAAACAACCACACATGCTATAAACTCCTCTTTGGAATGCATAGGGTGTCTCTATAAATACATGGCATTATCAACAATGCTTCATAACCCAACACATAACAAAAAAAAAACACATAGCTTGTTCTACAATGGCAGGGATGATGATGAAGGTTCTATGCATTACAGTGGCTTGCATGGTGGTGGTTGCCCCCTATGCGGAGGCTGTATCTTGTAGTGATGTGGTTAGCAAGCTGAGTCCATGCATAAGCTACTTGAAGAACGGTGGTTCAGTGCCCACAGCATGTTGCAATGGCATTAAGGGACTAAATGCGGCTGCAAAATCAACCGCAGATAAGCAGACGACCTGCGGTTGCCTGAAGAATGCTTATAAATCTATATCTGGCATCAAAGCTGACAACGCCTCAGGCCTTCCCCAAAAGTGTGGTGTAAACATTCCTTACAAGATTAGCATGAGCACTAATTGCAACAAGTATGTCAAATTCACACACTTTATCTCATTGATCACATGTTTAAGTTTGAAACTCATAATAATAACTTCTTAAACTTATATATACATTGTTCCATAGTTTAATTTTTTTGTATATACATTATGAGGAAACATAACACATGTTTAAGTGATAAAGAATTCATTTTAGTTGTGTTTCATTACAGTGTTAATAAACCTATATATCTTATTTATTTATTTAAAATCTATTGATGTTACTTTTTGTGGTTTTGCAGCATAAAATGAGCCTTGGTTGAACGGATGAAGATACAAATCTGGTTGTGGGAGAATTAAAAGCCATTAAATAATTAAGTAATTCTAAAACAAAAAGGAAAAACGCTGTTTCCATTTAAAGGGGTAAATGTTTGTATGTTCATTTGCTTTGAATTGTCTTTCAATAATATATAGTGTTTTTTTGTTATATAATATAAATTTGGTTTATCTCTCAAGCTCTATGCGTCTCTTGATACACACATATCAGTAAAATTCGGACCAATTAATGTTGATGTTTACCTATTTATATAAAAAATGATGTGAGGGTTATATGCATTTAAATTTGATACAGTCAATGTCATCCAGATAGTGATAAGCAATGGAGTTTATTCATTTAGAGGTTACTTGAGAGAGAAATTGTTGTCCGGATAATGTTAATTGATGTTTTTTTTATTCCTTCAATGGAAAGACATCTATTGTTATTATTATTATTGTTACTACTGCTACTACTGCTACTACTGCTACTACCTGCTACTACCAGCTACTACCAGCTACTACCAGCTACTACGACCAGCTACTACCAGCTGTAGCAGCTGCTGCAGCTGCTGCAGCCTGCTGCTGCTGCTGCTACTACTAGCAGCAGCTGCTGCTGCTGCTGCTACTAAGACAATTATATATTTGTTGTTTTTATTAATTGTATTTCATTACTCTTCTTTTTTGCCTATAAAACTGAACTCATTCTATTCGCATATAGTTAATCTAACATCACAACAGAATGAACTGATCTACTACTACTGCTACTACTGCTACTACCCACTACTACCCACTACCACTACCCACTACCACTACCCACTACCACTACCACTACCACTACCACTACCCACTACCACTACCACTACCACTACCACTACTACCTACCACTACCACTACCACTACCACTACCACTACTACTACAATTATATATTTGTTGTTTTTATTAATTGTATTTCATTACTCTTCTTTTTTGCCTATATACTACTACTACTACTTCATTACTCTTCTTTTTTGCCTACTACTACTACTACTACTACTACTACTACTACTACTACTACTACTACTACTACATATTTGTTGTTTTTATTAATTGTATTTCATTACTCTTCTTTTTTGCCTATAAAACTGAACAAAGTAACACGACTCATTCTATTCGCATATAGTTAATCTAACATCACAACAGAATGAACTGATCTATTTCATTCCGTTGTCCATTCCATTACTTAGCCCATTCAATTCTCTTGTTTATTCTATTACTTCATACCAAACAAACCCTTAGCGATTCCTAATGACGACGTATTATTCTTAGGTATCGTATTTTATTATGTGAAACGACTCAATATGAACACCCAAAAATTCTAACATCGGGTTGTTAGGCATACGCACACTAAAGATGATCTAACACAAAAAAATAGGGCCGCCATTTGTTTGCACATACGAAAAAATGTAATACTTTTTTTATAACTACACACACCTCATTTTACATACCAATAAATATTGGAAAAACCCCTTTGTGGGAATCGAACCCAGAACCTAATCGTCCCAAAGATTTATCTCACCCCCTAAGATACCACTAGGTTATAATGTCTCGTGTTTTTATAACTACACACACCTAATTTTACATATATTTATATATAAGAGACTTAACCTCGTTTATACAAGGAAAAGTTTCTATATTATACCTTGATACTACCAAATAAAAAGTATTTTAAAACCCAAAGCAGCAATTAAAAGTCTTGTGGTCTACCAATATCAAGGTGTGTAGGAAACGTTTTCATCCTATGTGGGTGAGAATATATGTCTAATGGTGGACAAACACGTATACTTATGAATAAGATTCGAGGTTGTATGTTAGTCGTTAAAAAAATAAAACCCAAATCACCAAAATGCTATACTACATATGAGAACTAACTGATGCTTGCTTGGTTAGTATGACATGCAAAACTGTGTGTCAGATTAGTGTATAGAACTTTGGATAATCAATGAATATTAAAGATAAGCGTGACAAGAAATTGTTTTGTTTCCGTTTTAGTTTTAAAGTATCATGATGATTTATATATTTCTTGAAGCTCGATTTAATACCTATAGCTGGTAATATCTATCAAAGAGCTTATGACCTAGTGGTATCAAGTTGTGCACATAGTGGTGTTTGTCCTCAAATGGTTGAAGGTTCTAGTTTGTAAATTTATGAGTAGGATTAAACAATGTGTGATTAGTTGTTCTGAAAATAAAACCCCTAACCTAAGCAATATGGCAAATTCAATAGTAAAGCACATATCGTCCAATGGTACCAATGTGTTGAAATAATCTCTCCAAGCTAGTGTTAAAGTCCCGTTCTAAGTAAATGGTGTAGATGTAGGAGTTGCATTAATGTCAAAATTTATAATAAAAAAAAAGTTCTAGCAAATTCAATATTTCTATTTTGACAAGTTAGGCATACAAGCATTAAAGTTCAGGATTTATAACAAAACTATTGAAATTAATATTCACCAAACTAATATTAATAATACCAAAAAGACATTAATTGAAGAGCAAACCTTTAAACTTCGAACACAATTACAAAAAGAAATGAATTGAAAACAAAATTTTATTACCAAGTTTCTATATATCACTCGAGATTATTGAGTTTACTTTAACATCTCTTTATATACTTTGTTACCGCTTACTAAATACAATGGTATAAAATAACTTACAGTTTTCAACACCCTCAAACCACGATATAACTATTTCATTATACCCAAACTGATTAATTTTAGTTTGTAACATCATTTGACTCACATAGTAAAATGTGACCTTATATACAAGATGCATATCAAGCTAAGCAAATATCTAACACAGACATAACATCAAACCTTTTAGTTTTAGACATGGTAATATGAAGTTAAAGAAATCATCTGACCGACATCTAACACATTTTTGAATTATGCGGTACACATAACATAGAACAAAAACAAACTTTCAACTAACCATCATCCCCGACTCCAATTTTGTAGAGGACATGATAAAATGAGAGACTTTTTTGTAAGGACTTTTAAACTTTCTATATCAAGTGCTTGTTCGGAAACATTAAATTCACATGATTCAAATATCATGATAACGTGACATCTTTGTGACGTGACATACATAAAACAAATCTGGATAAAACAACTAAAAACTAAAAGAAAATATATTTTATAAGTTTAACATGCATGTGAATATGAATCGATCTATCTACAACCCGTTTAACACGAATACAACTTCACTAAAACATGTTAATATTCCGCAAACCCGTTGATAACTCGTTTAACTCATTTGAAACCTCTAGTTAGCTGAGGACTTCTTTAGCTGATTCACAATCTGATTACAAATTGTACAGAACTAGTCGCCCCTTTTGATATGCCAACTCTTATGATCTATTCTAAATTGCTAATAAATGGGTGGTGCATGGCATTTAAGTATGTATAAGTTAGAACAAAGCATTTGATAAGAATAAACGTAAACTATATATGACCAACAATAAACATTTTTTATAGCGCATAAACTTTGATGTGTTGACTAATTTATTGCTTCTATCAATCTTGCTAGCGCAATGAGGGGTTTTTAAGATATTGGGCAGGGATGTAAAATCTTGGCTAAATCTACAACCAAAGCATTAGGTATACCACACTGGTCAATTATGGCTTCTTTCACATTGAAATACATTAATTAATACATATTTTTTTAAAAGGAAAAACAACCACACATGCTATAAACTCCTCTTTGGAATGCATAGGGTGTCTCTATAAATACATGGCATTATCAACAATGCTTCATAACCCAACACATAACAAAAAAAAACACATAGCTTGTTCTACAATGGCAGGGATGATGATGAAGGTTATATGCATTACAGTGGCTTGCATGGTGGTGGTTGCCCCCTATGCGGAGGCTGTATCTTGTAGTGATGTGGTTAGCAAGCTGAGTCCATGCATAAGCTACTTGAAGAACGGTGGTTCAGTGCCCACAGCGTGTTGCAATGGCATTTAGGGACTAAATGCGGCTGCAAAATCAACCGCAGATAAGCAGACGACCTGCGGTTGCCTGAAGAATGCTTATAAATCTATATCTGGCATCAAAGCCGACAACGCCTCAGGCCTTCCCTAAAAGTGTGGTGTAAACATTCCTTACAAGATTAGCATGAGCACTAATTGCAATAAGTATGTCAAATTCACACACTTTATCTCATTGATCACATGTTTAAGTTTGAAACTCATAATAATAACTTCTTAAACTTATATATACATTGTTCCATAGTTTAATTTTTTTGTATATACATTATGAGGAAACATAACACATGTTTAAGTGATAAAGAATTCATTTTAGTTGTGTTTCATTACAGTGTTAATAAACCTATATATATTATTTATTTATTTAAAATCTATTGATGTTACTTTTTGTGGTTTTGCAGCATAAAATGAGCCTTGGTTGAACGGATGAAGATACAAATCTGGTTGTGGGAGAATTAAAAGCCATTAAATAATTAAGTAATGCTAAAACAAAAAGGAAAAACCCTGTTTCCATTTAAAGGGGTAAATGTTTGTATGTTCATTTGCTTTGAATTGACTTTCAATAATATATAGTGTTTTTTTGTTATATAATATAAATTTGGTTTATCTCTCAAGCTCTATGCGTCTCTTGATACACACATATCAGTAAAAAAAATTCGGACCAATTAATGTTGATGTTTACCTATTTATATAAAAAATGATGTGAGGGTTATATGCATTTAAACTTGATGCAGTCAATGTCATCCAGATAGTGATAAGCAATGGAGTTTATTCATCTAGAGGTTACTTGAGAGAGAAATTGTTGTCTGGATAATGTTAATTGATGTTTTTTTTATTCCTTCAATGGAAAGACATCTATTGTTATTATTATTGTTATTATTATTATTATTATTATTATTATTATTATTATTATTGTTACTACTACTACTACTACTATTACTATTACTATTACTGAGACAATTATATATTTGTTGTTTTTATTAATTGTATTTCATTACTCTTCTTTTTTGCCTATAAAACTGAACAAAATAACACGACTCATTCTATTCGCATATAGTTAATCTAACATCACAACAGAATGAACTGATCTATTTCATTCTGTTGTCTATTCCATTACTTAGCCCATTCAATTCTCTTGTTTATTCTATTACTTCATACCAAACAAACCCTTAGCGATTCCTAATGACGACGTATTATTCTTAGGTATCGTATTTTATTATGTGAAACGACTCAATATGAACACCCAAAAATTCTAACATCGGGTTGTTAGGCATACGCACACTAAAGATGATCTAACACAAAAAATAGGGCCGCCATTTGGTTGCACATACGAAAAAATGTAATACTTTTTTTATAACTACACACACCTCATTTTACATACCAATAAATATTGGAAAAACCCCTTTGTAGGAATCGAACCCAGAACCTAATCGTCCCAAAGATTTATCTCACCCCCTAAGATACCACTAGGTTATAATGTCTCGTGTTTTTATAACTACACACACCTAATTTTACATATATTTATATATAAGAGACTTAACCTCGTTTATACAAGGAAAAGTTTCTATATTATACCTTGATACTACCAAATAAAAAGTATTTTAAAACCCAAAGCAGCAATTAAAAGTCTTGTGGTCTACCAATATCAAGGTGTGTAGGAAACGTTTTCATCCTATGTGGGTGAGAATATATGTGTAATGGTGGACAAGCACGTATACTTATGAATAAGATTCGAGGTTGTATGTTAGTCGTTAAAAAAATAAAACCCAAATCACCAAAATGCTATACTACATATGAGAACTAACTGATGCTTGCTTGGTTAGTATGACATGCAAAACTATGTGTCAGATTAGTGTATAGAACTTTGGATAATCAATGAATATTAAAGATAAGCGTGACAAGAAATTGCTTTGTTTCCGTTTTAGTTTTAAAGTATCATGATGATTTATATATTTCTTGAAGCTCGATTTAATACCTATAGCTAGTAATATCTATCAAAGAGCTTCTGACCTAGTGGTATCAAGTTGTGCACATAGTGGTGTTTGTCCTCAAATGGTTGAAGGTTCTAGTTTGTAAATTTATGAGTAGGATTAAACAATGTGTGATTAGTTGTTCTGAAAATAAAACCCCTAACCTAAGCAATATGGCAAATTCAATAGTAAAGCACATATCGTCCAATGGTACCAATGTGTTGAAATAATATCTCTCCAAGCTAGTGTTAAAGTCCCGTTCTAAGTAAATGGTGTAGATGTAGGAGTTGCATTAATGTCAAAATTTATTATAACAAAAAAATTCTAGCAAATTCAATATTTCTATTTTGACAAGTTAGGCATACAAGCATTAAAGTTCAGGATTTATAACAAAACTATTGAAATTAATATTCACCAAACTAATATTAATAATACCAAAAAGACATTAATTGAAGAGCAAACTTTTAAACTTCGAACACAATTACAAAAAGAAATGAATTGAAAACAAAATTTTATTTCCAAGTTTCTATATATCACTCGAGATTATTGAGTTTACTTTAACATCTCTTTATATACTTTGTTACCGCTTACTAAATACAATGGTATAAAATAACTTACAGTTTTCGACACCCTCAAACCACGATATAACTATTTCATTATACCCAAACTAATTAATTTTAGTTTGTAACATCATTTGACTCACATAGTAAAATGTGACCTTATATACAAGATGCATATCAAGCTAAGCAAATATCTAACACAGACATAACATCAAACCTTTTAGTTTTAGACATGGTAATCTAAAGTTAAAGAAATCATCTGACCGACATCTAACACATTTTTGAATTATGCGGTACACATAACATAGAACAAAAACAAACTTTCAACTAACCATCATCCCCGACTCCAATTTTGTAGAGGACATGATAAAATGAGAGACTTTTTTGTAAGGACTTTTAAACTTTCTATATCAAGTGCTTGTTCGGAAACATTAAATTCACATGATTCAGATATCATGATAACGTGACATCTTTGTGACGTGACATACATAAAACAAATCTGGATAAAACAACTAAAAACTAAAAGAAAATATATTTTATAAGTTTAACATGCATGTGAATATGAATCGATCTATCTACAACCCGTTTAACACGAATACAACTTCACTAAAACATGTTAATATTCCGCAAACCCGTTGATAACTCGTTTAACTCATTTGAAACCTCTAGTTAGCTGAGGACTTCTTTAGCTGATTCACAATCTGATTACAAATTGTACAGAACTAGTCGCCCCTTTTGATATGCCAACTCTTATGATCTATTCTAAATTGCTAATAAATAGGTTGTGCATGGCATTTAAGCGTGTATAAGTTAGAACAAAGGATTTGATAAGAATAAACGTAAACTATATATGACCAACAATAAACATTTTTTATAGCGCATAAACTTTGATGTGTTGACTAATTTATTGCTTCTATCAATCTTGCTAGCGCAATGAGGGGTTTTTAAGATATTGGGCAGGGATGTAAAATCTTGGCTAAATCTACAACCAAAGCATTAGGTATACCACACTGGTCAATTATGGCTTCTTTCACATTGAAATACATTAATTAATACATATTTTTTTAAAAGGAAAAACAACCACACATGCTATAAACTCCTCTTTGGAATGCATAGGGTGTCTCTATAAATACATGGCATTATCAACAATGCTTCATAACCCAACACATAACAAAAAAAAAAACACATAGCTTGTTCTACAATGGCAGGGATGATGATGAAGGTTCTATGCATTACAGTGGCTTGCATGGTGGTGGTTGCCCCCTATGCGGAGGCTGTATCTTGTAGTGATGTGGTTAGCAAGCTGAGTCCATGCATAAGCTACTTGAAGAACGGTGGTTCAGTGCCCACAGCTTGCTGCAATGGCATTAAGGGACTAAATGCGGCTGCAAAATCAACCGCAGATAAGCAGACGACCTGCGGTTGCCTGAAGAATGCTTATAAATCTATATCTGGCATCAAAGCCGACAACGCCTCAGGCCTTCCCCAAAAGTGTGGTGTAAACATTCCTTACAAGATTAGCATGAGCACTAATTGCAATAAGTATGTCAAATTCACACACTTTATCTCATTGATCACATGTTTAAGTTTGAAACTCATAATAATAACTTCTTAAACTTATATATACATTGCTCCATAGTTTAATTTTTTTGTATATACATTATGAGGAAACATAACACATGTTTAAGTGATAAAGAATTCATTTTAGTTGTGTTTCATTACAGTGTTAATAAACCTATATATATTATTTATTTATTTAAAATCTATTGATGTTACTTTTTGTGGTTTTGCAGCATAAAATGAGCCTTGGTTGAACGGATGAAGATACAAATCTGGTTGTGGGAGAATTAAAAGCCATTAAATAATTAAGTAATGCTAAAACAAAAAGGAAAAACCCTGTTTCCATTTAAAGGGGTAAATGTTTGTATGTTCATTTGCTTTGAATTGTCTTTCAATAATATATAGTGTTTTTCTGTTATATAATATAAATTTGGTTTATCTCTCAAGCTCTATGCGTCTCTTGATACACACATATCAGTAAAATTCGGACCAATTAATGTTGATGTTTACCTATTTATATAAAAAATGATGTGAGGGTTATATGCATTTAAACTTGATGCAGTCAATGTCATCCAGATAGTGATAAGCAATGGAGTTTATTCATCTAGAGGTTACTTGAGAGAGAAATTGTTGTCCGGATAATGTTAATTGATGTTTTTTTTTATTCCTTCAATGGAAAGACATCTATTGTTATTATTATTATTGTTATTATTATTATTATTATTATTATTATTACTACTACTATTACTGAGACAATTATATATTTGTTGTTTTTATTAATTGTATTTCATTACTCTTCTTTTTTGCCTATAAAACTGAACAAAGTAACACGACTCATTCTATTCGCATATAGTTAATCTAACATCACAACAGAATGAACTGATCTATTTCATTCCGTTGTCCATTCCATTACTTAGCCCATTCAATTCTTTTGTTTATTCTATTACTTCATACCAAACAAACCCTTAGCGATTCCTAATGACGACGTATTATTCTTAGGTATCGTATTTTATTATGTGAAACGACTCAATATGAACACCCAAAAATTCTAACATCGGGTTGTTAGGCATACGCACACTAAAAATGATCTAACACAAAAAAATAGGGCCGCCATTTGGTTGCACATACGAAAAAATGTAATACTTTTTTTTATATCTACACACACCTCATTTTACATACCAATAAATATTGGAAAAACCCCTTTGTAGGAATCGAACCCAGAACCTAATCGTCCCAAAGATTTATCTCACCCCCTAAGATACCACTAGGTTATAATGTCTCGTGTTTTTATAACTACACACACCTAATTTTACATATATTTATATATAAGAGACTTAACCTCGTTTATACAAGGAAAAGTTTCTATATTATACCTTGATACTACCAAATAAAAAGTATTTTAAAACCCAAAGCAGCAATTAAAAGTCTTGTGGTCTACCAATATCAAGGTGTGTAGGAAACGTTTTCATCCTATGTGGGTGAGAATATATGTCTAATGGTGGACAAACACGTATACTTATGAATAAGATTCGAGGTTGTATGTTAGTCGTTAAAAAAATAAAACCCAAATCACCAAAATGCTATACTACATATGAGAACTAACTGATGCTTGCTTGGTTAGTATGACATGCAAAACTGTGTGTCAGATTAGTGTATAGAACTTTGGATAATCAATGAATATTAAAGATAAGCGTGACAAGAAATTGTTTTGTTTCCGTTTTAGTTTTAAAGTATCATGATGATTTATATATTTCTTGAAGCTCGATTTAATACCTATAGCTGGTAATATCTATCAAAGAGCTTATGACCTAGTGGTATCAAGTTGTGCACATAGTGGTGTTTGTCCTCAAATGGTTGAAGGTTCTAGTTTGTAAATTTATGAGTAGGATTAAACAATGTGTGATTAGTTGTTCTGAAAATAAAACCCCTAACCTAAGCAATATGGCAAATTCAATAGTAAAGCACATATCGTCCAATGGTACCAATGTGTTGAAATAATATCTCTCCAAGCTAGTGTTAAAGTCCCGTTCTAAGTAAATGGTGTAGATGTAGGAGTTGCATTAATGTCAAAATTTATTATAACAAAAAAATTCTAGCAAATTCAATATTTCTATTTTGACAAGTTAGGCATACAAGCATTAAAGTTCAGGATTTATAACAAAACTATTGAAATTAATATTCACCAAACTAATATTAATAATACCAAAAAGACATTAATTGAAGAGCAAACTTTTAAACTTCGAACACAATTACAAAAAGAAATGAATTGAAAACAAAATTTTATTACCAAGTTTCTATATATCACTCGAGATTATTGAGTTTACTTTAACATCTCTTTATATACTTTGTTACCGCTTACTAAATACAATGGTATAGAATAACTTACAGTTTTCGACACCCTCAAACCACGATATAACTATTTCATTATACCCAAACTAATTAATTTTAGTTTGTAACATCATTTGACTCACATAGTAAAATGTGACCTTATATACAAGATGCATATCAAGCTAAGCAAATATCTAACACAGACATAACATCAAACCTTTTAGTTTTAGACATGGTAATCTGAAGTTAAAGAAATCATCTGACCGACATCTAACACATTTTTGAATTATGCGGTACACATAACATAGAACAAAAACTAACTTTCAACTAACCATCATCCCCGACTCCAATTTTGTAGAGGACATGATAAAATGAGAGACTTTTTTGTAAGGACTTTTAAACTTTCTATATCAAGCGCTTGGCCGGAAACTTTAAGTTCACATGATTCAGATATCATGATAACGTGACATCTTTGTGACGTGACATACATAAAACAAATCTGGATAAAAGAACTAAAAACTAAAAGAAAACATCATTTATAAGTTTAACATGCATGTGAATATGAATCGATCTATCTACAACCCGTTTGCTTAACACGAATACAACTTCACTAAAACATGTTAATATTCCGCAAACAGTGGCGGATCTAGGATTCGCGCTAAGCGGTAACGTTTTATAAATAAGCGGCAACGAAATAAAAAAACTTCAAATTTTTCCAAAATTTACACTAATTTTACACTATCGCCGGAACGCCAAGCCGTAGCGGACGCCACCCATTAATACATAGTACATCCGCCCCTGTCCGCAAACCTGTTGATAACTCATTTGAAACCTCTAGTTAGTTGAGGACTTCTTTAGCTCATTCACAACCTCATTACAAATTGTACACAACTAGTCCCCCCCTTTTGACATGCCAACCCTTATGATCTATTCTAAATTTCTAATAAATGGGTTGTGCATGGCTTTAAGCGTGTATAAGTTAGAACAAAGGATTTGATAAGAATAAACGTAAACTATATATGACCAACAATAAACATTTTTTTATAGCGCATAAACTTTGATGCGTTAACTAATTTATTGCTTCTATCAATCTTGCTAGCGCAATAAGGGTGTTTTAAGATATTGGGCAGGGATGAAAAATCTTGGCTAAATTTATAACCAAGGCATTAGGTATACCACATTGGTCAATTATGGCTTCTTTCACATTTAAATACATTAATTAATACATATTTAAAAAAAACAACCACACATGCTTTAAACTCCTCTTTGGAATGCATAGGGTGTCTCTATAAATACATGGCATTATCCACAATGCTTCATAACCAACACATAACAAAAAAACCCATAGTTTGTTCTACAATGTCAGGGATGATGATGAAGGTTCTATGCATTATAGTGGCTTGCATGTTGATGTTTGCCCCTTATGCGGAGGCTGTATCCTGTAGTGATGTGGTGAACAAGTTGAGTCCATGCATAAGCTACTTGAAGAACGGTGGCTCAGTGTCCGCAGCGTGTTGCAATGGCATTAAGGGACTAAATGCGGCCGCAAAATCAACCGCAGATAAGAAGATGGCTTGCGGTTGCCTGAAGAATGCTTATCAATCTATATCTGGCATCAAAGCCGACAAC
>CM060438.1:5362775-5599180 GCA_030545235.1 Helianthus tuberosus
TATATCCTTAAGAGGTACTATCAGTGATTCATCGACTAAGCATTTCTTGAGATTAGATACATGAAACACATCATGTATTCCTGCCATTTCCTCTGGCAGTTGTAGCTGACAGGCTACAGGTCCTATTCTTCTAATAATCTCAAAAGGTCCAATACACCTGGGACTTAGCTTTCCCCTTTTTATAAATCTTACCACTCCTTTCCAAGGAGAGACTTTTAATAATACTTTATCTCCTACTTTAAATTCTAATGGCTTGCGTCGGTTATCAGCATAGCTTTTCTGTCGATCACGTGCGGCTTTCAGTCGTTCCTTGACTTGAATAATCTTGTCAGTTGTTTCTTGCACTATCTCAGGTCCACATAGTTGCTTTTCCCCAATTTCTGCCCAACAGACTGGGGTTCGGCACTTTCGTCCATAAAGTGCTTCGAATGGTGCATCATTGATACTTGTGTGATAACTATTATTATATGAAAATTCTATTAAAGGTAAGTGATCGTCCCAATTACCTCCAAAATCAATTACACAGGCTCTAAGCATATCTTCCATTGTCTGAATTATCCTTTCGCTTTGTCTGTCCGTTTGAGGATGATAAGCTGTGCTTAGATTTAACTTGGTTCCCATTGCCTTTTGGAAACTTGACCAAAAATGAGAGGTAAATCGGCTATCCCTATCAGAAATAATTGATAAAGGAATTCCATGTAAAGAAACAATTTCATTTACATACAATTTAGCTAACTGTTCCATACTGAAAGTTTCCTTCATTGGTAGGAAATGAGCTGATTTGGTTAACCTATCTACAATCATGTCACGGCCCTCGTCCCCGGTTTGACCCGGTCCAGAGCTGCGAGGCAGGAAATCCGATGGTATCTAATTAAGTGACAGCGGAAGTCTTTTTAAACAGGATCGATTAATATTAAAACTGCTCGTTTATATATATAATATAGGGATAAATCCCATAATTTACAATAAAGTGATTTCGCTGGGAAATCTTTATTTCTCAAAACATGTTTCTTTATTTATTTACATTGAGCCACTTTTCTAAGCTTGTAGTGCTCCACAACACTTTTCCTGAGCTCATAACAGATCACCTGAAACATGTTTGAAAAAAGTTTTGTCAGCAGGGAAATACTGAGTGAATCATTCAGTTTTACTAAAACGACTCGTTGGTTATAATTCACAGTATTAAGAGATTACAATGTTTCTGATATCAAACCAACTACCCACAGTATTTGTCACTCGACTCATTTCGGTGATTGTGGTCATATCACCATTGGCTGCCCCAATGAATGACGAATATCACTAATTAGGTTCGCCCACCTAAAGTGATAACAACTGTAGTAATGTGCACAATACCCCACATACTGGCTGTAATTTGGTGATGACATAAACTTAATCACTGTAATTATAACTTTGAAAATAATTTGGAGTATTGTAAAACAGTTGATAAAAAGAGAATGACTCACATTGTAGATTTAATGAGCAGAGTATAAGCCTATTGATTAGCCTTGATTAACCTAATTTAAATACAATGCACACACAAACAGGTTAGTAACTAATACATCAGTTACGACAATTCACGAGATTAAACCCTCACAACGATTTACAAGTGCAATAGTTAATGATTCAGCGGATTCACAACGAATGACAGAGTATAGTCCGATTTCGAACAGCACTCAAACATTCAAGTCGAAATCACGATGAATAACAAAGTATAAACTCAATTTGAGCGGCACTTAAACAATCGTTGGATAGTTATAATCGATCGGACGTTGAATCGTAATAGCGATCGAGTTATTACCCTGATTGTGGCAGCACTTCGTGATCAGTGTGTGTTTTGTGGACTGTTTCTGTTATAACTCAGCCTACGTAAAGCGAATTTACGTCGTTTCAAAGACAGAATTCAAGTCCCAAGGCCCTGTATTTATACGTGAAATTGGCATCTCCCACGTGTCGCGGAAGATGTTATGGATGCTGTCGCGACTCGCCTGGGGTACATATCTACCCTAGGGTAGCCTTGTCACTAGTATAGGCCTGGTGAATCGACAGTTCGTTAATTTGAAATCTATACAATGCATTTTAGAGATAATCGTCAACTTAGGGTTTACCCCCCTTTAGTTTTAGGGGCCCTAATCCTGATTCTAAATGTTTTGAAATTTTTTAGGGATTATGCAGAATCACTTGGGTTTCTCAATTAGGGTTTCCTATTGGCCAAATAAAAATAATAATTAGGACTTTTGATGAGAGTTGTTACATTCTCCCCACCTTAATAAAAATCTCGTCCTCGAGATTTACTGGAATAAGTGAGGATATTTTCGCTTCATTTCTGATTCCAGCTCCCAAGTGTATTCAGCTCCTCTCTTTGAATCCCATCCGACTTTAACTAAAACTAGTCGTTTGTGTTTGAGAAACTTGATCTTTCGATCCACAATTTGAAGAGGTTTCTCAACAAATTTCAGCTTTTCATTTACCTCTATATCTTGAAGAGGTACTACCAGTGTTTCATCTGATAAACATTTCTTGAGATTGGATACATGAAATACATCATGTACTCCTGCTAATTCCTCTGGTAGTTGTAAACGATAAGCAACTGGTCCTATACGTTGGATCACTGAAAATGGTCCTACGTACCTGGGACTTAGCTTTCCTTTCTTACCGAATCGAACAACTCCTTTCCAAGGAGAAACTTTCAAGAGTACTTTATCTCCGACCTGAAATTCCAACGGCTTGCGGCGATTATCTGCATAACTCTTCTGACGATCTCGAGCTGTTTTCAGTCTTTCCTTGATCTGAGTTATTTTGTCAGTAGTTTCTTGCACAATTTCTGGACCTGATAATTGACTTTCTCCTATTTCTGCCCAACAAACTGGAGTTCTGCACTTTCTTCCATATAGTGCCTCAAATGGAGCAGTTTCAATACTTGAATGATAACTATTATTATAGGAGAATTCAATTAAGGGTAAATGATCATCCCAGTTTCCACCAAAATCTATTACACATGCTCGGAGCATGTCTTCTAGAGTTTGGATGGTTCTTTCACTTTGTCCATCTGTTTGTGGATGTACTCAGATTTAGTCGAGTTCCCATAGCTTGCTGGAAACTTTTCCAGAAATGAGAAGTGAAACGACTATCTCTATCTGATATAAAGGAGAGTGGGACTCCATGTAAAGATACTACTTCGTCTACGTACAACTTAGCTAGCCTTTCCATGCTAAAGGTTTCCTTCATTGGTAGAAAATGAGCTGATTTGGTTAATCGATCCACAATTACCCAAATCGCATCATTACCTTTTCTTGTTTTAGGTAACTTAGTAACAAAATCCATTGTTATAAGTTCCCATTTCCATACAGGCATTTCCAATTGTTGTAGTAGTCCTGAAGGTTTCTGATGTTCAGCCTTTACTTGTGAACAAGTAGGACACTTAGAAACATATCTTGCTATATCTTTCTTCATGCCTATCCACCAAAAATTCTTTCTTAAATCTTGGTACATCTTATTGTTTCCAGGGTGCATAGTATACCTAGATTTATGAGCTTCCTCTAAAATCTTATTTCTTAATTCTCCTTGCTTAGGTACCCAAATTCGTTTCTTGTGGAATCTCCAAATTCTATCATTTCCTTGCTCTAGTTCCTTTATATAACCTTTCATTCATTCAGCTTCGTCCTTGATTGCTGTTTCCTGAACTTTCTTTAATTGTTCCATTAAATCTACTTGTAGATTTAATCTAAGAGCACGGACTCGCTTTTGTTTTTCCTGATACTTACGATTTAAGGCATCTGCAACTACGTTTGCCTTTCCTTCATGATATTGAATATCACAGTCGTAATCGCTTAGAACTTCCATCCATCTTCTTTGCCTCATATTTAACTCTTTCTGCCCAAATATATACCTTAAACTTTTATGATCTGTATAAACAGTAAACTTACTTCCATACAGATAATGTCTCCAAATCTTAAGGGCAAAAATTATGGCTCCTAATTCTAAGTCATGAGTCGTATAATTTTCCTCGTGCTTTTTCAACTGCCGGGAGGCATACGCAATTACCTTCTTGCGTTGCATCAACACACATTCGAATCCAAATTTTGAAGCGTCACAATATACTTCAAAATTTTCTGTTCCTTCGGGCAATGCTAAAATTGGAGCATTCGTCAATCGGTGTTTTAAAATCTTAAAAGCTTCTTCTTGTCTACGTCCCCATTCAAACTTAGCGGCTTTACAGGTTAACTTAGTCAAAGGTACAGCTATCTTAGAGAAATCCTTAATAAATCGTCTGTAGTATCCCGCTAAGCCTAGAAAACTTCTAATTTCCATAGCTGTTTGTGGGACCTTCCATTTGGTGATTGCTTCTATTTTAGCAGGATCTACGTGAATGCCTTCGTGATTCACCATGTGACCTAAAAATTGTACTTCTTGCAGCCAGAATTCACACTTCGAAAATTTGGCATAAAGTTTTTCCTTTCTTAACAAAGTTAAGAGTGCATGCAAGTGTTCGCAATGTTCTTCCTGACTTTTGGAATAAATAAGTATATCGTCAATGAATACGATTAAAATTTATCCAAGTATGGCTTACAGATCCGATTCATCATGTCCATAAATGCTGCTGGGGCATTTGTTAGTCCAAAGGGCATGACTGTAAATTCATAATGGCCATACCTAGTTCTGAAAGCAGTTTTAGGTATGTCTTCTTCTTGTACTTTTAACTGATGATATCCGGATCTTATGTCTATCTTAGAAAAATACCTAGCACCTTGAAGTTGATCAAATAGATCATCAATCCTAGGTAATGGGTATCGATTCTTAATTGTAACTTTATTCAATTCTCTATAATCAATACACATTCTCATTGATCCATCTTTCTTTTTCACAAACAACACTGGTGCTCCCCAAGGGGATGAACTAGGTTGTATAAATCCTTTGTTTAGTAATTCATCTAACTGCTTTTTCAATTCTAGCATTTCGGTGGGTGCTAATCGATAAGGTGCCTTGGCTATTGGTGTAGTATCCGGAATTAGATGAATTCTAAATTCTATTTCTCTATCAGGTGGTAACCCAGGTAATTCTTTTGGAAAGATGTCTCGGTATTCTGAAACTATAGGGATGTCTGGGAGTTCCTTACTTTTAGTGTTAATGATTACCGAAATCATATACACCATTTCTTGAATAACTAGCCAACTTGATTACTGAAATGAATTTCAGTGGCTTTCGTGGTTTATCTCCTGTAATTAAAATTATTTCTCCTGTGGGAGTCCGGATTTCTACGGAATTCTTATCACAAAGGATTCGAGCATGGTTGGCTATCAACCAATCCATTCCTAACACTACATCGAATCCGGCTAACTTCATAGGTAACAGGTTTGCAGAAAACTTATGGCCTAACAGTTCTATCTTTCCTTCTTGCAAAACCTTATTTATTTTAACAGAATTCCCATCTGCCGTTTCGACTGTAAAAATTTGCCTAAGGGTGGTTAAAGGTAAATTAAGGGCTTGACAAAATGAAGTATTGATAAAACTTTGGTTTGCACCAGAGTCAAATAATACTTTTGCATAAACGTCGTGGACCAAGAACGTACCAGCTATAACGTCAGGGATTAGTTCAGCTTCTTGAGTGGTTAGCTGGAATGCTCGGGCATTCTTCTTTGTTGTTCCATCACCTGGTTTGCCTTTATTGTCTGTGGTTTTAGTCAATTTAGGACATTCTGTTTTGTAATGTCCGGTTTCTCCACAGTTATAGCAGACTATGGTTTTCTTTTTGCAATTTTCTTCACGATGTCCTGCCATTTTGCAGAAGTTGCAAATTACATTGCATTTTCCAAAATGATTCTTTTTGCAATTTCTGCAAAAAGGCGGTTGTGCAGATTGTCTCCTTCCTCTTTTCTTGAACCTATTATTATCATTACCCACACGAAATCCTTGGGTAATCTTTTGAGCCAATTCCTTCTTTCGATCTTCTTCTCTTGTGCGCACTAGTTCATCAGTTAGGGTATTAGCTAGTTCCACAGCATCGTCAATAGTGCGAGGTCTCGCAGCTTTAACGATATTACGAATTTCACTAATTAATCCCCAAATGTAACGAGAAATGAGTACCGATTCTGGCGAAGCCAGTGTTGGTACCACTCTAGCGTATTCAAAGAATGTCGAAGTATAACCGCGACACTCTACGCCTACCATACGATGGTTTAGGAACTTATTTGCCATTTGTTCCTTTTCATATTCAGGACAATATTTTCTTTCTACAAGAATTTTAAATTCTTCCCAATTCATAGCATAAGCTATCCTTCTTCCTTTTGCTTGTAATATAGTGTTCCACCATTCTAGTGCCCCTTCTTTGAACAAATTTGATGCATACATAACCTGATCTTCTTCGGAACACTTACTTATTGCAATTACTGCTTCGGTTTTCTCTAACCAACGCAGTACTGCAGTTGCTCCCTCGTTGCCTGCAAATTCAGCAGGTTTGCAAGCAAGAAATTCTTTGAAAGTGCAACCAGGTGTTGCGGCTTTCATTTTCTTAGGAGGTGGAGCCTGTCGTGGATTATTATCGTCATGATTGCCGCTTCCATTTACACTATGACTAAAATTGTCCTCCTGAGTACGTTTACTAGGAATGATTTGTTGTGGTTCAACAGGTTTCTGAGCAACAGCCATGATTGCTGGAATAACATTAGCTATCCCTTGAGTGATAATGTTTTCAATATCTTGTCTAGTCATATACTGGTTTTCCTGATTTTGTTCAGATTGATTCCCTTCATTAACTGGTTCATTACTAGCGTTTTCCATCTGATAATTATTATAAATATAACTCTTAGTATCAAATAATTGTAAATAAAACAATTACACAGAAGCACATAAAATCTTACAACACAGATATATGTATCCAAAATTGTCGATGTTTCGACTTCTATTTTGCTTTATATATTATATAGGCATCCATACACACTGTTTATCTTACAATGTTTTATTTCCCATTTTACAGAGTTACATTTAACTATTATTATTATTATTATTATTATTATTATTATTATTATTATTATTATTATTATTATACAGACATTCTTCCCAACCCCACTATTCTTAGGTCAACTGGCAGTTTAGTAGCGACGCTCCCTTTCGTCGTATTTCCAGGAAATTTGTTCCCCCATTTCCCGGATCCTATTCCCTATACCTATCAGCTCTTCACCGAACTGACGGAGTTCGGCTAAGTTTTCGTTGCTCATTAGAGGATTGGGGATAGGTTCTGGATCAAACTGTGGAAGAAAAGAATAAGGACTGTTGATGATATTTTCGAATTGCCAGTCATTTGTCCACCATTCTTCCATTTGACCTAAAGGTCGAGTGTGGATTAGTGGGTCTGGAATAGCTGGTTCCAGATTTACAGGAAGTTGGGTTTCAGCTAGGTAAGGATATAGATTATTATGGATATGACTAATGACATCACAATTTGCCAGTAAACGGTCTATTTCGTCTTGAAATGTGATTTCTTCAGTTTGTCTAGAACTCTCTCCAATTTCTATTCCTTTTTGTTTAGAATCTTTCCTGTTTTCTATCTCTGCTGGATTAGAACTTTCTCCGATTTCGATTCCTTTTCCTTTGTCTATAGGGTTTTCTATTTTGGGGAGTTTCCTAGTAACTGGCTTTCTCCTGCGTACTTTCCTCCATCCTACATATCTTCTTCTCTTTTTAAGTTTTGCTTTTTCCAGCGGTGGAGCTTGGAATTCCAGAGGTTCCTCCATGTCAGCAATATAACCAGTAAAGTCGTGGGAGACTTCAATTGGTACTGGGTAGAGGTTGAGATTCTGAAATGCTTCCGATATCTCACTCATGCTGGATAGCATATATGCAAAATGCACAAAAAATGCTAAGTTAAAACTTTGGAACAAAGTTTTACAAATAAACATTTATTGCATACAGATTTGTACAAAAGATTATAGGAAAGAGAACATACTATAATTTATTTATTTACTGGGTATTAATTTTCTACTAGACCAGGCTTATTGATAGTTTAGAGGTTTGCATTTTCTGCTACGGTAGCTAGCATATAAAGGTTTGCCCATTTTTCATCTAATGTGTCTTCCCAAGGTGACCTATTGCCAAGTTCCTGGATTTCTGAATTAAACCTCACTTTCTTGACTTGGGGTTTCTTTATTTTCTCCTGTCCCTTCCTAAGAATCGAATTTCTTTTATCTTGGGTGAGAGGATTTTCATAATTTGCTTTACGGACAAAAATCCCTTCTTCCAGATCTGCTGGGTGTTTAGAGGAAGAGGTTCCTTTTTCTGTGGGTGCAATATTTAATTTGTGGTAGATAGCAGAAATCTTTTGTTTACCCATATTGTAACTCAACAATTAATCAGTTAATAAAACATGTTTTCACAGAATAGTAATTAAATTTCCTAAGTATCTCACAATTATCTTAATAGGCTAAAATCAATAGTAAGCTTAAATCAGTGGCTCTGATACCACCTTTTCCTGTCACGGCCCTCGTCCCCGGTTTGACCCGGTCCAGAGCTGCGAGGCAGGAAATCCGATGGTATCTAATTAAGTGACAGCGGAAGTCTTTTTAAATAGGATCGATTAATATTAAAACTGCTCGTTTATATATATAATATAGGGATAAATCCCATAATTTACAATAAAGTGATTTCGCTGGGAAATCTTTATTTCTCAAAACATGTTTCTTTATTTATTTACATTGAGCCACTTTTCTAAGCTTGTAGTGCTCCACAGCACTTTTCCTGAGCTCACAACAGATCACCTGAAACATGTTTGAAAAAAGTTTTGTCAGCAGGGAAATACTGAGTGAATCATTCAGTTTTATTAAAACGACTCGTTGGTTATAATTCACAGTATTAAGAGATTACAATGTTTCTGATATCAAACCAACTACCCACAGTATTTGTCACTCGACTCATTTCGGTGACTGTGGTCATATCACCATTGGCTGCCCCAATGAATGATGAATATCACTAATTAGGTTCGCCCACCTAAAGTGATAACAACTGTAGTAATGTGCACAATACCCCACATACTGGCTGTAATTTGGTGATTACATAAACTTAATCACTCTAATTATAACTTTGAAAATAATTTGGAGTATTGTAAAACAGTTGATAAAAAGAGAATGACTCACATTGTAGATTTAGCGAGCAGAGTATAAGCCTACTGATTAGCCTTGATTAACCTAATTTAAATACAATGCACACACAAACAGGTTAGTAACTAATACATTAGTTACGACAATTCACGAGATTAAACCCTCACAACGATTTACAAGTGCAATACTTAATGATTCAGCGGATTCACAACGAATGACAGAGTATAGTCCGATTTCGAACAGCACTCAAACATTCAAGTCGAAATCACGATGAATAACAAAGTATAAACTCAATTTGAGCGGCACTTAAACAATCGTTGGATAGTTATAATCAATCGGACGTTGAATCGTAATAGCGATCGAGTTATTACCCTGATTGTGGCAGCACTTCGTGATCAGTGTGTGTTTTGTGGACTGTTTCTGTTATAACTCAGCCTACGTAAAGCGAATTTACGTCGTTTCAAAGACAGAATTCAAGTCCCAAGGCCCTGTATTTATACGTGAAATTGGCATCTCCCGCGTGTCGCGGAAGATGTTATGGATGCTGTCGCGACTCGCCTGGGGTACATATCTACCCTAGGGTAGCCTTGTCACTAGTATAGGCCTGGTGAATCGACAGTTCGTTAATTTGAAATCTATACAACACATTTTAGAGATAATCGTCAACTTAGGGTTTACCCCCCTTTAGTTTTAGGGGCCCTAATCCTGATTCTAAATGTTTTGAAATTTTTTAGGGATTATGCAGAATCACTTGGGTTTCTCAATTAGGGTTTCCTATTGGCCAAATAAAAATAATAATTAGGACTTTTGATGAGAGTTGTTACAAATCACCCAGATTGTATCATTTCCTTTCTTTGTTTTGGGTAATTTAGTAACAAAATCCATTGTTATTAATTCCCATTTCCACACTGGCATTTCTAGTTGTTGTAGAAATCCTGAGGGTTTCTGGTGTTCAGCTTTGACTTGTGAACAAGTTAAACATTTGGAAACATAGTCTGCTATATCCTTTTTCATTCCTATCCACCAGAAATTCTTTCTTAAATCTTGATACATCTTATCATTTCCTGGATGCATCGTATATTTAGACTTATGGGCTTCTTCTAATATACGATGACGTAGGTTTCCTAATTTAGGTATCCACATTCTTTTTTTATGGAATCTCCAAATTCCATCTGTTCCTTGTTCTAACTCCTTTAGCATACCTTTTAATTTTTCAGTATCATCCTTGATTACTGATTCTTGTGCTTCTCTTATCTGATCATTTAAATCTACTTGTAGATTTAATTTAAGAGAACGTACCCTTTTTGGCTTTTCAAGATACTTTCGGCTTAAAGCATCTGCCACTACATTTGCTTTTCCTTCATGATACTGGATATCACAATCATAGTCACTAAGCATCTCCATCCAGCGTCTTTGTCTCATATTCAACTCCTTTTGCTTGAAAATATACCTTAAACTCTTATGATCAGTGAATACTGTAAACTTACTACCATAAAGGTAATGTCTCCATATCTTAAGAGCAAAAATTATAGCTCCTAACTCTAAATCATGTGTTGAATAATTCTCTTCATGATTCTTAAGTTGTCTAGATGCGTAAGCTATAACCTTTTGTCGTTGCATCAATACACATCCATAACCTAATTTAGAAGCGTCACAATAGACTACAAAATCTTCAGTTCCTTCTGGTAACGCTAATATGGGTGTATGGGTTAATTTATGCTTAAGAATTCTAAATGCTTTTTCTTGTTTTGGTCCCCATTCAAACTTAATGGATTTACAGGTTAACTTAGTTAAAGGAATGGCTATTCTAGAAAAATCTTGAATAAATCTTCTATAATAACCGGCCAATCCTAAGAAACTTCTAACCTCGGTTGGTGATTCAGGGGTTTTCCATTTAGTAATCGCCTCGATCTTTGTGAGATCTACATGAATTCCTTCATGATTGACTAGGTGTCCAAGAAACTGTACCTGTTCTAACCAAAACTCGCTCTTGGAAAATTTTGCGTAAAACTTGTCTTTTCTTAATAAACTTAAAAGTGCGTGCAAATGCTTTGCATGATCCTCCTTATTCTTAGAGTAAATGATAATATCATCTATAAAAACAATTATGAATTTATCCAAATATGGCTTACATATTCGGTTCATCATGTCCATAAATGCAGCTGGGGCATTGGTTAGACCAAATGGCATGACAGTAAATTCATAATGGCCATACCTTGTTCTAAATGCGGTCTTAGGAATGTCCTCTTCCTGTACCTTTAATTGATGATATCCTGACCTTAAATCGATTTTAGAGAAAAATCGAGCTCCTTGCAGTTGATCGAACAGATCATCGATTCTCGGTAATGGATACCGATTCTTAATCGTAACTTTGTTCAATTCACGGTAATCAATGCACATACGCATTGATCCGTCCTTCTTTTTAACGAACAGTATCGGCGCTCCCCATGGCGACGAACTTGGCTGTATAAATCCTTTCTCTAACAATTCGTCTAATTGTTTCTTTAATTCTTGCATTTCGACGGGTGCCAAACGGTAAGGTGCTTTAGCAATTGGTGTTGTTCCTGGTATTAAATGGATTCTGAATTCAACTTCTCTATCTGGAGGTTGTCCTGGCAATTCTTCTGGAAATACATCTGAAAACTGAGATACTACTGGAATATCTTTTAAATCCTTTCCTTTAGTGTTAGTGATTATAGAAATTAAATACACTAATGATCCTTTTCTTATATAACTTGCAGTTTTCATCACAGAGATGAATTTTGTAGATCTAGATGGTTTATCTCCCTTAATCGTGATCGTTTTACCTTTTGGTGAATTTACTTGAATTGACTTTTGATCACATAAAATACTAGCTTTATTGGCTATTAACCCATCCATTCCTAAAACAACATCAAATCCTGCCAGATTCATGGGATACAGGTTTGCAATAAATTTCTGATTTAAAATTTCTATTCTTGCTCCCTGCAAGATTTCCGAAATCCTAACGGTTTCTCCATTAGCTGTCTCTACTAAACATTCTTGTGGTAGTTTAGTTAATGATTGATTTAGAAATTTGCAAAATGATGTATTAATAAAATTTTGGTTCGCACCAGAGTCAAATAATACTTTAGCAAAAATATCATTAACTAAAAATGTACCAGCTATGACATCTGGAATCATCTTGGCTTCATCTACAGTCAGAACAAATGCTCTAGCATTTTTAGTATTCTTGTTGTCTGTAGCTGGAGCTAATTTCGGACAATTAAGCTTGATATGACCTTGTTCTCCGCAGTTGTAACATATCCTGTTGTTAGCTTTCTTCCTGCAATTTTCTTCCTTGTGTCCCAAAATTTTGCAAAAGTTACAGTATATGGAGCATCTTCTCGAATGCTTTCTTTTGCAATTCCTACAGTAAGGTGCAGAGGTAGAATCTACATTTTTCCCACGGTTAGAATTTCCAGAACGAAATTCTTGTGTGAGCTTTTGGGTTAGCTTCCTTCTCTGATCTTCTTCTCGGGTACGGACTAATTCGTCTATCAAGGTATTTGCCAGTTCTACAACTTCTTCTATGGTTTGAGGTCTAGCTGCCTTGACTACGTGTCTTCTCTCTCCGATTAATCCCCAGATATAACGGGAGATTAACACTGGTTCTGGTGAAGCAAGAGTTGGCACTATTCTAGCATATTCAAAGAATATTTTAGTGTATCCCTTATTATCCACACCAGGCATCCTAGGGTTTAGGAATTTGTTTGCTATCTGTTCCTTCTCATTTGGTGGGCAGAATTCTCTCTACCTTGTTTTTAAATTCTTCCCATTCCATATTGTAAGTTCTATCACTTCCTCTTGATTGGAGGATAGTGTTCCACCATTCTAGTGCTGAATTCTTAAACAGATTAGAAGCAAACAGTATCTTATCTTCTTAAGCACACTTGCTTATTCTTAAGACTGCCCCAGTCTTCTCTATCCAGCGTAGGGTTGCAATGGCCCCTTGTTGCTCGAGAATTCCATTGGTTTACAAGACCAGAATTCTTTATAAGAACAACCGTAAGGCACGGTTCTTCTTCTTTTGGGAATGGGCACTTGAAGTACAGGTCCATTGTTCACGCTGTTTTCGGGTTCGATTGGTCGCTTACTGCTATGCTTACTTTTATTATTCTCTTCTTGAATCGTTTGAATAATAAATGGCATTGCATCTATGATTCCTTGTGCCACTATGTGTTGAACGGCACTATTATCCATTTGGTTTCCATTGTTATTGATGCTTGGATTTTCATTAACCATGTTAATGTTACTCTGGTTATCATTATTCAGATTTCCTTGATTTCCTTCGTCGGCCATCTGAATTTTAAACATTTACCCCGTTATTAATATCACAAAATAATATTTAATATAGTCAATCACATGACACGCGTTTTTACCAAAAGCGTCGATCATTGCGACTTTACTCTATTCATATACTATGCGTCTATTACACACTAGTACTGAAATAAAAATTACAATACTAACTGAAATAGAATTACACTAATAGTAATAGGCATCCATACACACATATTTTATTTTATTATTATTATATTATTACTATTACCATCTCCATTCTCACATTCACGGATATGGATTTATCCAAAAATCCATATTGCGCTCATCGTATTTCCATACGAGTCGCTCTCCCACCTATCTCATTCGTTCACTACTTTCTAGAATTTTCTCACCAAAAGTCCTAAGTTCTTGTATGTTTTCTGCACTCATTGGGGGTGCAGGTTCTAGGACTGGGTTCGGAATCTGGGGTGCTGGTTCCTGATATGGGGGTGAAAGTCCCTGAAATCGGTAAGGATCTTCTAAGATCTCCCTAATATAATTATCTTGGTAATACGGATCTAAAGGGTCCATACCTGGGTAGGCTTCTATGTTCTGTATAGGTGTGTCTTCATGAATCGGGTAACGTTGCACATAGTCCCTATTGTCGTCCCACCAGGGGTCGTAATTTGGGTCTAGGGGATTAGGTGCTGGTACCCTAGGGATTTCCTCTGGGTTGAAGTCATGCATCTCCACTTGGTTTTCAGGGTTTTCTATCTCCATGGGTTGGTCTGGGATTTGCAATTGTGGTTGTGGGGCTACTAGTTGTTCCAGACTTGGTCAGCAGCAGTTGTGGCTAGGATATGGAAATTGGCTAGGCTTCTATTAAGCATATACTGTGTATGGGCATCTGTCTTTCGCTTAGCAGCCGCTAAAACTCTTTGTTGTTGCAATTTTCGCATTCTTTTCTTACGCGCAAACGCTTCCTTACTGAACCATCCTCTCTTTTGATGAGGGAATGGCTCCTCCGACTGAGCTTTAAAGGCAAACATCCCTTCTTCCTGATCAGCAGAATACCCAGAAAGGGCAGGCTGTGAAGAGGTACCTTCACTCCTAGGTGAATCAGACAACTGACGACACATGTCTGAGGGTCCTTGATCACTCATACTGTAAACTAACAAATAGTCAAATAACACATAACAAATAAATACAGTTATGCACGAATTTCCCTAATTTATTTCCTAACACAAAATTTAGAATTTAATTGTCAGCAGAACACTTCTTTGACTTAGACCAGTGGCTAGGCTCTGATACCACCTTCTGTCGCAACCCCAGATCCCTTATCTGTCCTGGGAACGGGCGGACGCGTGCTCAGAGCTTCGGTGGTATCAAACTTGTTTAATTATGGCAGCGGAAATTACATCAGGACCGTAGTTAGGAAATGTTTATCAGAGTAAAACCACCATATTTAATATTAATAATCACATGGGCAAAACCCAAGTTTCTTATTACAATACGTTTATAGGGATAAACCCTATTTTATTGAATTTAAAACATCGTCTTTTAGGTAAATTTTATAGCCACATTTTTCCCAAGCCTTCAGTGCTCTCCAGCTGGCTTTTTACTAATTGGCTGTCACATTGTGTTACCTGAAACGCGTTTTAAAAACATTTGTCATTGGGAAATACTGGTTAGTGAATCCCAGTTTAATCAAGAAACATTTTATCAATTAAAACAGTATTGAGAGCGATCACATTGTTTATTTCTACAAAATTACTCATTCAGTACTGTCAATCCTGACTTGTGGGTCATATTACACATTGGCTAACTCGTCGTCCAATGGTAACGTACTGTCATCCCCGACTTACTACTCACAGTGTAGTAAATTTTGTATACAAAACCCCAACATACCGGCAGTAATTGAAGAACTACAAAAACTCAATCACCACTTAATCACATTGTAAAACATTTAAGGTTTTGTAAAATATTACAAAAATGTTAACAAAAAGAGGATAAACTCACATTGCTATCTTAGACTTCGCGTAAGGGTTTCCTGGGAATAATCTATAATTTACACAAATGTACCTAGGTTAGTATCATAACCCTTTGAAAATATTAATGATACCCTCCCCGAGACGGTATTCCAACAACTACGTCGGGCAGAACCACGACAGTTATTACGGAACCCTAAATCAATCGGGCAGCGTATCTAATACGAAATCGGGGTTATAATACTTACAACGGAGCAGAACCTCGCTAATTAGGGGGATATAATACCCGTATATTACTTCTTCTACTCAGAAATTCGTTTAGAAAGAAAGAAATGAGCGAGTACAACTGAGATCTGATGCGTTCTATTTATAGTGTTGAAATTTGGTTCTCTCGCGGCCCGCGTAAAATAAAGGCAGGGCTTACGCGACCCGTGTCAAATCTGGGTCAACGCGTAGCACGTCCGAATCACCACTAGGCTTGACACGTGTCATCACCAGGTTGCGCCACTATCTTGATCTTACGCGGCCCGCGTAAATGTAAGCTAAAGCTTACGCGGCCCGCCTGAACTTAAAGGTCAACGAATTCAGGTTCTAGTCTTTATACCGCCAGCGTAATAGGTTGGGGTGGGTCTACGCGGCCCGCCTCAACTTATATTTTCAGTTTTTTATTTATTTTAAATACTATTTAATATATTTCGGGCTCGGTTTTCACATACGGGGTATATTTAAAGACATATTGGGATATTTTAAAATATACTAGGGTGACGGAAATATTATGAGGGTGTCGGGTTATTTGAGGATTGTTACATTATGTTTGTAAGAGTGCATTAACACGCTTCTATTAGCATCGCCCACAACCACTTTTGCTCGATTAAAGTCTAACTTCCTTCTTGTATGCTGCTTTCTCATTCCCTGCCAATCGTTTCCAGCATAAAATGCATAGTGCTCTACTTCTTTTCCTGCAACATCTTCACTTCTTGTGTTCCCCTCCATTTGATCTGCGTCATTCTCTGGTTTGTCGTCGCCTTAACTTCTACTCCTTCTCGGATCCACCACATTCTTTACCACCTCTTTTTCGTGCACATTTTGTTGAGTCGACTTGTATTTATAATAGTAGACAAGCACATCTAAATACATGGCATACATCAGCCTCGTAAACTCTCCTTCATGATAATCGAAACCCATATCTTTGGCCACCATAGCCCACATGTTGTTTTCTGTAATTCTTCGATGTCCACCCTTTCTTTTAACTACCATGTACAGTTCCAACAGACTAACCTTTCGATTGTCCGAAGCATATGCAGGAAGTGGTCTTGTGGTAATCTCTAATTTTTCTTTGAGAAACCAATCAACCATGTCATCGAACTTATTTTCTAGACAGTACTTGTATTTCCTAACATACCCTTCATCGTCCAACATATCAAGGAGCGCTTTGCAGTCTTGAAACTCTTTAAATGACATGGCTTGAAGTATCAAGACATTCCAATCCGGTTCATTTGATGATATATTCAGATTTTCGAAGTATTGATTCAGATAATCTGATTTAAATGCTTCATAATCAGATTCAAACGTAATCAGAGATTCTTTTTCTCTTAAACCGATCTCATCTTCTCTTGTGAGACCAGAAATATCACTTCTTCTATTGATTACTGGAATGCTAAACGTAGGGAAGATCTTACACTTTTCTCCTGTAAACTTTACTGTGTATCCTTGGGTGATTAATTGATCTAAACTAAGTACATTTCTATCTATATCAGGAGTGTAAAGAACACTCTGAATTCGAATCCTTTCAGATCCAGACATCACTTCCACAACCCCTATCCTTTTTATAAAATAGAAGTTGTTTTCTCCAGTTTTTGTTTCCACACCGATCATACTTTTAATCCTTTTAAACATGTCTAAATTGCCTGAGAAATGTTTTTAAAGGTTGTACTTACATACCAAATTTCAGACCAGAATCCTCCATCTGTGTCGGTTACAATATACTCCATTCTCTTATCACTTTGTTGATCATGATCAGCATTTTGTTGTTGTTGTTGTTGTGTTCCAGTATCGATGGCCAGACGGATCAGTTGTGTCGCCTCGTCATTTTCTTTCGTCTTGCATGACGAAATTTGATGTCCCGGTTTATTGCAGTAATAACATCTTCTCTGCATCCATCTGCGTTCTTTTTTCTCGTCGGAACAGTGCTTACACGGTAACATGGACGAAGTTGGCTTGAGATCTTCATCGCTTTCAACCTGGCTCTGATACCACTTTGTTGAATATCAAGAACATATGCAGCGGAAGTTGATTGAATATGAGTGTTCATATTGTTCATAATGTGAATGTGCAGGGAAACAAAGGATTTACAGTTGTATATTTGAGTGGACAAATCGAATAGGAAATGTCTTGGTGCCGGTTACATTTGCCGACAAGATATATATATATATATATATATAGAGAGAGAGAGGCCGGTTATCATACAATATGCCTAATCCTACATTACGTACGCTATAACCATGGCCGTCGGATCATCTCAAAATCACCCCGTGTTTACCTATTAAATTAATCAAATAAAGATATATATATATATATATATATATATATATATATATATATATGTAACCCCCAAGGTTAAAATCGTCAATTACGAAATAAAAAACCCTGATAATCAGCAAACAAAACCTCGAAATCAAAACGTAAGATTCTTAATCAAAACGGTAATCGAAAATATAACAATTACTCAAAAATCGATCAATTCCTATTCACCATATCCTGCTGCGAAATTGAACTTCTGATGAATTTGGAAATTCAGACCTGAAGATGATGATGATGCAGTGTGAAAATCAAATAAGATGATGATGATGATGCAGTGTGAAAATCAAATAAGAATATACGAAAAGACAATTCAGAAAAAAAAAAGAAAGGGTCTGTTTTTTTGTAAAGTATGCGAATTCAAGTAACATATATGCAAAAACACTTAGGGTGTAATATAATGTGCGAATTCATATCAATACACATGCGATTTCACTAAGAGTTAATAATCTTTGAAATTTCGTATAATGTGCTTAGTTTTTCAAGACATGCGAAATTGTTATGTTACACATCCGATTGTGAATAAAACAATAACAAATACTTTCAAATTACTTTGTCCTAAAAATGCAAAAAAAATAAATAATAAATAAATAAATAATTTACGAATCTTAAAAACTAAAATAGTAGTATTTTATATAAAAAAAACTTAATTTATTACCGATGTGACTGTAAATTGACATGTAATGATAAATTTTACAATAATTACTACTGAACTTACCACCCTACCTACATAATAAATTTACTATATTAATATAAAAAACCTAGATATGACTACCTTCCATAGTAAGTCATACATAGAAGACGAAAAAATCACACACAAAACAGACAAACAAAAATGGCATCTGATGATTCAGAACAAATCAAAAACATTGCAATCAAAGAGTTATTGTCAACTCGCACGTTGACAGAACTAAGCACTGATGTCAACTCTTCTCATCTGGTTCTTGATGTGCAGGGTAAAATTCTTGAACAAATCAAGAAAAATCAAGATATATGGGAACGCCTACTTCAAGAACCACCATCAAGCTTCAAGGACAGAGCTTTGGAGCACATAAAGGAGCAATCTCGAGCTGATGACTTAGCCTTCTCTTTCCTGACAGATGCTCTAAACACTGTGAAGGAGAAGATGGAGTTCAGCTCTTCTAAACGTGATAAAATCTTTTCTTCAAGTAACTAAATTATCTTTTTAATCATTTTGTGGTTGTGGCTGTGTTAGACAATAACAATTATTTTATATTTTGGGTATGTATTTAGAACACATATTATATATTTGGAACACATATTATGCTTGCTTATAAAAATATTAAATCGCATGAATGATATTGCCCTGTTTGTCATAGAAAACATCAATATAACTCAAAAAATCGCATGTAATAAAAGTGAAATCGCATGTAAGAATTATTATAAACTGAATCATATAAAATCGCATGTTTGTACACTAAAAATCACATGTGAAAAAGATATAAGCAGAAGAATAAAAATCGCATGTACTTCGTATAATTCGCATGTCCATTTATAAAAAACTACTCATCCTCATCATCTTCTGAAACCTCCTCCCACTGATCTTCTTCTTCAGATCCATCATCACTACTGTAATCTTTAAACTCATCTTCCTCTTCTTCATCTTCGACCTCATTGTCATTGTCTCTGGGAACATTTTCAATCTGGATGCCCTTCATCTTCTTTTTTTTGCTGTTTACCTTGTTGTTTGGCTTTCAGAATCTTGCAAGTCCGAATATCATGACCTATTACATTGCATACGCTACATGTCCTTGACCTTTTCCCTTTGCGGCTGATCATTTGTTCCTTCTTAGATTTAATCCTTTTATGCGAGCCCCGACCTTTGTTTCTTATACCAGCCGGCACACGGACAATAGGAGGAGCATTAGTTACTGGTTGTTGATAACCAATCAACTTTGAAAATCGGTCAAATTTTGGATCAAGTTGCTTGGTTATACAACTCTGATTAACTCTCTCTTTAAGCTGCATCATTTGATCCCTCACTAAAACAAGTTGATCAAGGTCGGAAATCAAATTGCTAACCAAATACTCCCCTGTGTGGATGATTTCACGAGCAATCCGTTTAGCCTTGTGTTGCACATCCTTGCCACCCACATTTAGATTGTACTTCACATTTAACTCATTCGGCACCCATCCTTCGTCCATCTCTTCGTAACATATTTGTTTGGTATTTCTTTAACACCAAACATCTTGAAAAGAAAATAGATGTGTTTGCATAGCAGCCCATACTGCTCAAAACGCAAACAGCTACACTGTGCAGCTACATCATTTTCAAGATTCTTGAACCACACCTAGGAAAAACAAAAAAAAATTATATTAAAAATTAAAATCGCATGTGTAACATAACAAATTCGCATGTCTTAAAAACATGTAAAGGGATAACTTTTAAAATCGCATGAGAAAATCAAAATCGCATATTGCAAGATCATGAATTGAAAAAAAAAGAAATTCGCATGTACAATATCAAATAATCGCATGTTTGAAATATATATGCTATAATACCTCCAGTAAACCATTTCCATGGGCTTTAAAGTCCTTCAACAATATCCTGATCTGTGGACCCTCTATTTTGGTGTCCATTGGCAGACATTCAGAAATTGTACCATAAATCTCTACTTGCTGGTCAAAGAATATAGACCTGGTGAATCTCTTAGCAGCATCTTTTTCCAAAGAAGTTTCGCTCCAATCAGCAGGCTCAGTATATCTTGAAATATGATCATTCTTTCTATGATTAAACATTTGGATATCCATTGCACCATCAAAATGATTCATAAACTCTACGAGGGTGAGTTGTGAATTAGCCACCTGGCAGAAAAAATGGTTCTCACTCTCAGATCTTGAAGTTGTTCTCATAAGTCCCGACATTGGCTCGTGCCGGTAAAAAGCCGGAATCCACATGGATCTCATCACAAACATATCATCAATCCATTTGTTTTCTGTGAGACCGAACTCAATCATCACCAACTTCCACTGTCTCTCAAATTCTTCGGGCTCAATGGAATCAGTCCATACAATGTCGCACATCCTCCTTTTAAACTCATCGTTATTGCACAACTCGTTTCCAACCTATAACAATAAATGCTTTTTAAATCTATAATATAAAAACATAACACTAACGAAAGACAATATATCATGCTATACCTTATTTGCCACTTTTTTCATTATGTGCCACATGCACAATCTGTATCTGCTGGTAGGGAAAACCTCCTCAATAGCCTGTTTCATAGCAGGGTCTTGATCGGTCACTACAACCTTTGGCTGCCGGCCAAATGACTTTAAGAATGAATTTAGAAGCCATTTATATGATTCAATGCTCTCCGATGCCAACAACCCAGCTCCAAGGGTTACATTTCGACAGTGGTTGTCAATGCCAGTGAACGGAACAAACACCATCTTGTACCTGAACAACACATGCGAATTACACATTGAAAACATGCGAAATAGACAGATATCACATGCGAAAACAAAAAGTATAACATGCGATATACTCAACATCACTTCTTCAACATGTCTGCACATGCGATATTACAAAGCTCATGAAGACATATAACATGCGAAAATTAGTAAAAAAACGTTACATGTTTGTCTTGAAAGTTGCATCGAACGATATCACATCCCCAAATTCCATATAGTTAAGCTTGCATAAACCATCGGCCCAGAACAAACCAGTTAACCGTTTGTCATCATCAACAGAATATTTAAAAGAATAATCAGCTAAATACTGTTTTTTGTCAGTCATCCTATTAATCACCATGTCAGCATCATATTCTCCTATATAGCTGTTAATTCGCTTCCTAAAATTTTTGCAATCATCAACCGTGGCACCAACGTTCTCGAAACCACCATAACGTTTCCTCATTATATGGAAAGCTTTGACGGGACCAAGGTTTAAAGTGCCTAGTTCCCAAACCAACTCCTCCTGGACATCTGACAACTGTCTGTAAGCTGGCAACATGTGAATATCATCTTGACATACAAACTTATGATTATGGCCATCAACAAATCTCTTTACTGTATATAGTCTACCATCCACAGTGCAAATCATAAGTTGAGCTTTGCATCCAGTTCTAATAGTCCCCCTGTTCCTTGTTTTGAATTGCTTTTTTGACTTCGAACGATCATCAATACACAGTGGCTTATGTCCCTCTTTAGAGCAAACAAAATACTTAGTTTTGATTATACCACCACTGTGTACTTCACCACCTTTACGAGTAGAAAATCCCGCTAACTTAGCATATGATTGGTAAAACGCATATGCTTGTTCAATAGAGATAAATTGCATTCCAACAACAGGTGTAGCTGATGCTTGAACCTCCGGAGTGTAAACCCTTTCATCTACATGAATCAAAATGAGAAAACAAAAAACGTGCGAATTATGGGACTAGTTACATGCGAAATCTTAATAACAGCATAATTTCATCATAAAAACAAAGACACATGCGAATTGTATAAACAATAACATGCGAAAATGATAATTTTGATTAATTTGTTTTACATATGCGATTTATAATGCAATAACATGCGAAAATGCGTAAAGAAAATAAAATCAAATGCGAATTGTAATAGTAGTAACATGCGAATTTGTGCATTTTGCTTTCATATAAAAAATATAATCAACATTCAAACTTAAAAAAACAGCTACAACAATATAAAATCATTGCTACGATTAAACAAAAAACAAGTATACGAACAATTTAGAGATCTGAATTAACATAATTACCATTAAACAACTCGTTTACAGCACTTGTACTTGCAATTGGATTTGGATTTGCATGTGGCGGATTTAATACATCCTCAATCGAAACTCTCTGATATGCAGATAATTGAGCATGATCACCGATCGGTCGAGTTTCTTCAAGATCAACCTCTGTTCGTCCAGTGCTGCTCTGTGGATCTATCGAAAAAAAAACAATTGAATGAAACCCTAACACAGACGAACGAAAACTGCAATTTGAGAATTATGAAAAATTTGAAACTGATTCGAATGATAATTACCGGGATATTAGTGTAACGAACATCTCGCTGATTGAATGAAGAGACGAATTTGCCCTCAGATGATTGAATTAATTGTCTGATTTAACCTTATTAAAGAAAAACTTAATCAGGACACGTGTATGGCTCAAAATCTCGCGTATGTAATGTACGATAACCATATTTGTATTATACTCTTTACCTATATATATATATATATATATATATATATATATATATATATATATATATATGATCATACATGACAGTTATTGACGGTTGATTTTGGAGGGAATAACCACCCTTTAAACCGGTGCCATCCAACCATCACAACCTTTCTAATATTTCGGTTCTACATATATAAGTATAAGTTTAATAAACTACATTACATACATGTACGAATATAATTATGTTTATATGTTCCAATATAATTATCTGCATCCTTAGCACTTGATTTTGCATCTCTGAAAGCATCTGAATAAGATCTGTGTCTTCTTGTCTCCCTATTTTCTAAATTACTTAAGATAGAGAGTTATATGAAGAATTCAGTGCTTTAAAGGTCCTTTTATTGTTCACTTATTGGACCAACCGGATCACTTGGATCAATATTATTAATCGAACGACTCCTTAGATAACTAAAATATATAGAAGATATAATAACTTAAAGTGAAAATAAATTATTTAAGAGTATACAAAATACTTATTTATTTAGAACTTGGATTTAACAAAGCCCTGCGCTCCGAAAATTCTGGTCGACGTTGCACTCTCGCTTTCACACCCTTTTTCCACCACTCGGTGTCACCTCTTCTCTTGTTGGAAAAGTTTGTTTGGGGTTTTCTAGATTCGTGCATTGTCACTTTCACAATCTGGTAAATCAAGGGTTGAACATGGGAGAGTCTTAGAATGAAACGAAATCACCAAAACCAATCCAACCGCCACACCCAATTTGCTAGTTCCACCATAAACCACCAGAACTAGCCAGTCCATACATAAGCAATTCACATGCTCTAGACCGGACCATTGATGTAAAGGTGTGTGTCGGTTGGACCATTGATGTAAGCCAGTCCATACATAAGCAGTTCACATGCTCTAGACCGGACCATTGGATCAAGAAAACATTCTAAATAAACACATTTCAAGAGCATTCAAGCAGACCAATTACGCTGACAGTTTTGGATCCAACCTACAAGTTACACATAAATCATAATATCGGATTTCAAAAAAACAAAACATATTGATACACATTAACATTCATTTGGCATTGATATTTAACAAATGTGCACACCTCTATAATACAAAACACTAAACAACTTGCGGACGCTTATTATCTACTATCAGACATTAAACCATAAACAGGAAGTAAAAGTAGCTAATTTGAAGAGCTATGGAGTGCAACTAAAGATGCATAGAACCCATCCTTAATATTGATTAGCTTCTCATGCTTTCCTTTCTCAACGATTACTCCATTTTTTACAACCGCAATGACATCAGCGCCCTTAATGGTCGATAATCGATGAGCCACGACCACTGTTGTGCGGTTAACCATCACCCTATCCAATGCGTCTTGAACCACTCTTTCTGACTCGGCATCTAGTGCACTTGTGGCCTCATCTAGCAGTAGTATCTTGGGACTTTTTACAATGGCTCTAGCAATCGCCACTCTTTGTTTCTGGCCACCCGACATTTGTACTCCTCTTTCTCCTACCATTGTATTGTAACCCTGCAAATTCACGTGTTATTTGGTTCGTTATTACCAGTTATTGAATCTTTTTTTCTAATAGAGGTGACAGTTGATCTATTAACTTATAAATGAGCTGATTGGAATTGTTTTATTTGAACGTGCCAAAATCAGAATGTTATAGCTTAAAGTAAACATGTTCGAAAGAAATTATAGCTAAATTAAACACGTTTGAAGGCGCTTGTGGAACCACAAACCACTAAAATGGTTACTTTCACCTTGGAATAAAAGAAGCGAACGAGTCAAAGGGATTGATATTTATCCAAACACTATTTTAAAAATCATGAAAAAGATCTAAGTACAAATACTGTAAATCAGTACAACTATTCTGTTTAGATTAAGTCACAAAGAAACTATAATGATGTTGTGTTATTCAAACTTATATAAAACAAATTTTAGCCACTTGTACTCTTACAAGTTTTTTCTATATATTTGAATAAGACAAACATAGTTTTAAAACCATAATCTACTTATTATGTGAAATAGACAAACCTGGTGCAACCCGCTAATGAAGTTGTGGGCATTGGCCAACTCAGAAGCAGCTAATATTTCGGTCTCGGTTGCATCACCGTCCTTTCCATAAGCAATATTCGCTCGGATGGTCTCATTGAACAACACGGGTTCTTGGCTAACCAGACCCATCTGCAACCTTAACCACTTAAGTTGAAATTTTTGTAACTCGGTTCCATCCAACGTTATATAACCCGAATCCGGGTTATAGAATCTTTGTAAGAGTTGGATAACCGTTGATTTCCCGCTTCCGCTCTCACCAACCAATGCTACTGTCTGAAAGAAGAATGAATAGATTTATGGATCTAGTATTGGACTTGAAGTTGCAATATTGAAATGATTATCTAAAGGTAAAACAAAATTACTTATTTAGCTAATTTTCGTCTAACTTACAATACTTTTATTTTCATTTCACAAACCAATATATTTGAAGAAAATTGTTGTTTTTAGTCATTTTAACTAGTGATTTTTAAATAATAACAAAAAGAACCATTTTTTAAACTGATAAATACTTTTTTATCACTTCTAAAACACACATCTAAACAACTAACATATAAAAGAGTAAATAATATGGGTTAGAGAAAAAGAGTTACCTTGCCACTGTGGATGGTTAAGCATAGATCACGAAATATCTCAACATCAGGTCGGGTAGGATATTTAAAACTAACATGACGAATCTCGATTTCCCCTTTGACAGTTTCCAAAGTCAAACCCGATTCATCACTCGGGTCAATTTCTGACTCTCGGTCAAGAATCGCAAAAACCGAGACCGCTGAGCTTTTAGCTTTAGTTGTATCGGGTGCAAACGAGCTAGATTGAGACACTCCTACCGCCACCATCGTTAGAGCAAAGAAAACCTTAAAAACATCTCCGAAATTTGTTTCTCCGGCTTCAATAAGCCGGGCTCCCGCGTAAAAACTGGTTGCATACATACAATACAGTAAAAAGAACGAAACCCCGAATCCGATTCCACTTATTAAACCCTGTTTTATCCCGGTTCTTTTGGGGCCTTCGCATTTATTTCTGTATAGTTGCATTACTTTCTCTTCCGCGCAAAAAGATGCTACTGTCCTTATACTCCCGACAGCATCATTCGCCACCTGACTTGCTTCCTCGTACATCAACTTAGAATCAGCACTAAAACCTTTCATGAATTTCATCTGAACAAATGCGTTAGCACTCATTAACGGAATCAGAGCAAGAATTATAAGAGCCAATTGCCAGCAAGCTGCAAAAGCGATTACTAAACCGGCTGCAGCAGACGCCGAGTCTTGAACAATTTGAGCAAGCGCATCACCAACCAACCCACGAACATTAGCTGCATCAGCCGAAAGCCGTGCACCGATAGCGCCACTAGAGTTTTCTGGTTTGTCGAACCAACCGACCTCCATGTTCAACACTTTCTCAAAGCATAATGATCTGATTCTTTTAATAAGTTTTTGATCCGGCGACAGCGAAAAGATAAGATCTCCCAGGATGAGCAACAAGTGACACTAGTCCAAGGATTACGAACATTACAGCCCAGAATTTCGAGTCTGATTTCATTTTATGCGGCGGTTCGTAGAATGTTTTGATCATGTTGGAAAGTAGCAGGCTAAAAACCGGGTATGTTGCACCATTAATAATAGCAGCTATTGCACCAATTATGAGAACTGGTATTTCTGGTTTGTTGAGATATGCAAGTCGTCGAAGTGGGACTTTTGTTGGGGTTTTTAAGGGTTCATCTGCGTCAAGTTCCATGGATTCTGGCGGTGGGTCATCGGCTTTCGATGACAAACCAAATGACTGAGACTTTGAGTGGCGGCGGCTGCTAGATGACCGGCGGCTGCCAGATGACCGCCGACTGGATAACCTTTGACTTGATAGATTTGAAAGTTCATTATCGGTTTGTTGGTCCTCTGATTCTGAATCGCTATTAAGTTCCTGTAATTTAATAAGTTGAGAGTATGCTCCTTCAGGATCCTGGACTAGCTCTGAATGTGATCCTGATCAATTTTCAACTTATAAAGTGTTAAAGTCTTGTTTTGAAAAGGAAATTAATTTTTTTTTTATATAGGAGACAGAATAGAGGGAACCGAAACATTTGGAACGTGTGTTCAAGTATAGTAATAATTATAAAAATTTTAAGGGGCTTAGGACGAGCATGGTATAAAGTGAAACCTGAAATCCCCTTATCCGTTTACTCGCAACAAAACCAATTATAATGAGTAAATGTTTGAATTCATAACTTGAAAATTTTAAAATACAGAAATGTTAGAAGTGTACTTAAGTACTCATAGTCATTCTTTGGGTGAGTTCAACACAGGTTTAAAGTGATGAGTATCCGAATGGCTAATTTTATTTTTTAACCACATAAGATCACAAAAGTGTATCCCTAATACCCGCTAATACGATATATAATTTTGAATAATATAATGAATAATGATTTGAGCCTGTCATAAACTCGAAATTATTAAATATATAGAAACGCTAGAAGTGTATGTAAGTACTCGGTATTCATGCTGGTTTATTTTAGTTGGTTTAAGCTCCGGTTTCAAGTATGAGAATCCGAATGGGTAATCTTTAACCATATATTATAAACGTGTATACGCGAAACACGTGAGCCCAACAGTTATAGGACCGTGATTATCAAACTGTCCCTTCCCGGCTTACCCAACCATAAAAGTTGAAAACTACCTTTCTCAACCATCTTTCCCCTGTGAATAACTGCAATCATGTCAGCATTTCTGACTGTGCTTAAACGATGTGCAACAATGACGGTTGTTCTATTGACCATGATCCTGTCCAAAGCCTCCTGCACAACCCTCTCGGACTCTGCATCGAGAGCACTTGTTGCTTCATCCAGAAGAAGGATTCTGGGGTCTTTAAGAATGGCTCTGGCAATAGCAATTCTTTGCTTCTGTCCACCAGAGAGTTGTGTTCCATGCTCACCAACCATGGTGTCCAATCCCTAAATGTTTACAAACCAACCAAAAATTTGTTGAAAACTCTTCAAGGCAGGCAAGAAAATGGATAATATATATTAGAGGTTGCAAGTGAGTTGAATGACGTTGGCTTGGTTTGTAAACAAGCCGAGCAGTGGCTGTATCAAAACTTTTATAGTAGGGGGGGGGGGGGGGGGGGGGGGGGGGCATTATAAGGTTCTCTTCTCTACTGATTACAACTAAGGGATCCAACTCATGTTTTTCTTTAAAGAAAAAAAAAACCCTCACTTTTTATATAAAAAACATACAAGTCCAGGTAATCGTGCACCCGGGGGGGGGGGGGGGGGGGGTAAAGCCATTTCATCAGTTGGCATGGTTTTTTTGCCGATGTTGGTATAAGCTAGTGAAAGCGGGTTTTAAAATATGCGTGACATCAATCTTTTGGGAAGTTTGAGACTGCTCATTTAGTTATTTATCATTTTATCTGTTTATTGCCTTTTGAAATCAAAAGTTTGGAATAAGCTGTTTTAAATTGCTTATTCAATACAGTTAATTTCACTCGCAAATAATCAGATAAACTATCCACATAATCAATCCTAAACACCCTCAAACAACTTATGTTACATTAAAAACACAATAAGCAAAAAAGAAGATTTAATAAGCTAGAAACCTGAGGTAGTTTATCGATGAACTTAGCAGCATTTGCGAGCTCGATCGCTACTTGTCCATAGACGCACCATCTTTCCCGTACAAAATATTATCCTTAATGCTTGATGTGAAAAGAACCGGTTCTTGGCTAACAAGACCAATTTTCTCTCTAATCCATTTTAGTTGAAATTCTTTTAGATTAATATTATCAATAAGAACTTCACCATGTAGAGGATCGTAAAATCTCTCTATCAGGCTAATCACCGTTGACTTACCGCTACCACTTTGACCAACCAAAGCTGCAGTTGTCCCACTGGAGATGCAGAGTGAAAACCCACTAAATATTTCTTCATTTGGTCTTGCTGGATAGCTAAAATACACATCTTTTAATTCTATGTCACCACGAATATCGTCTAATACTTTCCCCTTTTGATCATACGCGTCTATTTCAGGCCTTCTGTTTATAGTTTCAAACATCTTGAATGCTGCAGCACGACCCGCAGCAAATGCACTAAAACAGGGAGATGCCTGCCCAAGTGACCTGGAAAACACAGTTTTATAAATGAAATCAAAAGTTCAAAGTCAACCGTAAAGGTGACATATTGCAAGTTGGGTAATTGGTCAGAATTGTTAAAACTTTTTGTACAAGTCGAAACAGGTTGTGTTGGGTTGACTAGAAACACTTTTTCTTGATAAAAAATAAGATTTTTAAGTGTATGTATAGTTTGTGTATCAAATATTAGTCAAAAATAATATGTTGTTTCGGTAATAACAGCTCTAGCTCAGCTCGTTGGTAGTTTCTCAAGGTCGAGCTCGGCTCATTTATAATCTATTAATTATTATATTAAATAAATAATATAAATAGTATACTCTTCTTTTAGGCTCGCGGGCTCGATAATTGAAGCTAGGGCCCGGGCTCGTTTAGTAAAAAGCTTATTTTTAGGTTCAGGCTTGGCTCGTAAACAAGTTTAAATAAGCCCGGCTTGGCTTGTTTACTAGACAACTTTAAATAAGGGGTAAATATTATTAAAAACTAATATTACACGAAGGCTCGATGAGCCTGACGAGCTTCACATGACAGACTCGGGCTCGATATATAAACGAGCATTATTTAGGCTCAAGCTCGGCTTGAGCTCGATAAGGCTCGGCTCGTTTGCACCCCTACTTTTAACCAACTGAAAATATAACCCGAACCACATCGGGTTAATTAGGTAAAGAGAGAAAGTAAAAAACACATTTTGCTTACATAGATCCCATCAGTACAGCAAAGACTATAGTAAGCACATCCCCACCAGTGTACCCCTTTTCGAGTATCATCTTTGCACCGTACCAAACAGACAACGCATAACTACAGAACATAATGAAAACTGTTGATCCTATACCAAAGCCAGCGACCAGGCCTTCATGAACACTAGAACGGTAAGCATCAACAAGTGATTTATTATAATCTGCAACTGCTTTTTTCTCCCCTGTGAAAGATGCAACCTACAAGAAAAAGAAATAACATATTTACCGATTTCATAGAAAATAAAACAAAAGTCGTACTTATAACATATTCCTCAATTTCATGATGCTTTTGTTTCACTGAATATATGAAGAGAACATTAAGCGCTGATATGATTCAGCGTTTATTCTGTGAAACAGACTTTTATATGTGGCTGAATTTATTTTATGTATGATAGAATAGATATGTATAACATTTAGACCAGTATGCATGAAATTTTGAACTTTAAAAAGTACATGTAACTATTACCGTCCTGATTGAGCCGATTGTCTGTTCGACTACAGTGGCTGCTTTAGCATAAGCGGTTTGGCCACGCGATGCCATCTTGGCTATCATTACGGACATAACCGAAACAGAAAGTACCATTGGAGGAATTGAAGTTAACATGACAAGTGTAAGAAGCCATCCCCGGATCAATGCTACCACGAAAGCTCCCACAAATGACGAGAATAGTTGTATGAACTTTCCAACCTGGAATATGTAATATTTTATCAGTATTCTGCAAATATTTGTTTTTAAATTTTGAAAATAAGAAACTAAAATACAAACCTTTTCCCCCATGGCATCTTGTATGCGAACGGTGTCACCCGACATTCTGCCAATAACTTCTCCCGTATTTGTTTCTTTGTCAAAGAAGGATATATCTTGTCGTAATATGGTTTTTAGATACAAACTCCTTATTCTGGCAGCCTGTCTTTCTCCCGTTATCATCCATGATGAAACCTCTGCAAAAACGCTTTTTAGAACACTCAGAAGGTGGAAAATTTGTTGGGATTATGTAAATAAGATAATTTAGGAGTAAAAATGTAAAAGTCAAACTGTTAAAATTAGTGGTTATATTAGGAGTTGTCAGTTAGTTTGTAACCGTCAAACCAAAGGGTATAAATACCCATGTACCGACATCATTTGTGATACATAATATAGTGTGTGCTTTGTGTGTATCCAAGTCCCTATTCTTCATGTGCATACTCCTAATTGTTTCGTCCAAACATATTAAATTGGTCCAAGTTATTAATGTTATTATATAAACTCTAAGTATTGTATTGTTATTATTTGTTTGTAACATTTGTTTTTACTTATATTTCGTAGGTTAGGATGATAACGGTTGTTGGCAGTTATAGTTGAACCGACGCGATCATATGGTTATTTTGGTTACAATTGGTGCCAAGAAACCGTTATCTCTTATGTATATATATTGGATGATCTGCACAATGATCATCACCAAGAAGTATATAAAATTTCCTAACTGCTTTCTTTCTTATTCGAATACTCCTGTTCTTATTCGTGGTTCACAGAACAAATCACACAACACAATTATCTTTGCTTCGATCGTGTTTCATATCTCTCTTGATTGTCCTGATCATAACCACAAACAATTAATCGATCCCGGGCCCTACAAATTTGGTAATGCTGCTTAAATATTAATGATCTACTAAAATATTGGATAAATTGTTATGAATAATGATTAGTTAGTTACTTAGAGACTAACTGGTCAGTTATTTACTTAGTAGACTAACTAATATAATTAGTTTCTTTAACTGAATCGTTTCATGTTATTTTATCATTATTTGCGATATTGTATTGACTCGACCAAATGTTTGACCAGACCCAAGTTTCCCATATACCCGACCCATATTGCCCCCTAGCCAGAGTTCCTGGATCCTCCTGTGGTTGACACATCCAGTCCGGACAGTGTTGGTTTGTTGTTTCCCGAACCTGTAGTTAGTGGTTCGGCTTAGAATTATAATCGTAACCAATTAAAGCCGAAACGTGAACACCCCTATAGGCTATAGCTCTTTGAAAGTAAGTATATGGTACGATATAAACATACTCGTATAATTAGCTGTAATGAAGCGTGATTTTTACGTCATCAACATTTTTTTCAATTTCACAACCCAATGCCAAAAATAACTAAGAAGATTAGGTCGGTAACATTTGCACTTACGGAGGAATGATGCAACACCACACCCAACAGCCAGGTAAACGAATTTCAGCGCTACCTGTATACAGCCCAATCAGTTGAATCATCAATAAGACTTTGTAGATAATAAATAATTGAAGTAAGTATTCAAACAGGTCCATGTATTGGTACACCCCCCCCCCCCCCCCCCCCCAACAATGAACACTAGGGTACCTACCACATCATACGAGCCGTATGGGTCATAGGGGCTGCTGTTTAGAAAGGCGAAAAATGTGATACAGGCCGTATGGGTCATATCCTTGTCACATCAGTCATTTCTTTGCAGGTGGTACTTTCATACAGGCCATATGATGTGGACAAAACACCCTCTCATGCGGGTCGTATAGCCTTCAAATCCCTTTTATACGTCCCATATGACCCATATTTTCCAACTCATACGACCCGTATGAATGTTGGTGCCTAATTTACTTGGGATGGTATACCATAAGAATATCAGCCGCATTTTTTAATTTTCAAGTTATATAAAATATACTTACCTTCGAAACAACGTCAACAACATTATTATCATCACTTTGGTTGTGACCAAAAGAATTAATAAGGTCCCCCAAAAGAAGAGTCATCAGAGGCAGGCATACTCCATTAGCGATAGCACTAACAGTACCGACGATCATTAACATGTAATCAGTAAGATCAGCAAAAGCAAATAGCTTATAAAATGGCACCGTATCAGTGCTCTCCTTTTCCTTTGCTTTCCCTAATTCCGAGTCTTCAACGCCGTCACCATTGCCAGAGATGGACGCCTCTGTCTTCTCTTCCCCACCGTCGTTCATCTTACCAGCCTATGGAGTGGATACCGAAGTTGTAATTTTTCCCTGAATATCAAAACTCTGAAAATCCGATTCCAATATCAGTAATGCTGAATATTGTTGATGCTGTTTTGTTTTTGGCTTTTAGCTTCAGTTAGTTGACTAATATGAGAAAACAATAAAAAGGTGTTGTTACGGACTTTGGAACCATTGCAAGGCATGGGACTTGTTCCACCAGGACCGCCTCCGAAAATTATAAATAAAAAATGGCCCTGTATTTCGATTGAGAGCGGTCGCCCACCCCGCACTTGCTTTGGGCCAGCCCTGTGTCCCACATTAGTTGCATGGGCAACAAATTCAAGTCCCAAGTCGGTTTCGTTGTTCAGAATTCCCAACACAAATGTGGGGTTTATAGTCAAATGGGCTCTTCTGTCAGACTAGTTTTTTGAGTTGAGTTCTCCGGTGGTTTGAGCCGTAACAGATGTGATCATTATGTATACATACAAGGAACAGGAATCCGAATCATGAATACGCAAAATTGAAAAGAATAGATTAATAGATTTGATGATTTTATGCGCACACATAATCAGCTGAAATTTTTTTAGAAAATCTGGATTTTTTTTTTTAATAAGATTTTTTTTTTTAATTTAATAGCATTTCATTCCACACGAAAAAAGGACAATTACAAAGCAATGGCAGGTAGTCGGGCAACAAGTTGCGCCGCCACCCCCTTTTGAATAGAAAAACCAATTCTACTAAATACGAAGTTTGAAACCTTTAGCGACGAAGAATTACTATTAACGACTTTTTGAACCCGATTCAAGAGTCGCACAGCGTCAGGAGCGAGACCAACAAATTCAAGTCCCAAATCTGGATTGAGTTTGTTAATTTTCTGGTTACTAGTAAACTAAGGTAATCAGAATTCTAATATGAGATATGATAAAAACAGTAAAAAATATAGCATGATACATGAAAATTGGAAAGAGATTCAGAGCTCATAGCTTACTTGTAACAATGGCAGTGTGATTGATGAGAGTGCAAAGCAGCAGATACTCCAGAAAAGTGGATAGATGGTATATATACGTGTATATCAGCAGGCAGTTGGGAATAGTGATGAGAGAGAAAGAAGAGAGGGAGAGAAAATGATTTGAATGTTTCCTTGATGAGGACAACTATTTTTTTTTTTTGAACAGCAATGAGGACAACTAGTTGAACACACTAAAATGTGCACTTAATAATAACAAGAGTAAATTACGTTTTTGGCCCCTGTGGTTATATCACTTTTACTATATTAGTCTAAAATAAGAATTTTTAACATATCTGCCCTCATGGTCTCTATAACTAACCATTTGGCCCCTAAGTCTAACCATTTTGGATCCCATGGTCTCTATAACTAACCATTTTGGCCCCCCATGATCTCTAGACTTAGGGGCCAAAATGGTTAGTTATAGAGACCATGGGGGCAAATATGTTAAAAATTCTTATTTTGGGCTAATATAGTAAAAGTGATATAACCACAGGGGCCAAAAACGTAATTTACTCTAATAATAATAATAACAATAATCACAACAATAACAACCATAGTAAAATAATTTACTTTACTTATATTGTATGTAAATATAAAAACGAATGCGGTATGGTATTGGTTTGTCATGGTATTGGTTTGGTACCGACATTTGCAATAGCTTACGATACAGAAAAATACTTTGTTGGGAATACAACTCCATTTTTAGCGAAATTTATACCGAACCGTTGAGAAACCCATAAAAACAAATATCGGTACCGTTACTGATGTTGTTTGAACGGTATCGTTTTGGTTCATCACGGTAAAGAATAAAAATTCATTATATTTCACTCGTTCAAATTTAAATAAAGCTTTTATCAAAATGTAGATAAAAATAAGCACGTCAGAACTGTATATTTAAAAATTTGCAACACATTATAATATTATACAACATTACTTAATTGTAGTTTAATATTATAGAATGTTTTACTTTTGTTGTGTCTTGTGTTTATCTTCAACTTTTATGTATCCCTTTTCTTATTTAGGTACTTTAATAAAAACTAATTAATTATAATACTTGATAGCTATTTCACAAGATAAATAAAAGAGTTAAATGTAATTTTAGTCCATGTGGTTTGGATTATTTTGGCAGTTTACTTCAAAAGTTTCATTTTTCGCCTGTGGGTCCAAAAATATTTCACTGTTCCCATTTTAGTCCACTGGGTTAACTTCATCCATTTTTCCTGTTAATGAGAAGGTCAATTCGGTCATTTTATATGTAATTATGTTATCTAGAAGGGCAATTCGGTCTATATGACCGAATTGCCCTTATCGTTAACAAAAAAAATGGATGAAGTTAACCCAGTGGACTAAAATAGCAACGATGAAACTTTTTTGGACCCACAGGCGAAAAATGAAACCTTTGGACTAAACTGATAAAATGACACAAACCATAGGGACTAAAATGACATTTAACTCTAAATAAAATTACTCAAATACATTACGTATGTAGGATCTAAAGTTAATAAACAAATGGGCGAAAATATAACAAATTAGATTAGCGGAATGAACCGTGCTTGTATGTAAACAAAGCAAGTTTTTTCATATAATATCGGTCTACTAAAAGCTTGAACCGTTATATTTTTGAGGATGGCCGTCTAAGGGGCTGTTTGGCAATATCTGGATGGTTAAGCGCTGAACCAGTAAGAGGTCTGAACCATTAAGAGCCTGTATAATGTTTAACCGTTCAGAGGAAAATGTCTGACCAATTCAGATTATAGGTCTTAACCATTCAGACTCTGTATAATGCTTAACCATTCAGAGGCAAATGTCTGAACCATTCAGACATGCTCGTAAAACAAACAGTCTGAACCATTAAGTGCTGAACCAGTAAGAGGTCTGAATCATTAAGAGACTCATTAAGAGGTAAACAAACAGCCCCTTAGATTTTGTATTGTTATGATCGGTCTTCTAAAAGCTTGAACCATAATATGTTTGAGGATGGCCGTCTTAGATTTTGTATTGTTTTTGTTTTGGGCCTTTTATGCTTGTAGCTTGATGGTTTGGTTCTTTCCATAACTTGTATCTTGACTTTGTAGTTTGTTTACTAATGGAATGGAATGGAACAAGCCCACCTAGATATAAATAAAAACAATAATAAAAAAACAAGCAAAGTATTGGAAAAGGTCCATCTTATATTCTTCTAACTGTTCACATCTAACATTCTAAAATTACTTTATAAACAGTGTAACTAAAATTATTATATTTTAATTTATTAAAATCGTAAATAATATCATTTTATATAATAAGCGAGGATAATTGTTATTTATTTAATTCTTCTTTTGTTACATGTGATATTAGAAATTCAAAACTTGTATTATTATTATTATTAAAATAAAAACTATTTTTATATTTTATGATTTTATAATATAAAAACACGAATACACATTATTATCATATGTACGTGGTTTAAGTCATTGATGTATGATGTCAAGTAAACATATTCCTGGTTTCAAGTCTACCACTAACATAAAATGGTAAAATAACAAATTTCAATATGCTACAAATGATTACAATACATAGAAAACTAAATACATTTTAGTGCAACTAACCTTTTTAAAACACTTACTAAATTTGATACTAAAACTATGAAGACCATTTTTGCTTGAGTGAATGACCATGAAAAAAGTTGCAACAAGAGCATATACCAAAATGAGTCAACAGTGGCGAAACTTGAGATTTCCAACCGGGTGGTCGAAGACGTATATACCAAAATTTTCTATAAAACCGGGGGGTCAAAAACGTATATACCCAAAAATTTCTATACAAAAACTACATACTCTCCACTACTGAGTGAAAAGTTTGGAGGGTCGGCCGCCCCCACAGAGCTACACCCTTGAGCTCAAAAGCAGTCAAATAAAAGCAGTCACATTAGATAGTAGCAAAATGAAATATTATGAAAGTCTAACAATAAAGTACATAAGACTAGAACATATTATTTTGAAAAGCTAAGACCTTTTTTCACTATTAAGTACTTGACCTTAGAAACACTCGGAACTACAATAAATATAGAATTTTATATTTAAAAGGAGTAGTGAATACAATAAATATAGAATTTTATATTTAAAAGGAGTAGTAAATTAAAAAGACATGTAACACATTATGATAATTGTCTTTATTTGTTTGTATTCTTCTTAAACGTATCAAAGCCGGCTTAGATTTTTATTTTTAATATAAATTATATGATTTTGTTTTTAGTTTGAAGTACTCCATCGATGGTTTTGAATTATACAAAACGGTTTTGTTGATAATCATTTGAAATTTACTATAGAAGAAAACAAATCAAAACAAAACATTTCAAAGGGTTGAACATGACTAGTTCAATATGGTTAATTGCACCCATGATAAATTATAAATATGTTGCATGGGCTTGGGTTTAAGGTTATGTTTATGATCGAACTGAAACAACTAAAAGTGCGAATTAAGATAATTACGTCAATATATATTTTTGGTATACATAAATTATTAAATGTTCTACAAATCAAGAAAAAAGAGTTTGGGAGTTCAAATCTTATAAGGTATAGATATGGAGCATTTATTCTATAATATGTTGCATGTGCTTGGGTTTAAGGTTCTGTTTATGATCGAACTGAAACAACTAAAAGGCCGAATCAAAATAATTACGTCAATATAAATTTTTCGTATACATAAATTATTAAATGTTCTACAAATCAAGAAAAAAAGAGTTTGGGAGTTCAAATCTTATCTTATAAGGTGTATATATATGGCGCATTTATTCTATAATATCTACGATTGTTGTTCAATAAAATATGTGCCACTGTTCATTCTTGGTTTTTATGATTCAACCTTACAAACCTAGGGCTTTTTGCGAGACTGCGACACCTCACTCATCATCCCTCGAGAGTGGACCGAGTACGAACTAGAAGTTGGAGCTTTAACGCTTTTAAGCTTGGCCGAACAACATAGTCAGTTTTTCAACTCTAATCCTAACTAAGGGCGTTCATTATTCGAATCAAACAAAAAAACATGAAGTCCTAACCAACTTGAATATTCGGTTCGAATTCAAATGTATGAACCCAAATACGACTAATATGTATGTGTGTGTATATTATTTTTGAAATTTATGTATGGTTTTTTTATTGTTTGAGTTTTTTTTTTTTTTTTAATTTAGTTTATTCAAACAACCGAAATTCGTGTCGAATTCTAATAAACTTATTTGAATAGGATTTTCAATAAAAAAAAAATGATGAAAAACATTTCAAGTTCCTCGCAACCTGGATTCACTCTTTGGATGAACAACCTATATATCAATTGTTTCATATGCCACTTTGCATCCTTCTTCCTCATTTTCTCGACTATATTACCCAATGTCGTCATGGGATCGCCATATGAGTTCATAGGTCAAATAGCTAGGACCACTTTTAAAAACCGGATGAAGTCACAAATAATTCAAAATTTAAAAATATTTATGTAACTAATTTAAAAGAAAATGTCAAACTAATTTATCTCGTGGTGTGTATTTTCAGAGTTAGATAAATATTGAGCATGTAAATTAATAAGAGATTGTTAAGAAAAACATTAATAGAAAAAAAAAACATAAAAAATAAAGTACCCCACTTATCAAGTTAATATGCTATTTTAACTAGTCCACACTTCAAGGGTACTTAACCGAACTGATTGTGTTGACAATATATTATCTGACCTGAAAGCACCACACATAAATCATAGTCTTAGATTTCAAAAAAAAAAAAAAAAAAAAAAAAACCATATTGATACACATTAGCTTTTATTTTCCATTAATATTTAACAATCGTTCATTTTTTATAATACAAAACACAAAACAAACTTATTGACATGCATATGTACTATCTAACCTTAAATAACAGAAGGGAAGAAATGGTAACTAATTTGAAGAGCTATGAAGTGCAACTAAAGATGCATAGAATCCATCCTTGATATTGATCAGCTTTTCATGTTTTCCTATCTCAACAATTACTCCATTTTTTACAACTGCGATGACATCTGCACCCCTAATGGTCGATAACCGATGAGCCACGACCACTGTGGTCCGGCTAATCATAACCTTGTCCAATGCATCTTGAACCACTCTTTCTGACTCGGCATCTAGTGCACTTGTGGCCTCATCTAGCAGTAGTATCTTGGGACTTTTTACAATGGCTCTAGCAATTGCTACTCTTTGTTTCTGGCCACCCGACATTTGTACACCTCTTTCTCCTACCTTAGTGTTATAACCCTGCAAATGCGCACGTTATTTGGTTCGTTATTACTTATTACCAATATTTGAATCTTTTTTAGTACAGGTGACAGATTGACAGTTGATCCAAACTTATAAATGAGCTGAATTGAGTTGTATTTATATTAAACATATGTAAATCAAAACATTGTAGCTAGAAGTAAACACGATTGAAAGTAACATACATACAAACTTTTAGAAGTCACTTTATATTTCATTTATTTAAATAATTATTGTAACCATTTGTTTTTGTTTTCATGCTCAATAAATTAATTATTAATAAGAAATTTTCAAATGTGACAATACGTATTTGGGGTCAACCTAACCAGAACTTTATCATCTTGACATGTATTAAAAAATGACATGTTTCACCTCAAAATAATAATAATAATAATAATAATAATAATAATAATAATAATAATAATAATAATAATAATAATAATAATAATAATAGTAATAGTAGTAATAATAATAATAATAATAAATAACAAAGCTGAAAATTATACAAGGCTACTTTTAATGAATCACTACTTAAGCTGCATTCATTAAATATTTGGATTAACATTCTAACTATAGTGTTTTATGATCATTATAAATCTATCTATAGCTTAATAAATAAGTAATTGGTTGCGTCATATCTAACTTTTTGCCACATATATTTCTTTTTTTACTTTTGTAGATTTCCTTAATCATTAGTATAACATATACGACATATTAGAAAAATTAATCATCATTAGTATAACATATATGACATATTAGAAAAAGAATAATTGATCGGTTGAAAGGAGTTTTCACGATTTGCACAACTCAATGAAGTTTTCAAAGTATCTCGTGTGTGTGTGTGTGTGTATGTATATATAAGACATATATAGTTTTAGATCATAATTAACTAATGTGAAATAAACTAACCTCGTGCAACCCGCTAATGAAGTTGTGGGCATTGGCCAACTCGGAAGCAGCTAATATTTCGGCCTCGGTAGCTTCACCATCCTTTCCATAAGCAATATTGGCGCGAATGGTGCCATTGAATAACACAGGTTCTTGACTAACTAGACCCATCTGTAACCTTAGCCACTTGAGTTGAAATTTGTGTAGCTCGGTTCCATCCAATGTGATACAACCCGAATCCGGATTGTAAAATCTTTGTAAGAGTTGGATAACCGTTGATTTCCCGCTTCCGCTCTCACCGACCAATGCCACTGTCTAAAGGAAGAGTGAATAGATTTATGAATCAGTATTGGACTTGAAGTTGCAATATCCAAATGATTATCTGTGTTCCCAAGTTTCATTTAAGGAGAGAAGAAAAACGATTTGGAAGTAAGGAAAAACTATGTTCCAAAGTTTTTTATGGAGAGAAAAGAAGAGAAAATGCGACGGTTTTCGGCTAAAATTCATCCTTCCAAATTGGGAAAAAAAATTTGAGAGAAAGGAGTAAATACATGTATGATCACTATGCTAGGTTGAAATTTCACTCTTCACTTTTAATTCCAACTTTAGAGAAATCACCCATATCATCTCAATAGTAATATAATTGGTCCTTAGAGTGCATGTCATTAGCGAGGAAAAGAAAGGATGGCTTTCCTTCCATTTCTTTCCAAATCGAAAGGAAAGAAAAACTAAAAAATTTAGCCTAGTTTTCCTTCCATTTCCTTTCTTTTCCTTATGGGTGAAACTCGGGAACACAACATGTTTGATTTTTCTTTCTTTTCCTTCCTTAAATGAAACTCTGGAACATAAAATATTTTTACTTTTTTTCCATTTCCTTCCCTTCCATTAGTGAACTCTAGAACACAGTGTTAATATTAGATAAAAATTACCTTGCCACTATGGATGGTTAAGCATAGATCACGAAATATCTCAACATCGGGTCGGGTAGGATATCTAAAACTAACATGAAGAATCTCTATTTCCCCTTTGACCATTTCCAAAGTCAAACCTGATTCATCACTCGAGTCGATTTCTGACTCTCGGTCAAGAATCGCAAAAACCGAGTTCGCAGAGCTTTTAGCTTTAGTTGTATCGGGCCCAAATGCGCTTGATTGAGACACTGCTAACGCCGCCAACATTAGAGCAAAGAAAACTCTAAAAACATCTTCGAAATTTGTTATTCCGGATTCAACAAACCGGGCTCCTATGTAAAAACTGGCTGCATACAAACAAAAGAGTAAAAAGTACGAAGCCCCGAACCCGATTCCTGTGATTAAACCCTGTTTAATCCCAGCCTGTTTCGGGCCCTCGCATTTATTTCTATACAGTTGCATAACTTTCTCTTCTGCGCAAAAAGACGCTACTGTCCTTATACTCCCGACAGCATCATTCGCCACCTGACTTGCTTCCTCGTACATTAGTTTAGAATCAGAACTTAACCCTTTCATGGCTTGCATTTGAACATACCCATTGGCACTCATTAACGGAATCAGGGCAAGAATTATGAGGGCTAACTGCCAACAAGCTGCAAATGCAATTACTAAACCAGTGGCAACAGACGCGGAGTCTTGAACAATTTGAGCAAGTGCGTCACCGACCAACCCGCGAACACTGGCTGCATCCACGGACAGCCGAGCACCGATGGCACCGCTAGAGTTTTCTGGCTTGTCGAACCAACCAACCTCCATATTCACCACTTTCTCAAAGCATAGTGACCTGATCCTTTTTATAAGTTTAGATCCGGCGACAGCGAACAGATAAGATCTCCCTGGATATGCTACAAATGCCACTAGTCCAAGGAGTAGGAACATTACAGACCAGTATTTCGAGTCAGATCGCAGTTTATGCGGCGGTTCGTAAAATATTTTGATCATGCGGGAAAGTAGTAAGCTAAACATCGGGTATATTGTACCGTTGATAATAGCCGCGATTGAACCCATTATGAGAACTGGTATTTCTGGTTTGTTGAGATATGCAAGTCGTCGGAGTGGAACTTGTGGCCGGTCTTTTGAGGATTCATCCAAGTCTTTTTCCATGGATTCCGGAGGCGGGTCATGGACTTGTGGCGACGGTGGCAAACCGTGTGGTAACGGTGACATACTATGTGGCGACAATGGCAATGGTGACATACTATGTGGTGACAGTGACAAACCGTGTGGCAATGGTGACATACTATGCGGTGACGGCGACAAACCGTGTGGCGATTGTGACAAACGGAATGACTGAGACTTTGAGTGTCGCCGCCGATGAGATATCTTGTGACCTGATGGACTTGTGAGTTCTTTATCGGTTTGTTGGTCATCAGATTCTGAATCACTATCAACTTCCTGTAATTTTATAAGTTGAGAGTATGCTCCTTCAGGATCCTGTACTAGCTCTGAATGCGATCCTGATAAGATTTTTAAAATACATGAATGTTTTGATTTGGAAAGGAACTTTAACAAAATTATATAGGGTCCTGATGGAAAACTGAAACTGAAACATTTGGAACGTGTATTCAAGTATATGAATGGTTATAAAAATCTTAACGGGCTTAGGACTCGTATGACATTAAGGGGTTGTTTGGCAACTTCTGAATGGTTAAACCAGCAAGATGTCTGAACCATTAAGTGCTGAACCAGTAAGATGTCTGAACCGTTAAGAGCCAGTATAATGCTTAACCATTCCATTACCTGATTACTCGCATCAAAACCGACTATATTATTACAATATGATTTTTAAAAATATAATGAGTAATAGTTTGAAGTTGCTATTTTAAATTATTAAAGGGTCTACCTATTTGCACACCAACATGGCTATTTGCACACCAAACCCTACCTTTACATACGCTGCGTATAGAGCTATACGCAGCGTATAAGTTGCATGGAATTCAGAGCCTGCCCAGCAATCATTGGCACAGACAATCAGGGTTTATATACGCTGCGTATAGAGCTATACGCAGCGTATATAACCCATCAGATTTTTTTTGGTTATTTTGATGTATTAGTGGTATAAATTCTCACCCGGTTCCAACGTTTTTCAAAACAATTTAACAGTATATAATATTAATGGTATAACATTAACGGTTATATATTTTAAGTGATTTAACGTTGGAACCGGGTGAGAATTTATACCACAAATACATCAAAATAACCAAAAAAATCTGATGGGTTATATACGCTGCGTATAGCTCTATACGCAGCGTATATAAACCCTGGTTGTCTGTGCCAATGATGGTATAACATTAACGGTTATATATTTTTAGCGATTTAAGGTTGGAACCGGGTGAGAATTTATACCACAAATACATCAAAATAACCAAAAAAAATCTGATGGGTTATATACGCTGCGTATAGCTCTATACGCAGCGTATATAAACCCTGGTTGTCTGTGCCAATGATTGCTGGGAGGCTTTGAATTCCATGCAACTTATACGATGCGTATAGCTCTATACGCAGCGTATATAAACCCTAAGTGTGCAAATAGGCAGCCTTGGTGTGTGAATAGTCTGTGCCTTTTAAAAATATAGAAATTTTAGTAGTGTACATAACTACTTGATATATCAGTTAAGTCACTTTTTGGGTGAGGTCAACACAGTAATCTGAATGGGTATTTTTCATTATTTAACACATAAGATCATAAACGTGTATACCTAAAACCCACTAATACAATATAGAATTTTTAAAATATAATGAATAATTCTTTGAGCCTGTTATAAACTTGATATGATAAAAAATATACAAATGTTAGTGCTCTATATTTTTTGATTGGTTTAAGATCGGGATTCAAGTGATGAGAATCCGAATGAATGATCTTTAGCCACATATTATAATTTATAAACGTGTATACCAGATAAAAGCGAGCCCAACAGGTATAGGAATGAGATTATCAAACCCGATTAAAAACTACCTTTCTCAATCATCTTTCCCCTGTGAATAACTGCAATCTTGTCTGCATTTCTCACTGTGCTTAAACGATGTGCAACGATGACGGTTGTTCTATTGACCATTATCCTGTCTAAAGCCTCCTGCACAACCCTCTCGGACTCTGCATCGAGAGCACTTGTTGCTTCATCCAGAAGAAGGATTCTGGGATCTTTAAGAATGGCTCTGGCAATAGCAACTCTTTGCTTTTGTCCGCCAGAGAGTTGTATTCCATGCTCACCAACCATGGTGTCCAATCCCTAAATGTTTAGAAACCAACCGAAAGTTTGATGAAAACTCTTCAAGAAAGGCTATAAAATGGATAATGTGTGTGAGAAGTTACTAGGACTTTCCACATAGCTCGTGGTTTGAAGTTCGTTTGAAATTGGCCCATTTGTAAGTGAGCCAGCCGAGCTCGAACCAAAGTTGGCTTGCTTGGTTAGCTCACTCGTTTGACTCGCTTAAAGTAACCCCAACTCTTAATACTTTATAGACAAAATAAAACACATTCAGTCGTTTAAACCTACTTCTCTATCATTACCCGGTCCACTTTACATCAAGACCTTTTCTTTCTTCTAAGATATAACAATCCAACTGAGCCAAGCCAAACCGAGCCAGTTCTTGTTTAAACCAAGCCAAGCCAAGCCGAGCCGAGCTTGAGCTCAAGTTTTTAGCTCGGTTTAAAATTTGAGCCGATCGGAGCATATTTTGTGAACAACCCTAGAGGTTACCAAATTATTAAGCTTTTTTCCATAATGTTCCATATGTATTCGGTTTCATTTATACATGATCCCGCGAAAGACATGCTAGATATTATAAAATACAAAAACACCCTAAGCACCCTATAAACAGCTTATGTTACTTTAAAAACACAATAAGCAAATAAGCAGTTTTAATAAGTTAGATACCTGTGGTAGTTTATCAATGAACTTAGCAGCATTTGCAAGCTCAATCGCAACTCTAATTTCATCCATAGACGCGCCATCTTTCCCGTACAATATGTTATCCTTAATGCTTGATGTAAAAAGAACCGGTTCTTGGCTAACAAGACCAATTTTCTCTCTGATCCATTTTAGTTGAAATTCTTTTAAATTTATGTTATCGATAAGAACTTCACCTTGTTGAGGATCGTAAAATCTCTCTAACAGGCTAATCACCGTTGACTTTCCGCTTCCACTTTCACCAACCAAAGCTGCAGTCGTCCCACTGGAGATGCAGAGTGAAAATCCGCTAAATATTTCTTCATCTGGTCTTGCTGGATAGCTAAAATATACATCTTTTAATTCTATGTCACCACGAATATCGTCTAATATTTTCCCCTTTGTGTCATACGCGTCTATTTCAGGCTTTCGGTTTATAGTTTCAAACATCTTGAATGCTGCGGCCTGACCTGCAGCAAATGCACTCAAACAGGGAGATGCCTGACCAAGTGACCTGGAAAACACGGTTTTATGAATAAAAATTACAATGTTTAAAGTCAACGGTAGATGTGACAAAATTTTGCTTACATGGATCCAGTCAGCACAGCAAAAACTACAGTAAGCACATCCCCACCAGTGTAGCCCCTTTCTAGTATCATCTTTGCACCGAACCAGACAGCCAATGCGTAACTACAGAACATAATGAAAACCCCTGTTCCAAGACCGAAGCCAGCAATCAGGCTTTCTTGAATACTAGAATTATAAGCATCAACAAGTGATTTATTGTAATCTGCAACCGCTTTTTTCTCCCCCGTGAAAGATGCAACCTAGAGGAAAAAGAAAATGGTGATTCGTAAACAATCTTAATCATTAATGGTTTAGATGCATTTTCATAAATATCATACTATAAGTTTAACATTGTTTTCCTATTTTGTGTATTGAGTGAAATAGACTGTTGAGTAGTGGAATGGCCTAAAATAATTTTTGAGTGTTTTAAAAAAAATATTAATTAATATTTTAAAATTTAGAATTTAAGTCATACTTACCATTTCAAAAAAATAAACATATCATATTTGCCAGTATCATGTTACTTCTGTTTCACTGAATAAATGAAACAGAAGTAACATAATATGATTAAGCGGCGACAATTGTTGTCGCTAAAGATCTGTTTTCCTGTAGTGAGAGAACATTACGTGCTGATATGATTCAGCGTTTATTCAATAAAACAGACTATTATACATTTATACGTAACTGAATTTATTTTATCTATAACAGAATAGATATGTATTAACTTTTGGACTAGTAGGTATGAAATTTTTGAATTTTTAAAAGGTACATATATTTAATTTATTACCGTCCTGATTGAGCCAATTGTCTGTTCGACTACAGTGGCTGCTTTAGCATAAGCGGTTTGGCCACGCGTTGCCATCTTGGCTACCATTATCGCCATAACCGAAAAAGAAATTACCAATGGAGGAATCGAGGTTAACATGACAAGTGTAAGAAGCCAACCCTGGACCAATGCTACGACGAAACCTCCCACAAATGTTGAAAATAGTTGTATGAATTTTCCAACCTGGAATATATAATAACTTATGAGTTTTCTGCAAATATTTTTATAAATTTTGAAAATAAGAAATTAAAATACAAACCTTCTCCCCCATGGCATCTTGTATGAGTACGGTGTCACCTGACATCCTGCCAACAACTTCCCCCGTGTTTGTTTCTTTGTCAAAGAAGGATATATCTTGTCGTAAAATGGTTTTTAGATACAAACTCCTTATTCTTGCAGCTTGTCTTTCTCCCGTTATCATCCATGATGCAACCTCTACAAGAACACTTAAAACACTTTTTTAAACAATCATAGGGTTGTAAATTGGTAATATTTAGACTGTTTGGTTTACATGGTGACCCACTTGTGAAAGAGAAAAAAAGGAAAAAGACTTTTTCTTCAAAACAATTTCTTGTGCAGGTATAATTAAACAGCTAAATGGTAAGCATTTTCAAATCATACCCCAAGTTTTAATTAGAATTAGTGCTTGAATCTTTTGTTTTAAAAAAAATGTTAATAACCTTAAACTTATTGCTTAGATCTTAATGATCTAGCAAAATATTGGATCAACTTTATGAATAATGATTAGTTAATTAATATAATTAGTTTTCTTTGATTAAAGTACTGTGTCATGTTATTTTATCATTATTTGCGGTTTTCTTTGACCGGACCAAATGTTTGATCCGACCTTAAATTCCTCCCCATACCCGACCCAGTTTGCCCCCCTAGCAAGAGTTCCTGGATCTGCCAATATAGATGACCCATAGAATCCGGATGGTTTTAGTTTGCTGTTTCCGGACACGTAGTTAGTGGAATAGACATACTCATATATATAATTAGCTGTAAGGAAACGTGATTATCATGTAATCAACTTTTCCTTTGTCAGTTTCACAACACAACACAACGCCAAAAATAACTAAGAAGATTAGCTTAGGTAACATTTTTACTTACGGAGGAATGATGCAACACCACATCCAATACCCAGGTACAAATATTTCAGCGCTACCTGTAAGACAAGGGGTATATGTTATATAGAGACAAGGGGGCATGGAACCGGTGGCCACGTAAGCTTAGTGGCAGGGCGTGAAAAAGGGGGGGGGGGTGTCTTTTCATCCAATTTTAATTTACTCGACTGGCCCATGAGCGCCACTTGTCCAATTCTTTATTAATTTCACATTTCACATATCACATGACCATAACACACGTTAGTGGTGTTAAATGTCGAACCACTCCTATAGTCCTACCTATGTGAAAGTGACGTGGCAACACTTTTTTTTTCCAAGCTCACACGACCATAGCACATAGTCCAAATATATTAATTTGCAGGTGATATATAATATACGTACGTACCTTGGAAACAACGTTGACGACATTATTATTCTGGTTGTGACCAAAAGAATTAATAAGGTCGCCCAATAGAACAGTCATTAGAGGCAGGCATATTCCATTACCGATAGCACTAACAGTACCCGTGATCATTAGTATGTAATCAGTAAGATCAGCAAAAGCAAATAGCTTATAAAACGGCACCGTATCAGTGCTCTCCTTTTCCTTTGCTTTCCCCAATTCAGAGTCTTCAACACCATCACCGGTCCCAGAGGTGGATGCATCCGTCTTCTCTTCACCACCTGCGGTCATCTTACCAGCTTATGGAGTGATTAACTGATTACAGAATTTGTAGATTTGCACCTGAATAGTTAAAATCAGTAAATTAGATTCCATAATCTTAGATGTTGATGTTGTTTTTGTTTTTTAGCTTCAATCGGTCGAATCATATGAGAAAAAAAAATTGAATATACAATCGGCACCGAATCATGAATATGTAACAAACAAAAATTGAAAAGATTAGATGGCTTTAATTCTTTTTACATGGTCGTCTAGTTGATTCCAAATTTCTAATACATCGAAATAGAAGGCAAACCACAGCCTCAGTGGAAGGAAACAAAGGTATCATATTTAAATGGTATAAACACGTGTTGGTTGTCAAGGCACGCTTTCTCGTGTTTGGTTTAGTCGTTCAGATGTTGTGTTACTTGCATAAACCTAACGAGGATGAGAGGGCTGCAAACGAACCGAACGAACACGAACAAGACCTTGTTCGTGTTCGTTTTTTAAGAAATATATGTATTTATGAACTATTCATGAACGCTTACCGAACGAGATTTTATGTTCATGTTCGTTTGTTAAGTAAATGAACTTGTTCGTGTTCGTTTGTGTTTGTTTGTTAATTTTAGGAACGAACGTTGATGAACACAAATGAGCACAAACTAATGTTCATAAATCATGAACACAAATGGAAACAAACGAACAAAAACAAGCGTTCATGAACAAAATATATAATACACTAACACTTATTACATATTTTATTAATTTGTCGAAGTTTTGAAATATTTAACACTAAGAACTATTGAACACTAACGAACACATTACCGAACGTTCACGAACATAAATGAAGGAATCCTTGTTCATGTCCGTTCATTTAACTAAATGAACAGGATTTCTTGTTCGAACACAAACAACGAATAGATTAGATGATTTTAGGGCTCGGATGTTGCGTAAACCCTACGGATCATGAAACGGAATAAGAATTATGTCCAAATTTCGATCAAACAAACACATGCGAATTAACACATAATCAGCTGAAAAAATTCATAAAATGTACAGAGCTTACTTTGAACAATGGCGGTGTGATTAATTAATCACAGTGCAGTGCAGAGCGGATACTCCAGAAATTGCAGTTGAGTGGAAGGAGAAAAGTGGATATATGCTATACATATATATATACACGTGTATATCAGCAGGCAGTTGGAATAGTGGATGAGAGAGAAATAAAGAGGGATAAAGTAGTTTAAATGATTTCATGATGAAGAAGACTGGTCAGCGACTAGAATTTAGCCCGTGTTTTTGATTCTCGGCTGAATTTAGTCTTTGCTTTTTATATGGTAGAGTAGGTAGAGGATCCTGTAAAAAAGGCTTAAAGTGTGAGAAAGGTAAGAAAGAATCTCAGCCATTAGATCTTTGATCTAATGGTTGAGATAATAGGGACCAAATTGTAAAATATTTTTATTAATTTGGACTGAATTGAAATATATAGGGGCAATTGTGTCTTTTTATACCCATTTTGTAAATCAATATCCCTACAATTTCTCTCTCTCTCTCTCCAGATCTCTCTCTATCATCTATCATACGTTTAGAATTTCTCTCTCCAAGACCAACTCCAAGAACACCACGAATCGGAAGATCAAACATCAATCGGAAGCCGGTGTCGGAAGCGGTTGTTGAAGACGATCGTTGTTGATAAATTAATGTGTCGGACGGTGGCGGAAGCCGGTGGCGGAAGCGGTTGTTGAAGACGATTGTGTCAGACGGTGGCGGAATAAAAATTTCGATCTACAATGCGCCATTGATTATATTAGGGTTCTGATTCAGAAATTATTGGAGATAATCACACTGTTATCATGAATATTGTGGAATCTTAATATCCGATTGGGGCAACGATGGAGTTTATACTATAGCAGAGACATTGAAGCAGAGGATTTGCTACGTGGAACTGTGAAGAAGATGATATAGATGTGTAAGGATTTTTTAATGGTGTTTTTTTCCTTTCTTAATGGTGTTATTTTCTTTTCTGAATTATGTTTTTTACTTTTCTGAATGGTGTTATTTTGTTTCTGAATGGTGTTATTTTTGTTTCTGAATAGTGTTATTTTCTTTTTCTGAATGGTGTTATATTTATTTACTGAATGGTGTTATATTCTTGTACTGAATGGTGTTATTTTTATTGTCTGAATGGTGTTATACTGTTTATTGAATGATGTTATTTTTTTTTACTGGATGGTTTTTTTTTTGTTTCTGAATGGTGTTATTTTTGTTTCTGAATGGTGTTATTTTGTATCTGTTTGGTGTTATTTTGTTTCTAAATGGTGTTATTTTTTGTTACTGAATGGTGTTATTTCTTGTACTGAATGGTGTTATTTTGTGTACTGAATGGTGTTATATATTTGTTTACTTAATGGTGTTATATTTTTTTTCGTAAAAACACCATGAATTGAACTATGAATTTTTTTAAAACACCATGTCATGAACATGGATCTGATTCTGTGAATGATGAAAAAAAATTAAAATGAATGATGTTATGGACGGTTATATTCCTTAAATCAAGGATTTTCTCTCTCCAAATCCTTAAATCAAGGATTACCATATTTGAATTTAATGCATTTACAATCTTACCCTTTTCTATTAATTTAGATCTAATTGTTGAGATTATTTCTTACCTTTCTCACACTTTTGGTCTTTTTTACAATAACTCCACCCTGGTAGAGTATTTAACTATTTATACGGTAGAGTATATTGATGGTCCATATGGTTTTTGCTTTGTAACATATTTAGTTCTCAACTTTTGTTAAAAGTTCATGGATGGTCATGTGGTTTGCACTTTGTAACACATTTAGTCCTCGAGATTCAGTGAGTAAATGCGTTACAAAGTGCATTCCATAGGGACCATCCATGTACTTTTGGCAAAAGTTGGGGACTAAATATGTTACAAAGTGTAAACCACTTAGAAAAGCTAGGGTTTAAATCCAAAATTTTGGTTAACGACATGGACCATCTGTGTACTCTACTCCTTTTTCTATTGTCCGCTGACTTTAGCCCGTGCTTTAAACATGTCTTTTTTTATTGATTTCTTTGGACCCTGTTACATTTTTTCCATTTTTTGTGTCAGCTAAATTCTAGTTGTCTTAGTATGCGGATTCTATTTGGCATATCCTGACTGACTCTTTTTGGGCTTGTCTATCTTCGTAAAGGCTAAATATAACTAATTTTCTTGGTCAATGTGTCGTTTTTGTGATTTTCCTTATAAATTAATTAAAACAAATCAAATTTTGATTTTCGGTTTTTAGTTTTTCATTTGACTTACGAATACATGATTTTCACGCTAAACAACCCAATAATCTGATATAAAGTTAAATATGTGATACTTGTTTTGTGTGTGTATAAATATATCACCAATGCCTCACTTCTATCTCTCTAAGACTCGAGTTCGGATCAGAAGTTCGAACCTTAACCCAGTTAAACTTATCTGCTCACGACTCACTCAGTTTTTCAACTCTAACTTTAACGGCCTACCCTTCTCATTTGCTCACTCACTGCTTCACAACTACCCCAATCCGCTTAGTGCCACGCCCTCTCGACAATATGTGTTCTCGAAAAACAAACGTAAAGCCATAGAATTTCACAAGAAATGATACATTTTAAATTGCATCAACAAACAAGATTGAAGGATAATAGTAATTTTAAATTTTTAACAAAACATATATTAAAAACACAATAACAATATCATAATAAAACTGTACAATAAAGCATTCTTTGTTAATTTCACGACAAATTTTACAATAAATTAAATTAAAAACACCAAATTATATAAAAAAAACACCGAAGAAGAGTTGTTGGGAAGGTCTTCTAACTACAAGAAAATATCCATCCATAAATCCCTTTGTAGACGTTATCAGTGATCCATTAGCATGGTCTTTACCCTTTACCCGCGCATGGTTTCTCCATGGACCTTCACCGATGGATTAACGACTACATACTTTCACTCAGGGGTCACCGATGGAAGCATTTGTCGCTTAAAATCTTCTGATTTAATAGGTATCTGTCATTCTCATGGACTTACCCATGATACTAAATATAACAACCCTCCAAAATATTGTTCCGACGCCCTAATATATTTAAAATACCCTAATATGTCCTAAAATACACCCCGTACGCGAAAACGGACCCCGAATACCTTTATCTTTATAAAAATTAAACAAAAACAAGAAAAATAGGTCTCTCGCGGGGCGCATAAGCCACCCCTTTGACTTACGCGGGCCGCGACAGCAAGGAGTCAGGGCCGCACCCGGTGCTGCAGCGTGTCGTGCGGCGTGTCGAAGCTAGGGCTGAGTCGGACAAGCTAGGGCCTACCCTAGGGAGCCTCGCGGGCCGCGTAGCCCCTTGCTATACCTTACGCGGGCCGCGTAAAACCCGAAATCAGGCCCTATATAAGAGGGCATCGGGCCTTCAGTTACGATCGCTCATTTCTTTTTCTTTCTCTTAATTTTATGTAGTATAAGCTCTATAGCGGGCATAATACCCCCCTAAATAATGAAGTTCTGCTCCGTTGTAAGTATCATAACCCCGGTTACGTATTAGATACGCTGCCCGATTGATCCAGGGTTCCGTAACGGCTGTCGTGGTTCTGCCCGACGTAGTCTTTGGAATGCCGTCTCGGGGAGGGTATCATTAATATAAATAATGGGTTATTATACTAACACGTGTGCATTTGTGTAAATTATAGATAATCACCAGGAAACTCTTATAGAAAATCTACGACAGCAATGTGGGTAATCTCCTTTTTTGCAAACTGTTTTTACAAAACCTCACACGATTAATTATATATTAAACAGTTATTGAGTATATGTAAGGATACAATTATCGTCGGTATATTTGGGGTTTTGTATACAAAATTTGTTACTGCCTTGCGAGGAGTAACATGACCATAAGTCGAGACGACAGTACCGTGGGTGGTAATTAGTATGACTTGGAAACAAATGTAATTGCGTGAACGCCCTCAATACTGTACATTGGTTTTTATTAAAACTTGATTAAATTGGGATTCACTCACCAGTATTTCCCACTGAAAAATGTTTTTAAACGCGTTTCAGGTAACAAAATGTGAAAGCCAAATAGAAGCCAGCTGGACAGCACTGAAGGCTTGGAAAAGTGGCTATAAAGTTACCTAAAATGAATAGATGTTTTATTTAAATAAAATAGGGTTTTATCCCTATGAAAATGTGTGTACTTAAAACTTGGGATTTTCCCATGTGTTTAATATTATAAAAGCGTGGTATTTTACTCTAATAAAATATTTCCTAACTACGGTCCTGATGTAAATTCCGCTGCCAAATTGACAAACCCAGATACCACCAAAACTAGCTCGCGGCCGCCCGTTCCCGGGAGATAGGGATCGGGGGTTGCGACAGAAGGTGGTATCAGAGCTAAGCCACTGATTCAGCCACAGAAGTGTTCTGCTGACACCAAAATTCAATCTGTTAGGAAATAAATTACGGAAATGCGTGCATAATTGTATGTTATTGTTATGTATTATTTGACTATCTGTTAGTTTACAGTATGAGCGACCAAGGACCATCCGACGTGTATCCTCAGTTGTCTGGTTCGCCTAGAAGCGAAGGCGCCTCTTCACAGCCTGCCCTCTCAGGGTATTCTGCTGATGATGAAGAAGGGATATTCGTGTTTAAGGCTCAGTCTGAAGAGTCATTCCCTCAGAAAAAGAGAGGATGGTTCAGTAAGGGAGCACATGAGCGTAGAAAGAGAATGAAAAAGTTACAAGAACAACGAGTGCTAGCAGCAGCTAAAAGAGAAACCGATGCCCACACCCAAGACATGCTTAATAGGAGTTTAGCAAACTTCCATATTTTAGCAACCACAGCTGCCGACCCTAACCTGGATCAACTGATAGCACCCCAACCCTTACAGCCAATGGAGATAGAAAACAACCCAGAAAATCAAGTAGAAATGCATGATTTTAATCCAGAGGAGATACCTAGGATACCAGCACCCAATCCCTTAGACCCAAACTATGATTCGTGGTTTGATGATCATAGGGACTATGTGCAACGCTACCAGCTGACAGACCTACCCATGCCAAACCTAGCAGCTTACCCAGGTCTAGACCCTATAGATCCCTACTACGATAATAATGAATACATTAGGGAAATCTTAGAGAATCTGTATCCTCAGGAAGAACCCATGCCACATTACCCAGATCCAGTGCCTGCACCTGCACCCCCAATCAGTGCAGAAAATGTGCAAGAGCTCCGAACTTTCGGAGAAGAGATTTTAGAAAGTAGCGAGAGGATGAGGCAAGTAGGAGAACGACTCGTCTGGAAGTATGACGAGCGTCATATGGATTTTTGGATGAATCCATATCAGTGAAGGAAATGGTAGAGGTAGTAATAATAATAATAATAATAATAATAATATATAATATATGTGTTTGTTGAAAAAAAAACTACGGATTGCCTACTACTAGTAGTATAATTTTATTTCATTTGTATTGTAATTTTAATTTCCAGTATCGGTTTGTACTAGATATATAAAAATAGAGTAAGTCGCAATGATCGATGCTTTTGACCAAAATGCGTGTCATGTGATTGATCGTATTAAGATATTATTTTGTGATATTAATATGTGGTAAATGTTTAAAATTCAGATGGCCGACCAAGTAAATCAAGAGAATCTGGATAATAACCCGGAAAACCAGAATGACAATAATCTGAATAACGATAACCCGAACAACGACAACAATGGAAACCCAGTGGATAATAGTGCCATCCAACACATAGTGGCACAAGGAATAATAGATGCGATGCCATTTATTATTCAAACTGTTAAAGAAGCGGATAATAAAAGTAAGCATAGCAGTAAGCGACCAACTGAACCTGAAAACAACGTAACTTCAAGTACCCATTCCCAAAAGAAGAAGAACCATACCTTATGGTTGTTCTTATAAAGAATTCTGGTCTTGTAAACCAATTGAATTCTCGGGCAATGAATGGGCCATTGCAGCCTTACGCTGGATAGAAAAGACTGAGGCAGTCTTGAAAATAAGCAAGTGCGCAGAAGAAGATAAGATAATGTTTGCTTCTAATATGTTTAAGAATTCAGCCTTAGAATGGTGGAACACTATCCTCCAAACTAGGGGAAGTGATAGGGTTTACAATATGGAATGAGAGGAATTTAAAAACATGGTAGAAAGGAAATTCTGCCCTCCCAATGAAATAGAACAGATAGCAAATAAATTCCTAAACCTTAGGATGACTGGAGTGGATAGTAAGGGGTACACTACGTTATTCTTCGAATATGCTAGAATAGTGCTAACCCTTGCATCACCTGAACCAGTATTAATCTCCCGTTACATCTGGGGATTGATTGGAGAGATAAGACATGTAGTCAAGGCAGCTAAACCTCAAACCATAGAAGAAGCTGTAGAACTAGAAAATACCTTGACAGATGAGTTAGTACGTACACGGGAAGAGGATCAAAGAAAGAACCTAGCTCAAAGGCTTACCCAATAATTTCGTTCTGGAAATTCCAACCGTGGGAGAAATGTAGGTTCTACCTCTGCACCCTACTGTAAGGCTTGCAAGAAGAAGCATTCGGGAAAATGCTTGATGTGTGCAAAATGCAACATACAAATTACATCAATTGTGGCATAAAACTAACCCTTTTTTAGTACTAATGTTGGAAAAAGTGTGCTTTTGTCTTCCTTTTGTATTTTCAGGATTAAATGAGCTCAAATTAACAAAAGAAGCAAAAAGGCAGCTAAATCAAACATAAATACAGATACGCTTCTGCACACGGGGTCGTACCCAGCTGACACGGGGCCGTGGTCAACTAATGCAGACAAAAGCAATTAATGAAGACAGAGAAGAGGATGGACACGGGGCCGTGCCCGTGCTTCTGTTCAGCCTATAAATAGGAGTGCTTGGTTCAAGCTCAAACCATCCCTTGGCACACCACCTCTCTCACACTTCACCCACCACCACCATAACACCATCATCCACCACCATCATCCATTGTCCATCATAGAGTGTGTGAGTCGTCTCGGGATCCAAGATTGATCGTAAGAGTTCTTGACAATCAAGGCCATGGTTGCCTAAGTCTCTTACATCACTTGGTGAAGACAAAGTGTCTAGTGTAATACTTTTTATTTTTAATCTTTTCGCACTTTTTAATTGGTTATGTATTAATGACTTTAATTACTAGTTTCTTATGTTGAAGGTGATTCTTCCTTATCGTTTGCCCGTGGTGTCTTGGCATTATTTTACTGTCTATATAAAATAAAAGATTTTCATCATTCATATCTCCACGGTCTATATGGAGGTATGTTGGCTACCTGGTCGGGGGTTAAGGGAACGGTTTGGTAAGAGTCTGCCATTGTTCAGTGTATAGATCCTGCAAAGGACCTGGGTCAAATTTAGTAGGACCTCCTTCAATACTTAACGGTATTGGATGGCGGGGGTCCAAACTCTTTGATCCCCTCATAAGTTAAACTACTATTAAAACTTTAACCCGGCTACTTAGGACTGTATCCCTGCTGACTCAGACTACTTAGCCGAGGGTACTGTCGCCTTCAAAAGAGGGGCCTGCCACATTATGCATTAATAACTTAATTAATTATCTTTCAATAATCCAACCCTTTAGGATTGTATCACTGCTGACTCAAACTACTGGGTTGAGGGTAACGTCATGTCACACCCCAACCAATGGCGGAAACATCGGGATGAGACGAAGTGTGAAGATTGCAAGAGACTTCATAATGCTACTTGTGACAATATTTAATAAACCAATTTCATTTCATAAAGTAAATTGTCAACATTACAAGAAATTCAAATACAACAAATTCAAAGAAGTACATAACAACATAAGCAAAATTGATACAACATATTAAACCTAAACGTCTATGTGTGTATCTAGGCATCAACGCTACTTCTTTTCATAGCATCGTCATCATCAACCTGTAACATGTTTAAAATACAATTCAATGCAAAAGCAAAGGCGAGTATACAAGTTTGGTACGTACAAAACAAATGATAAGTTTTAAACAATTCCTCATAGCAAGCATGTGATTCAAGATAAACAATAAATTTGGCATGTGTCTAACATATCAAACCAATAATGAAACGGAAGATGCTCATGACATAACCACAAGTTTACGGGCGGTCGTTAATCCTATAGCGCTACATATGTCACGGTTAGGCTTGTACGAAGTTAATGATAAGTTTAACACATAATGTCCTCAACCCAAGTTTAAAGTATCAAGCAATCACGTATACAAGCATGTTATAGGAATGTTCATGTGTTTAAGAAAAAGTTCGTGTGTAAGTTTTGATAAGTAAACATGTTACACCCCAAAAGTGGTAAAAGTAAAAGAGGAGAATACGAGTATACTCACAGTTTTGCAAGTCTTGAACTCGAGAATTCGAGAGTAAGTTGGTTGTTGGATTAGCTAGTGGGAGCACCTTGTCCTTCTACACAAAGGAACAAAGTGTATGAGTTTGGGGGAATCGGAAGATCTTAAGGATTCGGAAATAAAAACGATATGAAAGTATTATATCAAAATAATCATCTTTAGTGCACAACACTTGTATGACACTTGGTAACCACAAGGGTTATAAGGATTTCATGAGTTGTACACTCATAAGAATCATAACAAGGTTTAGCCTTAGATGATGTTCTACTACTTTGACAAATGAATATGAATTCAACATCAAGGGTTCGAATGTACATAGATATTATTTAGGTTATATAGTATATATTATTAAGTCCAAATATTCAAGTATTTCAAGCATGAGGTAGAAGATTACATCTCCATTTAGGTACCTCAAAATGTGTCATGGAAGTCATGTAGGAGGTAGGAAGAACGAGCTTCCATTTAGGCACCTCGTATGTGTTCACCACTACACTTGTCGTAAGAACAAACAAGGAGGGTCATGAACTAAGATTAGTACAAGAATGTAAACAACCTAAGCTATGAGAAATCATCAAATCATGTGGGGATTTTATGTTGGAAAAACCCAAGTTGTTCCATAATCACTCTTATATCAAGCTTGAAGCTTGAACATGACTTGTGGGTTTAAAACCCTAATCAAAACAGAATTTATTTGAGGTTTAACCTCTGATGTTGTATGTCTCAGCCCCGTTTTTAAGCTTAACTAACCATGGAAGAGGTTATAAGCATAAGGACGTGGGTTTGAGTGAGTTAAACTCAAGTTTACACAAGTATAAACAAAGATAAACAAAGTCAGATTCGAACAGTGAACTTTGGAGCCATATTGCCGGATTTCCAGGGACTTATTCTCTGTGAAATACCCATGGAATCGAAGTTAAGGACGATCCAAGTGTTCTGGAAAAAGAATGAGCGAAAAAGGATAAGAAATGAGGAAGTTATGCTCACTTTAGTGGAGCTTGGTACTTCTGTTCGGACCTGAACTTCCAGCTGCGATTATGAGAGTTTGAGAGAGTTGTGGGAGTGATTCTAAAGTGCAAGAGGCTTGGACAAGTGTGGGTTTATATAGGGATTGAGTTAGGGTTGAGTTAGGTGTGTTATTAATGCCAAAATCCGCTTAGAAGCTCAAAAACAAGAAATCCCGCTCAAAATCGCGTGGGAGAACAAGACTGACTGATCTGGTGGTTGCCAGGCGGCCAGCGTAAACACACACTTAAGTTTACGCGGCTGGTATGAAGGTTGTGGCTGAAGTTTGGTTTTATTACACTTAGGCCCCTCAACTTTGATATTTAGGGCATTTTAGGTGATTTAGGGACTTGTTTTGCCATTTAACCATAGTTTAAGGCTAAACAAAGTATGAGGAACATAATTCAAGTATAATTAAGCATATGAATGTCATATTTATGTATCGTATACATTCGTTACACGTTTTATGCACAAGTTTCACGTATTTACAAGTTTAGCACATAGTTTCCAAGAATTACGATTAAGCATCAATTGTTCCACGAAATCGAACGTATGAGCATATATAAAGTATGTATAACATGTAATTAACAAAATATGAGTTTTATTCATGATCCAAGTCTCGGATTTTACAACGGTTACAAAGAAAGAACGATTACAAGAGTACAAGGTTTCCAAAAATGGAAGTACAAACAAGACTTTCTATAAACGAAAAGTATAAATAAGCAGGGCGTTACAGTCTCCCCTCCTTTAGGGAATTTCGTCCCGAAATTGAGGAAAACTTAGGGAAAAGATGTGGATACTTCGTCTTCATATCACTCTCGAGTTCCCAAGTAAATTCAGCGCCACGTTTTCCTTCCCATCGAACCTTGACAATAGGAATTCGACTGCGCCTCAATTGCTTGGTTCCTCGGTCCATGATTTCGACCGGTTTTTCCACAAAGTGAAGCGTTTCGTTGACTTGCAAGTCTTCGAGAGGAATGTGTAGTCCTTCGTCAGCTAGACACTTCTTCAAGTTGGATACGTGGAAAACAGGGTGTACATTGTTGAGTTCTTCAGGCAGGTCCAGTCTATACGCAACCTTGCCAATCCTTTCGAGAATTCTGAAAGGACCAACGTAGCGAGGTGCGAGTTTCCCTTTCTTTCCAAATCGAACCACGCCCTTCCAAGGGGATACCTTGAGAAGCACGAAGTCACCTGTCTCGAATTCCATGGGTTTGTGACCCTTATCGGCGTAGCTCTTTTGTTGGCTCCTGGCTTTCAGTAAGTTGTCTCGAACCTGTAAAATCTTGTCCGTCGTCTCTTGTATGAGCTCGGGACCAGTGATTTGAGCTTCACCAATCTCGTGCCAACAAATAGGCGAACGACACTTGCGACCATACAATGCTTCAAAAGGTGCCATCTGAATACTCGCATGATAACTGTTATTGTACGAGAATTCGACCAAAGGCAAGTGTGAATCCCAGTTGCCACCAAAATCTATTACGCACGAACGAAGCATATCCTCTAAAGTTTGGATAGTACGCTCGGTTTGACCATCTGTCTGAGGATGGAAGGCAGTGCTAAGGTTAAGTTCAGTACCCATAGCAGTTTGAAAAGTTTGCTAAAGGCGAGACGTAAAACGAGCATCACGATCGGAAATGATGTCTATGGGAATACCATGACGACAGATTATCTCATTAGTGTAGACTTTAGCCAAATTCTCGACTTTGAAATCTTCACGAATGGGGAGGAAGTGAGCTGATTTGGTCAGTCGATCTACGATTACCCAAATACTATCATGACCAGAAGAAGTGCATGGAAGCTTAGTGATGAAATCCATGGAAATGCTTTCCCATTTCCAGATAGGGATTCTTGGTTGTTCGAGTAAGCCAGAGGGACGTTGATGCTCAGCTTTCACTTTTGAACACGTGAGACATTTCGAGACGAAAGTGGCTATATCCTTCTTCATTCCAGGCCACCAATAGGATGTACGCATATCATGGTACATCTTGTCAGCACCAGGGTGAATAGAATACTTCGTATTATGTGCCTCCTTCATCAGGAACTTTCGAAGGTTATCACGATTAGGAATCCAGATACGATTGAGATAGTATAAAATACCATCAGGTTTGGACACGAGGCTTTCTTCAGCACCACATTTCATCTCGTTGTAGAGGTTACCCTCGTTAACGGATGAATATTGAGCGTTACGTATGCGATTCTGAAGATCATGGACGAGTTGGAAGCAACGGATACTTTTGACATGAGTTTTACGACTAAGGGCGTCTGCTACTACATTCGCTTTACCTGGGTGGTATTTGATTTCGCAGTCGTATTCGTTTAATAGTTCCACCCAACGACGTTGACGCATGTTCAGTTCTTTATGGTCAAAGATGTATTGAAGGCTCCTATGGTCGGTGAAGACCACACACTTAGTACCATAAAGGTAGTGTCGCCAAATCTTCAACGCAAAAACAAATGCGCCAAGTTCAAGGTCGTGAGTAGTATAGTTTTTCTCATGTATTTTGAGTTGCCTTGACGCATAAGCGATGACCTTGTCTCATTGCATAAGCACACAACCAAGGCCAAGGCGGGAAGCATCGCAATATACGACGAAGTCGTCGTTTCCATCAGGAAGTGTGAGGATAGGAGCATTGCATAGTATGTCCTTGAGCGTTTGAAAAGACTCCTCTTGCTCGGGACCCCAAACAAAAGGTTTCTCTTTTTGAGTCAAGGAGGTCAAAGGGACGGCGATTTTCGTAAAGTTGGAGATAAAACGACGATAGTAACCAGCAAGACCAAGAAACGAACGAATTTCGGACGGAGATTTCGGCGTGATCCAATTCTTCACAGCTTCGATTTTAGCGGGGTCAACGTGAATACCAAGTTCGTTGACAGTATGACCAAGGAATTGAACCTCTTTTAACCAAAATTCACACTTGGAGAATTTGCCGTATAGATGTTCGGCACGAAGAAGTTCGAGGATAAGACGCAAGTGTTGTTTATGCTCTTCTTGTGTCTTGGAATAGATAAGGATATCGTCGATGAAAACAATCACGAAACGGTCCAAGTATGCTTTGCACACGCGGTTCATCAAATCCATGAAAACGGCAGGTGCGTTGGTTAAGCCAAAGGGCATGACCACGAACTCGTAGTGACCATAACGTGTACGGAAGGCGGTTTTAGGTACATCTTCTTTGAGAACTCGGAGTTGATGGTACCCAGAACGAAGATCGATCTTTGAAAAGCAGGCCGCGCCTTGCAATTGATCGAAGAGGTCATCGATGCGAGGAAGAGGGTATCGGTTCTTGATAGTAAGCTTGTTGAGCTCACGATAATCAATACACATACGGAAAGACCCATCTTTCTTTTTGACAAACAAAACGGGAGCGCCCCAAGGAGAAGTACTAGGGCGTATAAAACCTTTGTCAAGTAGCTCTTGAAGTTAACTCGAGAGCTCTTGCATCTCAGAGTGTGCTAAACGATAGGGAGACTTAGCGACAGGCGTAGCGCCAGGCACTAAATCGATGCGAAAATCGACAGAACGAGCAGGAGGCGGACCAGGAAGATCGTCAGGAAATACGTCAGGAAAATCACGTACGACGGGAACGTCACTTATGCTTGGGCTTTTGTCCTTCTTTTCCACAATGTGGGCGAGAAAGGCGAAGTTACCCTTGCGTAAGCATTTGTTTGCTTGGATACACGACATAAGCTTGAGGCCTTGAGAAGGTTTCTCGCCATATACGTGTAGGGAATAACCGTTTGGAAGGGGAAGACGGATGAACTTTTCAGAACAGACAACTTCAGCATGAACTCGCCTAAGCCAGTCCATACCTACTATGATGTCGAAACTACCCATTTGCATGGGTATGAGGTTAATCGAGAACATATGGTCGTTTAGGATCAATGAACAATTGGAGAGTACAGAATCGACAGCGACGGTTTTACCATCAGCGACTTCGACAGTGAAAGATCTTGGCAACTTAGAGCGTTTACACTTGAGCAAAGACTCGAATTCTAACGACACAAAACTTTTATCGGCACCAGTATCAAATAAGCATGAAGCATAAACATGGTTCACAAGGAACGTACCAGTAATGACGTCGTTCGCGTTTTGAGCTTGAGCAGTAGTGAGAAGAAAGGCTCGGCCTCTAGCAGGTTGTTGGGCCTGTTGCTGCTGTTGTTGTGGTTGTTGCGGTCGAGGCTGTTGCGGCTGGTGTCGTTGAGGACAGACGTTGGCCATATGGTTGATATCACCACACGTGAAACATGCTCGCACAGGAGCGACTTGATTTGGAGCTAATAGGGCTTGGTTTTGATAGGCCTGTGGTGAGACGCGGTAGTATTGAGAAGTATGCCCATATCGGCCACACTTGACACACTTTCGACACTGAACGTTTGGAGGGTGATGATACTGGCATTGACCACACTTAGGTTGCGTTCCAATATAATTTCTGCGTGGAGTTTCCTCGTTGGCAATAACAGGCATGGCTTGTAGGGATTGTGGGTTTGGCGGAGTGACAACCGCGCAATTCTGGCTTGAAGCCTTCCGCTTCTTGCCTTGGTTTTTCTTGGTGGATGAGGAGGGTTCAACAGTGGCTTGATGGGCGGTTTTTGATGGGGTTTTCGAGGTATCCTTACGCATGACATGGTTACTATTCAAACGGGCAGCTAAACGATAGGTTTCCTCGATAGTGGTTGGGCTAGCAGCTTCCATGAGGTTCATGAATGAATCAGGGCAACAGTGGATGTATTTGTTGATGGCTTTTTCAGGGGTATCAACTTGGCTAGGACACAAAATGCTAAGTTGTTTGAAACGAAGTGTTAAACCATCATTGTCGTCTCCCACTTGTTTTAGGTACCAAAACTCGCTCTCTAACTTCCTTATCTCGTGCGGCGGACAGAACTCCTCTTTCATGATTCTTTTCAATTCGGCCCATGGCAACACGTGAGCGGCATCCTCGCCCCTTATACCTCGCTCAGAGGTCCACCAATCAAGAGCCCTTGATCGGAATACCCCTGTGGCATTTTGGGTGCGTAGGTCGTCAGGACAACCACTTTGACGAAAAGTGATTTCCATGGCATCAAACCAAGAGAGTAGTGCGGTAGCACTATCTTTTCCAGTAAATTCCAATGGTTTGCAAGCCATGAATTGTTTGAAGAGGAAAGGTGTCTTTGGTTTATCCACCTTGGAGTCCACTGAACCATGAGGGGAATCGGTGTGGGTTTGAATGCGGCTAAAAATGTCAGGTATAACTCGAGCCATTTGGTCAGCCATTTGTTCAGCCATGAGCCCAACTAGCTCTTGTTTGGAGATGGATTCGCTGTTGGAACCTTTCTTTGACTTGGTCTTCTTTGATGAGCTTGGAGATGCCATCTAGAAGTTTGAAAGAAAAGGAAAGGATGAGACTTGATCATAAATTTTAAAACAAGGTTTTAGCATGTAAAAGCATGTATGAGTTCATGTATCATGTAAAGTTCACATAAAGCATAAGTTTCCAACATGTATTCATCAAGTATAACACGTATGAATGCATATAAGGAGTATAAATTTAGTTTGTTCACGAGGATTATTATTGTTTTTGATTGCGATGACGTGCGAAATGAGTTTATAAGTTTAAAATGAACGAACGTTCAAGTATAAAATCACATATAAATTGAGATACATAAAAGAGAGGCTCAATAAAACATTGGATTGTTTCGGGTAGAGAAACGTCGACTATTCCAAAGTGGGTCGAAAGTCCTTTCAAATTAAAGAAAACGTGCTTTGGCCTATAGGTAAGATACTCTCGTCGAGAAGCGATTAACGGTATCTTACCCTTCCAGTTACTACACGTCTCTAATCGATCGAAACAATCGGGACTTTGGCGAGATCGAAAATCGAGGAGTGGGACTTAATCGACAAGGTGCGGGTTTCACCCCTAACTTGAAGATTTCGTACCCCAATGTGGTTAGTACTCGTCGGGTCAAAATAAATTTTGACACTTTGACGAGGGTCCACTAGAGTTGAATTGGAAATTTACCATTTAGTTGTGGATTTCACTCCTAGCTAAATGGCGAAATCTCGTGCAAAAATAAGAATAAGCGGAATGAGAGTCGTTTACCAAATTGTGGGTTTCACGCCTATTTTGGTAAACTCGTCTCTATGCATAGAGTGTCTTCAAGTCTTCAAGTGTATTGTGTAAAATGTCTTAGGAAAGACATAATGTAAGTATTAAGACCAAAAGAAGAGAAAGGAGCAAAGAAGGGAGCATAAAGTTTTAAGCATGAAACAAGAATGGTCAAAAATATGGTTCCTACTATAGACTAGGTCGAACATGGAAATTCTACCTAATTCCCTATAGTTATGGCTCTGATACCAATCTGTCACACCCCAACCAATGGCGGAAACATCGGGATGAGACGAAGTGTGAAGATTGCAAGAGACTTCATAACGCTAGTTGTGACAATATTTAATAAACCAATTTCATTTCATAAAGTAAATTGTCAACATTACAAGAAATTCAAATACAACAAATTCAAAGAAGTACATAACAACATAAGCAAAATTGATACAACATATTAAACCTAAACGTCTATGTGTGTATCTAGGCATCAACGCTACTTCTTTTCATAGCATCGTCATCATCAACCTGTAACATGTTTAAAATACAATTCAATGCAAAAGCAAAGGCGAGTATACAAGTTTGGTACGTACAAAACAAATGATAAGTTTTAAAAAATTCCTCATAGCAAGCATGTGATTCAAGATAAACAATAAATTTGGCATGTGTCTAACATATCAAACCAATAATGAAACGGAAGATGCTCATGACATAACCACAAGTTTACGGGCGGGTCGTTAATCCTATAGCGCTACATATGTCACGGTTAGGCTTGTACGAAGTTAATGATAAGTTTAACACATAATGTCCTCAACCCAAGTTTAAAGTATCAAGCAATCACGTATACAAGCATGTTATAGGAATGTTCATGTGTTTAAGCAAAAGTTCGTGTGTAAGTTTTGATAAGTAAACATGTTACACCCCAAAAGTGGTAAAAGTAAAAGAGGAGAATACGAGTATACTCACAGTTTTGCAAGTCTTGAACTCGAGAATCCGAGAGTAAGTTGGTTGTTGGATTAGCTAGTGGGAGCACCTTGTCCTTCTACACAAAGGAACAAAGTGTATGAGTTTGGGGAAATCGGAAGATCTTAAGGATTCGGAAATAAAACGATATGAAAGTATTATATCAAAATAATCATCTTTAGTGCACAACACTTGTATGACACTTGGTAACCACAAGGGTTATAAGGATTTCATGAGTTGAACACTAATAAGAATCATAACAAGGTTTAGCCTTAGATGATGTTCTACTACTTTGACAAATGAATATGAATTCAACATCAAGGGTTCGAATGTACATAGATATTATTTAGGTTATATAGTATATATTATTAAGTCCAAATATTCAAGTATTTCAAGCATGAGGTAGAAGATTACATCTCTATTTAGGTACCTCAAAATGTGTCATGGAAGTCATGTAGGAGGTAGGAAGAACGAGCTTCCATTTAGGCACCTCGTATGTGTTCACCACTACATTTGTCGTAAGAACAAACAAGGAGGGTCATGAACTAAGATTAGTACAAGAATGTAAACAACCTAAGCTATGAGAAATCATCAAATCATGTGGGGATTTTATGTTGGAAAAACCCAAGTTGTTCCATAATCACTCCTATATCAAGCTTGAAGCTTGAACATGACTCGTGGGTTTAAAACCCTAATCAAAACAGAATTTATTTGAGGTTTAACCTCTGATGTTGTATGTCACAACCCCGTTTTTAAGCTTAACTAACCATGGAAGAGGTTATAAGCATAAGGACGTGGGTTTGAGTGAGTTAAACTCAAGTTTGCACAAGTATAAACAAAGATAAACAAAGTCAGATTCGAACAGTGAACTTTGGAGCCATATTGCCGGAGTTTCAGGGACTTATTCTCTGTGAAATACCCATGGAATCGAAGCTAAGGACGATCCAAGTGTTCTGGAAAAAGAATGAGCGAAAAAGGTTATGAAATGAGGAAGTTATGCTCACTTTAGTGGAGCTTGGTACTTCTGTTTGGACCTGAACTTCCAGCTGCGATTATGAGAGTTTGAGAGAGTTGTGGGAGTGATTCTAAAGTGAAAGAGGCTTGGACAAGTGTGGGTTTATATAGGGATTGAGTTAGGGTTGAGTTAGGTGTGTTATTAATGCCAAAATCCCGCTTAGAAGCTCAAAAATAAGAAATCCCGCTCAAAATCGCGTGGGAGAACAAGACTGACTGATCTGGTGGTTGCCAGGTGGCCAGCATAAACCCACACTTAAGTTTACGCGGCTGGTATGAAGGTTGTGGCTGAAGTTTGGTTTTATTACACTTAGGCCCCTCAACTTTGATATTTAGGGCATTTTGGGTGATTTAGGGACTTGTTTTGCCATTTAAGCATAGTTTAAGGCTAAACAAAGTACGAGGAACATAATTCAAGTATAATTAAGAATATGAATGTCATATTTATGTATCGTATACGTTCGTTACATGTTTTATGCACAAGTTTCACGTATTTACAAGTTTAGCACATAGTTTCCAAGAATTACGATTAAGCATCAATTGTTCCACGAAATCGAACGTATGAGCATATATAAAGTATGTATAACATGTAATTAACAAAATACGAGTTTTATTCATGATCCAAGTCTCGGATTTTACAACGGTTACAAAGAAAGAACGATTACAAGAGTACAAGGTTTCCAAAAATGGAAGTACAAACAAGACTTGCTAAAAACGGAAAGTATAAATAAGCAGGGCGTTACACGTCACCTCCAAAAGAGGGGCCTACTACAATAACTAAGATAATCTCTTAAATAGTGCAAAAGTGCGGAAATAATCAAAGGTTACACTAAACACGAGTCGGAGCCAAGTGATTCATCTTGTCTATCTGTTTTTCTTTTATTTTTATTTTCAGCATTTTAGTTAGTTTTTATTTTTCTTAGTTTAAACCTTTTTTCTAAACTTTTTGATTTGATTAGACGTTGAGGATAAACCAGTACTAAAAGCTCTTGTGTCCTTGGACGACCTCGGTATCTTACCAACACTATACTACGCTCACGATGGGTGCACTTGCCCATATGTGTGTTTAGTGTTAGTAAATATCGTGTTTTATAAATTTAAAACTTGGCTAAAGAAAGTGTAAAAGGGCTTAAAATATAATTAAACCTATATATACACACTTCACACGCATCAATGCTCCATTTATTGCAATTTCTGTAAGATGCCAGGGCACAAGGAAGAAGATTGCAGGAGGAAACCTAATAATGGAATGTGCTTCAACTGTGGAGAAAAAGGTCACATCAGGCCAAATTGTCCGAAACTAGTTCCAGCCATGGGTAATAAGAACACCAAAAATGCTAGAGCATTTGTTCTGACTTCAGATGAGGCCAAAATGATTCCGGACGTGATAGCCGGTACGTTTTTAGTTAATGATGTTTTTGCTAAAGTATTATTTGACTCTGGTGCGAACCAAAGTTTTATTAATACTTCATTTTGCAAATTACTCAATCAACCATTAACTAAACTCCCACAAGAATGTCTAGTAGAAACAGCGAATGGAGAAACCGTTAAGATTTCTGAAATCATGCAGGGAGCAAGAATAGAATTTTTAAACCAAAAGTTTATTGCAAACCTTTACCCAATGAATCTGCCCGGATTTGATGTTGTATTAGGAATGGATTGGTTAATAGCCAATAAAGCCAGTATTTTATGTGATCAAAAGTCAATTCAAGTAAATTCACCAAAGGGTGAAAAGATCATGATTAAAGGAGATAAATCATCTAGATCCACAAAATTCATCTCTGTGATGAAAACAACAAAATATATAAGGAAAGGGTCATTTGTGTATTTGATTTCTATAATCACTAACACTAAAGGAAAAGAACTAAAAGATATTCCAGTAGTATCTCAGTTTTCAGATGTATTTCCAGAAGAATTACCAGGACTACCGCCAGACAGGGAAGTTGAATTCAGAATTCACCTACTACCAGGAACAGCACCAATTGCCAAAGCACCTTACCGTTTGGCACCCACAGAAATGCAGGAATTGAAGAAACAATTAGACGAATTGTTGGAGAAAGGATTCATACAGCCAAGTTCATCACCTTGGGGAGCACCAATTTTGTTCGTAAAAAAAAGACGGATCAATGCGTATGTGCATTGACTACCGTGAATTGAACAAGGTCACGATTAAGAATCGGTATCCATTACCAAGAATCGATGATCTGTTCGATCAGTTACACTCGATTTTTCTCAAAAATCGATCTACGGTCAGGATATCATCAACTAAAGGTACAGGAAGAGGACATTCCAAAAACCGCATTTAGAACAAGGTATGGTCATTATGAATTTACTGTCATGCCATTTGGTTTAACCAATGCCCCAGCCGCATTTATAGACATGATGAACCGAATATGTAAGCCATATTTGGATAAATTCATAATTATCTTTATAGATGATATTCTCATTTACTCTAAGAGTAAAAAGGAACATGCAAAGCACTTATACGCACTTTTAAGTTTATTAAGAAAGGAAAAGCTTTATGCTAAGTTTTCAAAGTGCGAATTTTGGTTAGAACAGGTACAATTTCTTGGACACTTTGTCAATCATGAAGGAATTCATGTAGATCCCACCAAGATCGAGGCAATTACCAAATGGAAAACCCCTGAGTTACCAACCGAGGTTAGAAGTTTCTTAGGATTGGCCGGTTATTATAGAAGATTTATTCGAGATTTTTCTAAGATAGCCGTTCCCTTAACTAAGCTAACCTGTAAATCTGTTAAGTTTGAATGGGGAACCAAACAAGAAGAAGCATTTAAAATTCTTAAGCAAAGATTAACCCACGCACCCATACTAGCGTTACCAGAAGGAACTGAAGACTTTGTAGTCTATTGTGACGCCTCTAAGTTAGGTTATGGATGTGTGTTGATGCAACGTCAAAAGGTTATAGCTTACGCATCCAGAAAACTTAAGAATCATGAAGAGAATTATTCAACCCATGATTTAGAATTAGGAGTCATAATTTTTGCCCTTAAGAATTGGAGACATTACCTTTACGGTAGTAAGTTTACCGTTTTCACTGATCATAAGAGCTTAAGATATGTTTTTGGGCAAAAGGAATTGAATATGAGACAAAGACGCTGGATGGAGATTCTTAGTGATTATGATTGTGATATCCAGTATCATGCAGGAAGGGCAAATATAGTTGCTGATGCTTTAAGTCGAAAGTATCACGAAAAGCCAAAAAGAATACGTTCACTTAAATTAAATCTACAAGTAGATTTAAATGAGCAGATTAAGAAAGTACAAGAATCAGTAATCAAGGATAATACTGAAAAGTTAAAAGGAATAATTAAGGAATTAGAACAAGGAACAGATGGAATTTGGAGATTCCATAAGAAAAGGATGTGGATACCTAAATTAGGAAACCTACGCCACCGTATATTAGAAGAAGCCCATAAGTCTAAATATACGATGCATCCTGGAAGTGATAAGATGTACCAGGATTTAAGGAAGAATTTTTGGTGGATAGGAATGAAAAAGGATATAGCAGCATATGTTGCCAAGTGTCTAACTTGCTGAAGGGGTATGGTCCCAAAAAGGCCGCGCAGACCTAATTCACGTCGCGCGCAGGACCATACTCCTTATTCATCAACTTGTTTACTGCCAACCTCGCGCGCGTTACATCGTCATGTATTGATCTAGCGTGAGGTCTCAACAAAGGAAAACACCACATTCAACACTTAGCATTCTGAATAGGAGTCTTCAACCACCCATACCCCTGCGCGAGCTAGTTACGTGCTCAGCAAGAGCCGCGCAGGTGTATGGCGCAGGGCTTCTTCAGAAGGAACACAAGGTATAAATGGCAGAAGAAAAGGGCCAATCCGTGTCCTCCAGGTTCTTTTCAATCGTGCTCCACGATCGTCTGACGGGCAGGAGACAAAGAGTACTGAAGGACGCCTACGTGGCACCAATCACAGAGCAGAGACACCTGCCCCACGATCTCCACTTACTTGCTGATGGCAGAAGGACGGCCAGGCCGACAACGGTGACATGTGGCTCCAATCACGGTGCGCCAGCACCGAGGAACTTCTAGAAGCCACTAACGGTCGACACCAGTGAGACAAGGAGCATATCTCCTATGTTGTCGCCTTCCGGCCCAAGGCCCATCAGCCCACACCCTCTTACACCTCTCCGGCTATACATAGAGACCTCCCTTCACAGGTTAAGCATTCTACTCCCTCTACTCTCACTCTTAATACATACTTATCTCCTGGAAACAGTCGCTTATTCTCACGCCGGAGCTGCAGAGCACTCGAAGTTTATCCCAAAAATCACTTTGGCAACACTTACAAGAGAAAAGTTACCCCCAACAGTGGGAAAATTCAATGGTTTAACTGACCCCGACGATCATGTCAGAGTATTCACAAGTGTTGGTTGCATGGGAGGATGGAATATGCCAATGTGGTGTCATTTGTTTATCCAGACGTTTACCGGGGCTGCTCGCGCTTGGTTCGACAGCCTACCGCCTGGGAAAATCAGTTCATGGGTTGATTTCAGAACTAAGTTCCTAGACCACTTCAGCCAGCAAAGGCGCTATCAACGAGATACGTCCGAAGTAACAGATATCTGGCGCAAAGAAAACAAAGGCCTAGAAGACTTCATCACTCGCTTTAACAAGGAGTGTTTAGAGATCGGTGGTGTAAGCGAAGAAACTCATGCGCGCTCACTTTAAGAAAGCTATCCGATGTGATAGTCTCATCAGAACCATCACTGGAAAAGATGGTATGCCCAAGGAGTGGAGTAAGCTGATGGAAGCAGCAAAAATAGTAGCGCAAACAGAGGAATCACTAGCTAGAGCCAAATCCTCATACACAGAAGATCGTTTTTCGAAGAAAGCCCCACGTGACTACGGCAAGCGCAACAAGGGCAACAAGGGCAAAAGTCACGATTGGAAATCCGGAAAATCAAGTGGTTATGAAGAAAGACCGCGCTACAGAGAAGATGCGCGGGAAACAATCGACAGAATTGGGTATCGAAAAGCAGTCAGGGATGACAACCGAGAAAAGCACTGGACTCCGCTCACAAAAACGCCAAAAGAGGTACTGATGACGGAGAACCATGATTTCAAGGCGCCAAGGCCTATGACGAACAAGAAGGGGCAAGACCCCAACCTGTACTGGGATTTTCACAAGGATACAGGTCATCTGATAGATGACTGTATCAGCTTGCGGCAAGAGATCGAAAAAGCGCTAAAAAGCGGAAAGTTAGGCCACTTGGTGAAAAACGTGCGCAAGGAAACACGCCAGATCCAACGCCATGATGATGGAAACCAAAAGAAAGTCAGGCGCCTGGAAACCCACATGGTCAACGGACCAAGATACAGCGCAAAAGATAAAGGCAAACGCCTCTACGAGCCTGCATGGCAAGAACAACAGGTCATACCGGTAGTGCGAGGGGGTCCGCGCGCCACACGCCCCGTCGTCATTATCGTTGTTATCGGTCATTACAAAACTGAATACGTATTTATTGATCCGGGACGTATAGCGGATATCATCTATGAGCAATTCTTTAATCAGTTTGACGATGAAGATAAAGCGAGACTTGAGCCAGTCGACTACCCTCTGTCACCCTCTGTCAGGATTCTGCAACGAAATGGTCTTCCCACTAGGCCAAATCAGCTTCCCCGTCACGCTGTCTAACGGGAAGCATTCAAGAACCACAACTGTCAACTTCATGGTGATGCCTGTCAAATCAAGGCATGATGTTTTGATTGGGAGAGAAACCCAAGGAGAGCTAAACATGGTCACTTCCACACCCCACCCAGCGATCGGGTTCCCAACCGAGACGGGGGTGGCAATTATATATGCAAAGAAGGAAGTAATGACAGCAGATGATGTGCGCCCAACCAAAGCGGCAAAGGTTTCAGCAACCGAGCCAGAAAAGTGGGTTTAAAATCGCAAATACCCAGAGCAAACGGTGACGATAGGCCACGCGATCTCACCAAACATCAGAACACACCTCAAACAACTTTTGTTCAGGAATATGGACATTTTCGCCTGGACTCTGGCAGACATGACCGGTGTCCCGCACGACGTTACCGAGCATTGTCTGAACACTTATCCCTCCGTTGAACCAAAAGTTCAAAGAAGGCGCAGCTTAGGGGCGGATAAGACCAAAGCAATGATCGAGCAAGTCTGTGAGCTGTTAAAAGCCGGAATCTTAAGAGAGGTGCGTTATCAGAGTTGGGTGGCAAACCCCGTGATGGTGGAGAAGTCGAACGGGGGATGGAGAATGTGCGTCGATTATACCGATCTCAACAAGGCGTGCCCTAAAGACTGCTACTCTTTGCCTGAGATCGACAAAAAGATAGACTCTCTCGCGCCATACAGATGGAAATGCTTCTTAGATTGTTACAAGGGGTATCACCAGGTTCAAATGAAGCTTGAAGACGAAGACAAGACAGCTTTTCGGACCGATCTCGGGATCTTCTGTTATACAAAGATGTCGTTCAGCCTAAAAAACGTTGGCGCAACATACCAGCGTCTGATGGATAAAATCTTTACCGAAGATATTGGGAAACACATCAAGGTTTACATCGATGATCTGGTGATTAAAAGTACCGAAGAGGACCATATGTTGAAAGACATCGAGAAAACATTCAGCTCGTTGAGAAGTGTGAATATGAAACTGAATCCAGCCAAATGTTCCTTTGGTATGGAGGAGGGAAAGTTTTTGGTCTTCGTGGTTACAAATGGCGGGTTTAGAGTCAATCCAGAAAAAGTTCAAGCCATAGAGCGGATGCCGTCACCGCGAACGATCAAGGAGATGCAAAGGTTGGCCGGCCGCCTAGCCGCGCTTAACCGTTTTTTTTGTCAAACCATGCTGCAAAGTCATATCCTTTTATCAGCACCCTGCGCAACTGCGTAAAAATGCAAGAATTTAAGTGGACGCCCGAAGCAGAAGTTGCTTTTCAGCACATGAAAGAGTGCTTGATTGAGCACCCTACCCTGACCGCGCCACTCGATAAGGAACCACTTATTCTGTACTTATCCTCTTCGGATAAGGCAGTGGGGTCGGTATTTCTTGTGGAGAGAAATGGAGTTCAGACTCCAATTTACTACGTTAATAGGGTGCTTACAGATCCAGAAACGAGATATTCAACGATGGAAAAAAGTAGTACTTGCGCTGCTACATGCCTCCAGGAGGCTGCGCAGATACTTTACAGGTCACGTCATCACTGTACTTACCAATTTCCACATTGGCACGATATTGCAAAGGCCAGAGACATCCGGGCAGTTGGGAAAATGGGCGATCGAGCTAGGAGGCCATAACATTTTGTATAAGCCGCGCCCAGCCATCAAGGGTCAAGTTCTAGCGGACTTCATCACAAAAGTCCCGGCGGATAAAATCAAAGATTGTGAGATTGTTGAGACTCCTGTAAAGGACACATCCAATGAGTTATGGTTACTGTACACGGATGGGGCCTCAAACGAAGATGGCGCAGGAGCTGGATTGCGCCTTGTGAGCCCTGAGAAACATGAATTTACATACGCCATCAAGTTGGAGTTCAAGAATACCAACAACGAGGCGGAGTATGAGGCATTCTTGGCAGGCTTGTGCCTCGCCATAAAAATCGGAGCTCAAAATCTGCGAGCGCATGTTGATTCACTCTTGATTGCCAGTCAAATCAACGGACTATACGACGCGAAGGGAGAAGTTATGGATTTGTACCTAGATCAGGCAAAGGAGTTGCTTCAGCAGTTCAAGTCCTACAAGGTGGTGCATATCAATCGCTCAGAAAACAAACCAGCAGACGCCTTAAGCAAGCTTGCTTCAACTTCTTTCCAACATCTCGCCAAAGATGTAAGAATCGAAGTATTAAATAACCCGTCAGTTTTGTTGCGTCAAGTGAATGTGATAGAGATAGGGCAACCATCCTGGATGAGCCCTATAATCAAGTATTTGTAACCCTCCCCGACTACAAGTCAGAGGCAAGGAAGATACAGAACAAGGCCTTGCATTATGAAATGAATGACGGTATCTTGTACAGAAAATCCTTCTTGGGGCACTCCTGCGCTGCGTGGACCCCCAGGATGCAAATTACTTGATCAGGGAGATTCACGAAGGAATTTGCGGCATACATGCAGGGCCACGCATGGTCGTTGCGAAAATAATGAACGATGGGTACTACTGGCCAGGAATGCACGTAGACGCTCTAAAAGAGTTGCGCAAATGCGACTCTTGTCAAAGGCACTCCCCGAAAACCCTGCGCCCACAGAACGATCTTATCCCTGTATCCACTGCTTGGCCTTTTCAGCAGTGGGGGATTGATATGGTGGGACCCTTCCCAGAAGCTCCTGGCGCCGTCAAATTCATAATCGTGGCCGTCGACTACTTTACGAAATGGACGGAGGCCAAAGCCCTTGCCTCAACTACTTCAATGATGGTGCGCAAGTTTATTTGGGAACACATCATTTGCAGGTTTGGCCTGCCACTAAAGATTGTAACCGATAATGGCACCAACTTCGGGTCTTACGACCTCCAAAAGTGGATGAAAGAAATGAAGATCGAACACACTTTCTCTTCCGTTGCGCACCCCCAAGGCAATGGCCAAGTTGAAAGTGTAAACAAAAGTATCGTCGATAGGATAAAGGCCTGACTGGGCACAAAGCGAAGAGGCTGGGTAGATGAGCTCCCGAGTATCCTGTGGGCTCATCGAACCATGCCGAAAACGAGCACTGGCGAAACCCCTTTCAGCCTAGTCTATGGTTCAAAGGCTGTTATCCCTGCCGAAATTGGCCTGCCCTCGCCGCGCTTGACAGCGGTCAACACAATCGATAATGAGGCAGAGCGTCATCTTGACATGGATTTACTCGAAGAAAGGCGCGAAATTGCGTGAATTAAAGAAGCCAAGTACAAGACGCAGCTAGAAAGGTATTACAATGCAAGAGTGCGCATTTGTACCTTCACTCCAGGAGAGTATGTCTTCAGAGACAATGAAGCTTCAAACGCTGAATGCCCAAGAAAGCTAGCACCCAAATGGGAAGGCCCATACTTAACACACGAGGTGCTAAGGAAAGGGGCATATAAATTGCGCACCCTGGATGGATACATCATCCCGCGCACGTGGAACGCGCAAAAACTGCGCAAGTGCTATATGTAACTACTCAAGGCCTTGCGCCCTTACTCACTCATGTTGGCCACGCGCCTTTTTAATTTCCTATGTTGGGTAAACGTCTCTTATGTTACTTACATGCGATGTATGTTGGCCTAAGCGCCTGTTTCTTAATCAATGAAAGCATACGACTTATGTTCTTCTATCATGATGACTTCTACGCTACAAATGCATGTTAAACTTTTGATTAGCATGAAAACACTTCAGTAAATTACGAGCTCTTGAGTTATGCCTCCAAGGTCCTCCGCGAACATAGCGCGAGATAGGGCATTTACACTCGCACAAGAGCCACACTTACATTTATTCGCGCTAACTTAACCAAAGTTTCTAACAACAGTGCAATAATTGTAACTGGACAGAGAATAAACATAAACATCATATTTAACAAGCGCAACTGCGCAATAGTTACATAAAAACAAATTATCATCCAAAACAAGCGCGACCGCGCAACGGGTTACATTTGACACCTAAAGATAAAAATTACAAGGCACAAAGTCTGTCAATACTACCTACTCATAACCATCACCACCATCATCATCATCGTCATGCTTGTTGACATCACCATTGCCATCACCATCACCATCATTGCCCGCCGGTTCCTCCTCATCAGATAATTCAACAGTTTCTGGTGGGTCGAGAATGGTCTTTAGACGTTGGCACCAGTCATCATGCTCTAGACCCTTTGCGACCAAGTCCATCACAGGCAGTGATAGGTGATCGTAAGCATTTTCAGCGTGAGCCAACTTGCCATCAGCTTCATCAGTGACCGAGCAATGACTAGTGTCAAACTCTTGCCCAAACACCTCTTCAACATGCTGCGCACACTCCAGATAACCTCCATGGTGACCAACCGCACGAGAAGCATCTATAAGAGCAGCAACAGCTTTAACTAGCTCTCCAGCATTTAAGATGGAGTTGGCCATCTACAGCAAAGGCAATAAATAAGACACTAGGTTTTAATAATTAAAGCCTAACCTAAGAAGAAAATCATACCAGAACTACTCCCCTGCCGCGCATCCACTCAGCTTCAGCAGCAAGCGTATCAATGATGCCCTGAACCTCGGAATAGTTAGTCTGCGCTACATTGAGGGCCGTCGTACTAACGTTTCGCGCTTCCTCAGCCTTTTGCCTGGCCTCCTCGGCATAAGCGACTTTCCCCTTCTCGGCTTCGAGGTCGATTTCCAAGGACTCACTTTTGTCAACCTGCTCTTGCAGGCGACGTTTTAACTCCGCAATCTCGACGTCCTTGGCCATCAAGTCCTTGTCCTTACTAGATAACTGTGTTTTCAGCTCAGCCTGCAAATGATAAAAGGATTTAGTTCTACAAACAAAGCACAAGGACAAGAAAGGGTTAACACTTTACAAACCTCAGCATGCTCCTTAGCAGCTTGCGCATCTTCAGCCTTCCCAGTCAGCTCGGCAACCTTACACTCAAGCTCAGTGATCTTCGAGCGAGTCGCATACATGCGCTTGTTATCTTTCTCACATATCTTTTTCCATTCAGCCTTCTCTTTCGCCAACAGATCTTCAGCAGCACGAAGCTTGCCCCTAAGGCCTTCACGACCCCACTCTTCTGATTTCCTATCAGATTCAAACTTGGCCTTCTCTTCAACAAAGGCAGCCTTAGCCTTCTCATAATCTTTAACCTGCTTCAACAGGCGCTCACGATACTTTTCCCAGTCCGCCTGCTCCTTGACCATTGTGCGCCATTCTCGCACGATCTGGTGATTGGCGGCGCGAGTATTGGCCTCTCCAACAACATAGGTCTGGTACAGCCCGTCATGGGTTCACGCCCTTTGGCGGTTAACTTCACCAGGAGGGAAGGAATTTAAGAACCAATCACGACACGCTGCAAACTCCATAAACGTATCCTTCTATTTTAGACCCTAGGGAGCTTGATGTGGAGCGTTACCACGCGCCTCCTCAGTATAAGTCTTGTAATAAAGATCTCCCATAGTATCCTTAGGACCAATGGGAGATTGAGGCACAAACCCTCCAGCACCACCAGAACTCGCGCCACTTGCAGCAGCAGTTTTTTCTTTGTGAAGGACGGAACCTGATCCCCCAGTAGTAGAAGTTACTTGAGTAGTTCGAACGGGGGCATCAGCCGGCGCAGTTTTAGTTAGTTTCTCAACCTCCGGACCTTTCCCCCTCTCATGAAAGGGCTGGTCAAGCCCTGTGACATGGACGACCTCCGGACCCTGCGTTTTGTCAGATGCAGTTGTAGCAGCGACCTCGGTCTCCTTTGGTTCAGTAATAGGTTTCTCAATAGCCTTCTGTTTCTCCTTCTCCTTCTCAGCAGTTTCCTTCTCTTTCTCCTTCTCAGCAGTTTTCTCCTTCTCGGCCTCTACCCCAGCAGCCTTGAGGGGTTTGATGGTAACCTTGGGCCTCTTCTGCGCCGGCTCTGGGGGATCCTTGATGACAACACCCTTCTTTTCAGGGGTCTTCTTTTTGGCTTCTGCAAAAACGGAGTGTTAAATAGAAATAAAACAGCAAGGAAAGCAAGGTAATCAAGAAACTAACCAGGAGAAAATTTATACAGAGAGCGCAAGTTGCTCTGTTTCCCGATCAAGGGAATATCTCCAGCCTTCGGCGCAACAGACACACCAGCGGTGGTCTCAGTTCTACTTCTCTTCCTGCTTACCAACTTGGCAGCAGGCTCCTCCTCCTCTTCTTCCTCTTCTTCATCATGCGCGATAGAAGACGGAGTAGCTCCAGCATCTAGGTTGCGATAACCCGCGCTCCCTGAGCTCTTTGAGCCAACAACTCCGGTCTTCTTCTCGCCTATACGCGATAAACCTTCAAATGAGTCATTGATAATAACGTAATCTTCCAAGTTACTTTGACGAAGGCGGAGAGTACCTTTGTTAGTAACACCAGCGGTTGCGCGGCTACTTCCGCCCTTCTTGCTGGTCACCTCAGCATCTAAGGTGATAACCTTCTTCCGCTTGGTGGGTTTTTTCTTCTTTTCTTCTGGGTCAATACCCAAGTCGCGTAACACACCTGCAAAGATGTTAGACCACGAACTTAGCTCCCCATTCGAAGACCCTACAGACTCCTCGCTGGAAAGATAAAGAATCTCTTTCCCAGCGGAGGTCACAGCTCGCAAAGGTCGGGGATTGGGAATATGCGCACCTTCAGTTGCGGTAGGAGGATTGGCGAAGGCCCCAGCAATAGGGTACAGGAAGCGCGACTTGATTCTATCATACCAATACTGCTCCCCTGACTCCAGTGGGCGCACCCCCATGGATCCACCAAACGTGGGGAAAGCAGCTTGATAAAGGCGTGCTTCTGCATTCAAAATTCAAACAGTTAAATAAAGCGAAAATAAACAGAAAACTAAGGAAGCAACTAACCTTTATCCTCAAACTTCAATACCGGCACCTCTTCGCTATCATGCGGCCACTGATCACTCATTTGCGCCGCAACCAGAACATTCTCACCAAACACTCTATTTGGAGTGGCTGTAAGCTTCACATACCAGTCTTCCTTATTAGGAATTGCCAACTCCTCTTTCTCGATCGGTTCGGACCATGGGCGGAAGATCATGGCAATCGGTATCACCTCCTCGCGAATGAAAAAGAACTTCTGTTTCCAGTCATGGAAACTTTTAGGAGGGTTCAGGAGTATCTTCCTCGCAGCCCCTCGATTGGCAAATGAGTAGAAGCCCATAGTTCTAATCAGTTGATAGAAAGCTCTAAACCTTTCCACAGTCGGCTCAACATCATGGGAGCGACAGAGAAATTCGAAGTTTCGAACCCTAACCATCCCAGGTGGGCTCATTTGCGAAATATGGAACCCATAAAACTGAAATATGTGGTCCAAGAAATCCGTCGCCGGCAACCGGAAGTTACCCTGTAAAAAGAAATCTTCAAACAAGGTGATGTACCCCAGCGGTGCATCGGCGGCCGTCTGATTTTGGCCGGGGTACCGAGCATCCCATTCCGGTGGAAACCGGAAACTTCGTGTTATCTGCTCGAATAACCCTAAGTCCCACTTAAGGATGGGAACGGGACCTTCTTCACCGGGATTCTCTTCCTGATGTTCTTCAGCCATGAATACCGAGTAAAAACTTCATATATTCTGGAAAAAGTGTAACACCCCGAAAATTTACGTCCTATAATGTCTTGACACGTGTTATAACCTTTCAACGTGTGAAAGAATGTTCTTGAAGGACTAAAGTTGACAAACAATGAAACTATGTAAATACAAAGGTTCAAAGTGTCAACAAAGGATAAATATACTTTACAATAACCCTACATGATGTTTATAACCTTAAACGAATGGATCATGGATCATACGAAGCGAATTGTGAAAGAAAGTGAGAGATTACAAACTACAGGGGTTAAATGTGTCAATATGTTAAGTTATACCTCTGAGTGACCTTTTAGCAAACCCGAAGCCTTGTAACGATTAAGTATGCTCACTAGAATGCACCATAAAAATTTCACCAAGTTTCGTTGCCGTATGAGAAAGTTGTGATAAAATTCGTGTGTGAGGGTTAGAATCGTCAACAGTGAAAATTAGGGCTTTTCGGGTGATCACAAAGTTACCCGAGGACTTCACAAAGATGGTATAAGTCTTGAAGCCCTTATAAATCAATTTAGAGGGTTTATAATGCAAGAAACAAGGTGAAAGCGACGTTTAGGAGGACCGGGGACTGAAAATGCAATAACTGAAAAGTGTTAACCTGATTTCAGCCTCCAGGCGGCCCGCGTAAGGATTGCTTATATCCCAGGCGGGCCGCGTCAGACCTGCAGATGCGAAATAAGACAGACAGCTGCCTGTTGCTGTTATAACCGACTTAAAACATGGTATTTCGATCCTATGGGCTGATTAAAGTGGTTTATAACTTATATTGGGTACATGTACTGGTCTTGGATCATTACTTCACTCATTTGGCATCAATTAGGAGGATCAAAAGTTCTTGTAAAATTCTTATGTTGCAACATACAACCTCGTATTCACTTCTGATCAATTGTGGAGCTTTCAAGCTGATACCAAGCATTCCAAATCATCTATTAGACTTATGTAAGTATCCTTGAACCTTCTAAATTGAGTCTTGATTCGTTTATAGCCTAGAAGTCAAACCGTCGTAACTACGGTTTGACTTGGCGATAAATCATAAACGGTCCAGAGATTTGTCGAAACGAAATTTGTTACAAATTGGTAATATTGTGGGCAATTAACCCTTAAAAGGGCACCCTTTGATTCCCGATCTAACCATGTCTTTTGTCGAGTCAAACTTCTTCCGAAAAAGTCAACAGAACCATTAAACATGTAATTAGCGTTACAGAGGGCGTGTAATCTGTTTTAACATTCATATAACCTGAAAATAAGTATAATAACATGTCTAAACTTGTTTGGTTCGACAACTTTCTGTTTTGAACCGATTCGGAGCCGAAAGTCGCATAGTTTGACTTTCTGCTTTGACTTCGATTCTGACCCGGTTTAGATAGGTTTAGACATGCCTTAAAGTTCCATTAGGACCTAGTTACATGTTGGTATAACCCTCTGCGTTTATACCACTTGAAACCTCGATCGTCCGACGGTTCCGTTAATTGCCTAAATAATGACCATATTACCCTTATAGCCATAAAACGAGATTTTTAGAAATATGAAAGTAAAATAATCTTAGTTACTGATTATTGATCATGTCTGCAAAATTTCACGTCAATCGGAAGTCTAGGTTAGGAGTTATGCTTAATGACGTAATTATAACGTTTATTAGTAATTAAACGGCGTCATTAGCGTAAAACCTATCTAAACCCAAATTTTTAACACCAAAACTTTTACCCACTGATGTTAAATAATATTTTGGGATTTTTGAAGATTTTTAATTATTTTTAAACTGATCATAAGCTAGGATTATCGCCTTAATTCGGTAAATACCGAATATGCCCTTTTCGGCCATAAAATGAGTTTTACAAATCCTTTTGATGCAAATCAAATTGCTACTGATTTTAAATATTAAATGGAGTGTTTTGAACCTGTTTAACTGATCAGGAAACTCAGAATCCTATTTTAAACCGTACATCGCTTAAAACGACTTTATACGCGTATTATACGCATAGTTAGGGTTTAAAACTATTTTGGCATATAAGACTTATAACCAAATGTTATAACCTGTTAAAATAAACCATTTTACTGATTTAATCAGACCCGGATCACAGAAGATAAATTCATTCCTTTTATAACCTTTAAAATGACCAAAATACCCCTACGGGGCTTATTATGAGATTTAACTCGTTTTGGGCATCACGGAAGGTATCCTACTGATATCACAACATATTTAAGGCATATTAACTTAGGAAACCTGTTTAGGACTCTTATGGTTACCTGTTACGCTTCATACGCGTTTGGTTCGGTTAATGTAACTAGTTTACATAAATTAGCCGAAACGGGTCAAACCTTATCGGTTTTATCTCAAAATCCAGAATGTGTATGAAATACCCATATTATACAAGTCTTCAAACTTGTCGGGTCTAAATCACATTCTATTCCGGTCTTCGCTTTATCATGCGTTTGAACCGTACCTACCTCTTGAAAACTAATCGGTCTAAGTCAAGGCTTAATTAAAGACCCGTTAGGATTCTAATAGATTATTAAAAACCTTCGTTCCAGATTTAGGAGCCCAGTAAAAGCTATCTGTACTTGCTGATTTGATACGGCTGGGATTGAATTTATATTTAGCTCAGGTAAATACTTTTAACTTATTTTCCCTATACGGACTTGGGGTACGGTATATAAAATACCGCTTGGTCGGGGCGTTGAATCTTTGATTGAATAAATGATAATTAAAGTATTGAGACGTCTCGTTTAATATTGTTTTGTTTGCTTAAAGCCTTTGGGGGGTTAATGACCGTGTCCCGGATATCCCTGGCATCATTTTACGAAATGGCCACGACCTTAGCACTCAGGTGTAGGCGTACACCTGTCGGTGTCTCATAAATAAAGTGGTGTGTTAATTGATCTTTAACCCGGCTCGATCCGGGCTACTGAACGCATAAGGAACATGTAAATCCCTACAAGTATTATATTTAAATAATTATCCCAAGTTATAAAATATTATTTGTGCCATGTGCATTCAAATCAATCATTTTTAAACCCTTTTCAAAATGAGTCGGTTGATTGTATTTACCAGTGTAAACTGACGTATTTTCCCAAAAAGGCTAAGTGCAGGTACTAATTGGAATTGGCTGGCTACTCCTAGCATCAATAAAGAGTCTCGCAAGCTTAGATGCCTAAAGTCTGTTGAACCATGTTATTTTATTTGCGATCCGCCTGTGGATCTTTTACTTCCGTCATAATACTTGGATGTACATTATTTCGGATTGTAATATTTTTATCCTTTTGCTTCCGCTGTGCATTTATATATTGTGTTGTTTGACTATGATGTTGCTAACCACGTCACGTTACTCCCCTACCGGGCCCACCGGTAACACGTGGAAATTTGGGGTGTGACAGGTTGGTATCAGAGCCAACATTGAGTGAATTAAACACTATCTTTTTGTGTTTAATCTCAATGACACATTAGCACATACCTTGACCTTCTGAGTCTAGACTTAACATATGAATATTCTCAATCCTTATCTGGAATTTCTGCTTTCAAAATTTTTTTTAATTTGGATACGTCGCCAAGCGAAGAAGCCGAAATAATAATTCTCCACACCAGGAGCCTTGATTTGCTGACCTTCGTACAGCGGCTAGGACGAAACATGCAACCAAGGAGAAAGCATTCAGAAATAAAATGAAGAAGAAACTCCTTTTACTAAAAATCGTTTCCTTAATAGTCCTTAAAAGGACATAATTACCTTTCAGTTCCTTCGAGGACAACATTATTCCTTTCAAGTCCCGTCTAGGGCACATCTGCATTTTAATTTTATAGTGGAATAACTAACTTTAAATTTTCATTCAAACAATCCTTTTATAAGATCTACCTTTATATAAAATGGCAAAATCTAAAAAGGACGAGACCTTGCCACGCATTATTTTGAGGCAGGGCAAAGATGGTAGTTCCATAATTAGATTCAGGTCCATATTTAACACCTCAATTTAGGATTGTTCTGCGTTAATATTAATGAGAATCTTAAGAGTGAAACCTAGCCTTCGGGTCATTTTCAGGCCGGGCCATGATGGTAAGACCTGTTTAAAAGATTCGAATCCCTGTTAACATCTGTAAATATGTTAACACTCCTGACGGACGTGATTCATTAAAATCACACACGTCATTCTTATTATTGGATTCTTCAAAAGATTCCTAACCCAATGTGATGATCTCTGAATCATGGGTTTAGATCATCACTTGAGATGATCATATTTTGACCATACGTAGTAATATAGCGCCTACAGGCCCTGTTCATTTCCATATGAACCAAAAGACAGTAGTAGCAACGACTCCCTGTCATATAAAGGTAATGAACTAGGTTCAAACCTTCATGCTTTGATTCTCTGAAATCATAGCTTATAATTTATAAACGTCCTTGTGACTAGGCCTATTGTGCCAGTATACCTTCATGCTTTGATTCTCTGAAATCATGGCGTATAAATTAAACTTGTCTACGCGACTAGGCCATTTGTGCTATTATTAACTTATAAATTAGGATTATGATAAAAATCCTGAATAAAAATAAATATCATTCCTTTCCTGCCAGTATAATTATTAAAAGAGAATCTTAAATGGTTTGACCTAGCTTGAATGTCATTGAAGACCTAGCTAAGATGGTAAAATCTGTTTAAAAAGAGATTCAGATCCTTGTTAACACCTGGAAATGTGTTAACACTCCCGACAACCGTGATGCTATAAAAATCACACTTGTCATCCTTATATTAGGAATTTTTCCAAATCCCTTATTTAACGTAATTGATCAATAGAAAGCATGGCTGGTAAATGTCGAGCATGATGTACGCATCAAAACATCCAATGGGGATGTGTACCTACGGGAAAAGGTGTATACATGAAAAGATAGTTTTTATTTCATAAATTCTTGTCAGGACAATGAACTATGAAATTATTCCGATCCAAAGGAATCATCGATTATGTTTTAAATTTTCCCTAATGACAAGGCCCCTGTGCCATCAAGAGTCATTGGGAATAAGCTCTTGTGCTATATAAAATGTCAGTACGACATTGGCAGTCGTGACTTATGTCCCCTGTCTGATAAATATGAAGGATTATATTCCGCTTAAATGCCAAAGATGGTTTATTTAAACTTAGGCAAAACATAATCAAATAAATTAAATTCTATCTATTGGCCTATATGGTTTAATTGCGCCATGGCTATTTATTCATCAAATTCGACAATTCACTATATGATTAAACAAATTGTTTCTACTTGGATAGTAGCCTTCAAAGCTTCACCATGGCTGACTCCTCTGAAGCTCACCATCATCCAGTTAATCAGAATGATGATGCAAGACTGAACTTAATAAGCACCGAGTTACAGGCTATGATAAATACCGCCGTAAGCAACGCCGTGGACCGTGTGTTGAAGGTTTATAAGTGAATGTGCGATGATACCCCAAATAAAGGTTACAAAAAGAGTAAGACCGGTTCAAGCTATAACCAGTCCAAACCAAAGGAGGAAAAACCCAAATGCAAAACCTGCAAGAAACAGCACTTCGGGAAGTGCAGGTATGGATCGAACTCGCATACACAGTTGAGAACTTTTGCATGTGGGATCTGCAAGTCCAAGGGGCATAAGACCTTGGACTGCAAGAAGATGGAGGACGCAACCTGCTATGGTTGCAATGAAAGAGGGCACATTAAGACCAACTGCCCTAAGTATGCTAAAAAGCTTGAGGAAATTAAGAAGACCAAAACCGAAAACTCCCAAATGGATACTCAAGAGGCTATCCAAGATGACAAGGTCACAACAGGTACTTTCTATATCAATAACGCTCATGTTAGAGTATTATTTAATTCAGGTTTAGATAAGTCTCTCATAGACAATAGATATTGTAAATCATTAAATCTGCCTGTTAACAACTCTAAGCGTTAAGTATAAAGTAAAATTGACCGATAACACCTCGGAGACTGCTCCAGCAATATTAAATGGATGTTTTATATCCATTAGGAATTACCCTTCTCCGTTGTCCTTGTTTCGTTAATAAGAGGACTCGATATAGTAATAAAAATCGATGGTTTGTCTTAAAAATCAAGCCCATATTATGGGTAATAAGAAGCAATTAATTATCAAGACTCCTTATGAGACAACCCTCATCATTTCAGGTATCTGTGCGATTAATTAATATTAAACATAAAAAAATGGTGGAATTGGCCGTCCCCGGAATCGAACCTGGGTCTAGGCCGCACCCTTTCGCACGCCTAGCCAACCGAGCTAGGTGCCTAGTTTGTGAAAATTTCCAATCCGATTAAATATAAGCACATGTACAATAACTTCCTTACTTCTTATTATAAGTCACCTACTTATCCTTCTTCTGTTAACTAAGTATTAGAATCCAAGATTTTATCTCTATGTTTTAATTACTCTTGGCTTGCTTATGTGGACTAAACACTAGAAAGGATGAAGTAGAAACCATTAGGTATATCAGCGGTTATGCTGAAAGGAACCTGGTAAAGCATACATCACAGTCATTTGATGACAATACCCTAAATTAGTGAGGACATTAAGGAAATCCTCAAGAAAGATCATATTATACATTGTGGAATGCTCCAAGTTTTAAGGACCTTATTAGAAAAACCTAGTATTCATTTCGCAAAAAGAAAAAAAAAACGGAATAAGAATTTTCTGACTCTCGCCATAAAAGTTCTAGACTGTCGACAGTGTGTCGCAAATTTTAATTCATTGGTGGAGATAGTACCCTATTAAAGCACATAATTATTAGTGGTTAGCATTGACAATAAGAGGGCACACTAAGGTTTAAAAACCTGCTCATTAAAAATCCATTATGGATCTACCTCAGCTACCCACGTTATATTGATTAAGAAGTAATCAGTCAAAGCTGAGACTGCCCTAAATTTATCTAAGATTTTACAGCTAAGTTTAGAAGGATAAATAGTGGAGGCGTTTAGCCCTCCTGTTGAATAATTAGAGACAGCTCACATTAGGAATCTCACCAGATAAACCCTTATTTGTGAATTTATTGCTATAAATTACAAGTGGTTTCGGATGCTGTTAAGTCTCTTATAAGACCATAAACTTAGCAAACTTTTAGAATTTTTTCCCTGTGAGAACTCCAGATATTAAGTGTAAGATAAAACTTACCTGCGAAATCATAAGAACCATTTCTTCTGTTCTTGTCAAAAACCTCCAGTCATAGAAAATTTTTCCTCTCTCAAAGAGGAAGTGCGTCAGCACATGTAGTTGATATCTCTTTAATCTCTATCGATTCCGAATACCAAATGGTATGATAAAAGCATCATATGGGGATTGGTGTATCTTAATAAATTCCATAGATTGCTTCCATGCCTGATCAGTATGGAGGTTTAATACATGGGACCCACAAAGATATTCCGATGGTCATAGAGTACTAAAGTCAGCTAATGGTATTCAAAGGAGATGTCCAAGTTGGAATTGTCCAAGTAAGTGTTCCCGATAAAGGAGTTCTTGGACTCATAACATAAATGTGTCACTTAATTGACACAAACAATGGTGGATGAATTGGAGCCTGAGATTTGTAAAAATCTCTGTAACCTCCTTGTACCTTGATTATCTTCTCCTAATAATACCCTGTTTACCCCTGTGAGGCAGGTAGAGTTAAGGTTTAAATTCCGTTTAAGGCTGTGTTATTATGAAATCTCCAAGACGATTAGTACCATCATTGGAAGAATCGAAACCCTGATTAACTGAGTTTAAAATAGAGGGTTCATATAGCCTAACTCAATATCCTGGGAATCCGGTATAGTTAAGTATGAAAGACGGTTCATTTTGCTTATGCATTGTCACCGCAACCCTAATTAGGCAACGATTAAGAATTTGCCATCAGCTGCCCAGAATAGTCGAATTGTTCGACTAGCGGCAAGGATTAGATATTCCTTAATTTTAGTTTTGAGCAGTGGTTGGAATAACCATCTCACTTTAAAATAAGCTTTTCTATAATAATTGATATGTAAGTATTAAGGCTACTCCTTTGGAGACTTTGTATAGATGGAATGTTAAATATCTATTGTTAGATAGAGAATTGGTAAGTCCAATTATCAAAATCTGAAAGTTGCCTGGGGAACAACAAATAAGATTATACAAATCCATAATCGATTGTAGGTTGCCAGTATATGGCAAGAAATCGAGGAGTTATGAAAATAGCGAACTTCCTAAGTTCTTGTTAAGGAATATGGTTTAACAAAAGATATCACCCAGGAAGGGTGTACCAAATTTGTGAAATTATCAGGCTAGTTAAGCTCTGAATATATGGAAATCATTCGAAGGAAATCGAATGTATCAAGATCAAGTAGCTTGTAAGCTAAAACCTACTTAAGGAGTTTGACAGAGCTCGCAATACATTGCACACTAGTGATTGGAGGATGTGTTCTGCCAATAAGTCAAGAAGCACTATCACATAATGATATGCAGAATTATGATGTGATGAGCATCCTGTATCGATTGAGGATCGACAGGTCAAGAAGCTCCAAAAGGATATATACGCCTAATATAAGGACCACTTTGGGAGCTTGGAAAGACTCCAGATATGCTATAAAAGTTAAGTCCCTTATGCGACAAAGAGTACTTCCAGCATTTTAACAAATCTCGAGGTCGAGATTTCTTTTAAGGGGTTGAGGATGTAACACCCCGAAAATTTACGTCCTATAATGTCTTGACACGTGTTATAACCTTTCAACGTGTGAAAGAATGTTCTTGAAGGACTAAAGTTGACAAACAATGAAACTATGTAAATACAAAGGTTCAAAGTGTCAACAAAGGATAAATATACTTTACAATAACCCTACATGATGTTTATAACCTTAAACGAATGGATCATGGATCATACGAAGCGAATTGTGAAAGAAAGTGAGAGATTACAAACTACAGGGGTTAAATGTGTCAATATGTTAAGTTATACCTCTGAGTGACCTTTTAGCAAACCCGAAGCCTTGTAACGATTAATTATGCTCACTAGAATGCACCATAAAAATTTCACCAAGTTTCGTTGCCGTATGAGAAAGTTGTGATAAAATTCGTGTGTGAGGGTTAGAATCGTCAACAGTGAAAATTAGGGCTTTTCGGGTGATCACAAAGTTACCCGAGGACTTCACAAAGATGGTATAAGTCTTGAAGCCCTTATAAATCAATTTAGAGGGTTTATAATGCAAGAAACAAGGTGAAAGCGACGTTTAGGAGGACCGGGGACTGAAAATGCAATAACTGAAAAGTGTTAACCTGATTTCAGCCTCCAGGCGGCCCGCGTAAGGATTGCTTATATCCCAGGCGGGCCGCGTCAGACCTGCAGATGCGAAATAAGACAGACAGCTGCCTGTTGCTGTTATAACCGACTTAAAACATGGTATTTCGATCCTATGGGCTGATTAAAGTGGTTTATAACTTATATTGGGTACATGTACTGGTCTTGGATCATTACTTCACTCATTTGGCATCAATTAGGAGGATCAAAAGTTCTTGTAAAATTCTTATGTTGCAACATACAACCTCGTATTCACTTCTGATCAATTGTGGAGCTTTCAAGCTGATACCAAGCATTCCAAATCATCTATTAGACTTATGTAAGTATCCTTGAACCTTCTAAATTGAGTCTTGATTCGTTTATAGCCTAGAAGTCAAACCGTCGTAACTACGGTTTGACTTGGCGATAAATCATAAACGGTCCAGAGATTTGTCGAAATGAAATTTGTTACAAGTTGGTAATATTGTGGGCAATTAACCCTTAAAAGGGCACCCTTTGATTCCCGATCTAACCATGTCTTTTGTCGAGTCAAACTTCTTCCGAAAAAGTCAACAGAACCATTAAACATGTAATTAGCGTTACAGAGGGCGTGTAATCTGTTTTAACATTCATATAACCTGAAAATAAGTATAATAACATGTCTAAACTTGTTTGGTTCGACAACTTTCTGTTTTGAACCGATTCGGAGCCGAAAGTCGCATAGTTTGACTTTCTGCTTTGACTTCGATTCTGACCCGGTTTAGATAGGTTTAGACATGCCTTAAAGTTCCATTAGGACCTAGTTACATGTTGGTATAACCCTCTGCGTTTATACCACTTGAAACCTCGATCGTCCGACGGTTCCGTTAATTGCCTAAATAATGACCATATTACCCTTATAGCCATAAAACGAGATTTTTAGAAATATGAAAGTAAAATAATCTTAGTTACTGATTATTGATCATGTCTGCAAAATTTCACGTCAATCGGAAGTCTAGGTTAGGAGTTATGCTTAATGACGTAATTATAACGTTTATTAGTAATTAAACGGCGTCATTAGCGTAAAACCTATCTAAACCCAAATTTTTAACACCAAAACTTTTACCCACTAATGTTAAATAATATTTTGGGATTTTTGAAGATTTTTAATTATTTTTAAACTGATCATAAGCTAGGATTATCGCCTTAATTCGGTAAATACCGAATATGCCCTTTTCGGCCATAAAATGAGTTTTACAAATCCTTTTGATGCAAATCAAATTGCTACTAATTTTAAATATTAAATGGAGTGTTTGGGATTTTTGAAGATTTTTAATTATTTTTAAACTGATCACGTTACTCCCCTACCGGGTCCACCGGTAACACGTGGAAATTTGGGGTGTGACAAAAAGCTTGAAGATATGATGAAGAATCTTGAAGATCTGCTACAGATCACTTGAAGATTTGAAGGACTGAAGAAGAGAATAGAGAGAAGGTAGCAACAGTGGAAGAAGGAATGATATCTCCTCTCATCTTCATGGATATATATACTCATCGCATTTAATGCGATGAGTAGACGTGCCGGATGCACTGCGCGCGTACCCAATCAGCGACTGCCACGTTGATCGCAAATCCCAGAGCGACGGTTACCACGCGCGCGTGGATCTCACTCTCCTGACGGAAAGCCAAACCGTCAAAGACAACTTGATGACAGCCGTGCCAGCGGTCAACTCAAACGTCGCCATCAACGACGTTTCTTACCAACCTGTCAGATTTCAAAATTCGAGGATTTTGCCGCTGATGCGTGTGAGGTGTGTATATAAGTTTAAGTATATTTTAAGCCCTTTTACACTTTCTTTAGCCAAGTTTTAAATTTATAAAACACGATATTTACTAACACTAGACACACATATGGGCTAGTGCACCCATCGTGAGCGTAGTATAGTGTTGGTAAGATACCGAGGTCGTCCAAGGACACAAGAGCTTTTAGTACCGGTTTATCCTCAACGTCTAATCAAATCAAAAAGTTTAGAAAAAGGTTTTAAACTAAGAAAATAAAAACTAACTAAAATGCTGAAAAATAAAAATAAAAATAAAAACAGATAGACAAGATGAATCACTTGGCTCCGACTCGTGTTTAGTGTAACCTTTGATTATTTCCGCACTTTTGCACTATTTAAGAGATTATCTTAGTTATTGTGGTAGGCCCCTCTTTTGGAGGTGACGTTACCCTCAACCCAGTAGTTTGAGTCAGCAGGGATACAATCCTAAAGGGTTGGATTATTGAAAGATAATTAATTAAGTTATTAATGCATAATGTGGTAGGCCCCTCTTTTGAAGGCGACGTTACCCTTGGCTAAGTAGTCTGAGTCAGCAGGGATACAGTCCTAAGTAGCCGGGTTAAAGTTTTAATAGTAGTTTAACTTATGAGGGGATCAAAGAGTTTGGACCCCCGCCATCCAATACCGTTAAGTATTGAAGGAGGTCCTACTAAATTTGACCCAGGTCCTTTGCAGGATCTATACACTGAACAATGGCAAGACTCTTACCAAACCGTTCCTTTAACCCCCGACCAGGTAGCCAACATACCTCCATATAGACCGTGGAGATATGAATGGTGAAAATCTTTTATTTTATATAGACAGTAAAATAATGCCAAGACACCACGGACAAACGATAAGGAACAATCACCTTCAACATAAGAAACTAGTAATTAAAGTCATTAATACATAACCAATTAAAAAGTGCGAAAAGATTAAAAATAAAAAGTATTACACTAGACACTTTGTCTTCACCAAGTGATGTAAGAGACTTAGGCAACCATGGCCTTGATTGTCAAGAACTCTTACGATCAATATTGGATCCCGAGACGACTCACACACTCTATGATGGACAATGGATGATGGTGGTGGATGATGGTGTTATGGTGGTGGTGGGTGGTGGGTGAAGTGTGAGAGAGGTGGTGTGCCAAGGGATTGTTTGAGCTTTAGCCAAACACTCCTATTTATAGGCTGAACAGAAGCTCGGGCACGGCCCCGTGTCCAATGGGCACGGCCCCGTGTCCAATGGGCACGGCCCCGTGTCCACATCCTTCTCTGTCTTCATTAATTGCTCTTGTCTTTATTAGTTGACCACAGTCCCGTGTCCGCTGGGCACGACCCCGTGTACAGAAGCGTATCTGTACTATCAAGATTTGCCTAGATTCTGCGAATCTTATAGTTGACCACGGCCCTGTGTCCGCTGAGCACGGCCCCGTGGTGGGCGATGGAAACTTCTACAACTTTGTCTTTTATGCTGACACGGGGCGTGTTCAGCCTTCTTGTCACGACCCCCGATCCGGTTTTACCCGTTTCAAAAGCCGCGGGACAGAAATCCCGTGGTATTTATTTGTTTGAGTTTAACAGCGGAAGTTTATCATCAGGATCGTTGTAAAGCTAAAATTTTCCCGATTATTTTATTTCACAACTCGGGATAAAACCCCGTTAATTTACAATATTATGATTTCACGGAGAAATCTTTATTTTACAAAACATGTTTCTTTATTTAATAATGAGCCACTTTCTTAAGCTTGCAGTGCTCCGTAGCACCTTTCCTGAATCACAACAGATCACCTGAAACATGTTTGAAAAAGGTTTTGTCAGCGAGAAATACTGAGTGAATCATTCTAATTAATAAAACAGACCTGTTTGTTATAATTTACAGTATTAAGAGCGATTACAATGTTTTTGATATCAAACCAACTACCCACGGTATTTGTCACTCGACCGGATCTGTGACTATGGTCATATCCCCCATTGGCTGCCCCAATGGTGACGATTATCAAGTAATGTATACAAAACCCCACATACCGGCTGTAACTTGGTGATTACAAAGACTTAATCCCCGTAATTATAACTTTGAAATAAACATGCTTTTGTAAATAGATTTGATAAAAAGAGAATGACTCACATTGCAGATTTAATACGGACAGAGTCTAGTCTATGGATTAGACTTGTTAACCTAATTTATATAACAATGCACACAAAACTGGGTTAGTAATCAATACAGCATTTACGATAACTCACGAGATCAACCCTCACAACGAATGACAAAGTGCTATGCTTAAACATCCATCGAATTAACGACTAATGACAAAGCATCACCCTAACGTGGGCAGCACTTAAACATCCATTGAGTACATTGATCGATCGGAAAATGAATCGTAATAGCGATCGAGTTATTACCCTGTTTTGCGGCAGCAATTCGGGATTCGTGTGTGTTTTGATAGTGTTTCTACAATAACTCGAAGTGTAATTGGAATTTAAACGTCGCATCAACGCCCATAATCAAGTCCCAATCTCTACTATATATAGCTGAAAAACAGTCCCCCTCGCGTGGCGCGAGGGGGTGTCGCGTGGCGCGAGGGGGTGTCGCGAGGCGCGAGAGGCGGCCCCCTACCATAGGGTAGCCTCGTGTAATAGTAGCCTTGCTGAGTTGGTTTTACGTGCTATCTCATTTTTTACAACAAACTGTCAAGATATTACCGAATAGGGTTTACCCCCCCCCCCCCCCCCCTGAGTTTTAGGGGCCCTGATCCTGATTCTGATTATTCTGGAAATTTTAGGGTTTGTTCAGAATCACTTGGGTTTCTCAATTAGGGTTTCCTAATGGATAATTAAAGTAATAATTAGGACTTTTTAATGAGAGTTGTTACATTCTCCCTACCTTAATAAAAATCTCATCCTCGAGATTTACTGGAATAAATGAGGATACTTTCGCTTCATTTCTGATTCTAGCTCCCAAGTGTATTCAGCTCCTCTCTTTGAATCCCATTTGCCTTTAACCAGAACTAGTCGTTTGTGCTTGAGAAATTTCACCTTTCTATCTTCTATCTGAAGAGGTTTCTCAACAAATTATAGCTTTTCGTTTACCTCTATGTCTTGAAGAGGTACTACCAGAGATTCGTCTGCTAAACATTTCTTAAGATTGGATACATGAAATACATCATGTACTCCCGCTAACTCTTCTGGTAGTTGTAAACGATAAGCAACTGGTCCTATACATTGGATCACTGGAAATGGTCCTACGTATCTGGGACTTAGCTTTCCTTTCTTACTGAATCTAACAACTCCTTTCCAAGGAGAAACTTTCAACAGTACTCTGTCTCCAACTTGGAATTCTAACGGCTTACATCTATTGTCTACATAACTCTTCTGACGATCTCTAGCCGTCTTCAGTCTCTCCTTGATTTGTGTGATCTTATCAGTCATCTCTTGCACAATCTCCGGACCTGATAATTGATTTTCTCCTATTTCTGCCCAACAAACTGGAGTTCTGCACTTTCTTCCATACAGTGCTTCAAATGGGGCAGTTTCTATACTTGAATGATAACTATTGTTATAGGAGAATTCAATTAATGGTAAATGATCATCCCAGTTCCCACCAAAATCTATTACACATGCTCGGAGCATGTCTTCTAGAGTTTGGATCGTCCTTTCACTTTGCCCGTCTGTTTGTGGATGATATGCCGTGCTTAGGTTTAGTCGAGTTCCCATTGCTTGCTGGAAACTTTTCCAGAAATGAGAAGTGAACCGACTATCCCTATCCGATACAATGGAGAGTGGAACTCCATGTAAAGATACTACTTCATCTACATACAACTTTGCCAATCTTTCCATGCTAAAGGTTTCTTTCATTGGTAGAAAATGAGCTGATTTAGTTAATCGATCTACAATTACCCAAATCGCATCATTACCTTTTCTGGTTTTGGGTAACTTAGTAACAAAATCCATTGTTATGAGTTCCCATTTCCATACTGGCATTTCTAATTGTTGTAGTAGACCTGAAGGTTTCTGATGTTCTGCCTTAACTTGTGAACAAGTAAGACACTTAGAAACATATCTAGCTATATCCTTCTTCATGCCTATCCACCAGAAATTCTTTCTTAAATCTTGGTACATCTTATTGTTTCCAGGGTGTATAGTATACCTAGATTTATGAGCTTCTTCTAAAATCTTATTTCTTAATTCTCCCTGTTTTGGTACCCAGATCCTTGTCTTATGGAATCTCCATATTCCATCAGCTCCTTGTTCTAAATCTTTTTCTTCCCTTCATTCCTTCAGCACCATCTTCTATTGCTATTTCTTGAAAGTACTTCAGTTGTTCCATTAAATCTAACTGTAGATTTAATCTGAGAGCACGAACCCGTCGTTGTTTCTCATTGTATTTACGACTTAAGGCATCTGCAACTACATTTGCCTTTCCCTCGTGATATTGAATAGCACAGTCGTAGTCACTTAAAATTTCCATCCATCTTCTTTGCCTCATATTTAACTCTTTTTGCCCAAAAATATATTTTAAACTCTTGTGGTCTGTATAGACAGTAAATTTACTTCCGTAAAGATAATGTCTCCAAATTTTAAGGGCAAAAAATATGGAGCCTAACTCTAAATCATGAGTTGTATAATTTTCCTCGTGCTTTTTCAACTGTCTTGAAGCATACGCAATTACCTTCTTGCGTTGCATAAGCACACATCCAAATCCTAGTTTTGAAGCATCACAATATACTTCAAAATCTTTAGTTCATTCTGGTAAGGCTAAGATTGGAGCATTGGTTAATTTCCGCTTCAAAAGTCTAAAGGCTTCTTCTTGTTTAGGTCCCCATTCAAACTTAATGGCTTTACAGGTTAGCTTAGTTAATGGTACAACTATCTTGGAAAAATCCTTAATAAACCGTCTATAATACCCAGCTAAACCTATAAAACTTCTAATTTCCATTGTGGTTTGCGGAACCTTCCAATTGGTGATTGCCTCTATTTTAGCAGGATCTACGTGAATACCTTCATGATTCACCATGTGTCCTAAGAATTGCACTTCTTGTAACCAAAATTCACATTTTGAGAATTTGGCATATAGCTTTTCTTTTCTTAACAAAGTTAAGAGTGCATGCAAGTGCTGACAATGTTCGTCCTGACTTTTTGAATAAATAAGTATATCATTTATGAAGACAATTACAAATTTATCCAAATACGGTTTACAGATCCTATTCATCATGTCCATGAATGCTGCAGGTGCATTCGTTAACCCAAAGGGCATGACTGTAAACTCGTAATGACCATACCTAGTTCTAAAAGCAGTCTTAGGTATGTCTTCCTCTTGTACTTTTAATTGATGATATCCAGAGCGTAAATCTATCTTAGAGAAGTATCTAGCCCCCTGAAGTTGATCAAAAAGATCATCAATCCTAGGTAATGGGTATCGATTCTAAATTGTAACTTTATTCAATTCTCTATAATCAATACACATTCTCATCGAACTATCTTTCTTCTTTACAAACAACACTGGAGCTCCCCAAGGGGATGAACTAGGTTGTATGAATCCTTTACTTAGTAATTCATCTAATTGTGTTTTAAGTTCTAACATTTCGGTAGGAGCTAACCGATAAGGTGCCTTAGCTATCGGTGTAGTTCCAGGAATTAGATGAATCCTAAATTCTACCTCCCTATCTGGTGGTAATCCTGGTAATTCTTCTGGAAATACATCTGAGTATTCTGAGACTACAAGGATCTCTTTAAGTTCTTTGTTCTTAGTATTAATGATTACCGAAATCATATATACTATTCCTTGCTTTCGTTCATAACTAGCAACTTTCATTACTGATATGAACTTCATGGGTTTACGCGGTTTTTCTCCTGTAATCGTGATTACTTCTCCAGTCGTTGCCTGAATTTCTACAGAATTTTTATCACAAAGAATTCGAGCATGGTTGGCTATTAACCAATCCATTCCTAACACAACATCAAATTCAGCTAATTTCATAGGTAACAGATTTGCAGCAAATTTATGACCTGGAAGTTCTATTTCTACTTTTTGCAAAACCTGATCTATTTTAACTGAATTCCCATCTGCGGTTTCGACTGTAAAAATCTGCCTAACGTTGGTTAAAGGTAACTTAAGAACTTGACAGAATAAAGTATTTATAAAACTTTGGTTTGCACCAGAGTCAAATAATACTTTTGCGTATACATTGTGAACTAAGAACGTACCAGCTATCACATCTGGAATGAGTTCTGCTTCTTGAGTGGTTAGCTGGAATGCTCTGACATTTTTCTTAGTAGCTCCGTCACTCGCCTTGGCTTTGTTGTCTGCTGGTTTGATCAATTTAGGACATTCGGTTTTGAAATGCCCTGCTTCTCCACAGTTAAAACAAACTATGGTTTTCTTTCTGCAGTTTTCTTCCCTATGCCCTATAGTTTTGCAAAAATTGCAAGTTATATCACATCTTCCATAATGTTTCTTTTTGCATTTCCTGCAGTATGATGGAGTTGGTGATTGCCCTATTCCTCTTTTCTTGAAGCTGTTATTATTACCCGTACGAAATCCTTGGGTAATTTTCTGGGCCAGTTCCTTTTTCCTGTTTTCATCTTGTGTACGTACCAGTTCGTCAGTTAAGGTATTGGCTAATTCCACTGCATCGTCAATAGTGCGAGGTCTCGCAGCTTTAACGATGTTGCGGATTTCGCTAATCAGCCCCCAAATATAGCGAGAAATGAGTACCGGTTCTGGCGAAGCCAGTGTTGGTACCACCCTAGCATATTCGAAGAATGTCGAAGTATATCCTCGACAGTCCACATTAACCATCCGATGGTTTAGGAACTTATTTGCCATTTGATCTTTTTCATACTCGGGACAGAATTTTCTTTCTACAAGACTCTTAAATTCTTCCCATTTCATGGCATAAGCCTCAATCCTTCTTTTTGCTTGTATCACAGTGTTCCACCATTCTAATGCCCCTTCTTTAAAAAGATTTGATGCATACATAACTTGATCTTCCTCAGCACATTTACTTATAGCGATTACTGCCTCAGTTTTCTCTAACCAACGTAATGCTGCAATAGCCCCTTTGTTACCTGCAAACTCAGTTGGTTTACAGGCAAGGAATTCTTTGTAAGTGCAACCAGGTGTTGCAGCTTTCATTTTCTTGAAAATTGGGGTTTGCAGATCATTATTGTTATTAACATGATTTCCGCCTCCGTTTATACTATTACTAAAGTTGTCGCCTTGAGTACGTTTACTAGGAATGATTGATTGAGGTTTAACAGGTTTTTGAACAGCAGCAACGATTGCTGGAATAGCATTGGCTATTCCTTGTGCAACGATATCCTCTATATCTTGCCTATTTAACAATTGTTCTTCCTGAATTGGCTCAGATTGATTTACTTCATTTACTGGTTCATTATCAATGTTTGCCATCTGATAATTAATTTATAAATAAATAATTAGTATAAAAGAAATAATCAAATGTCACAATTAATTGCACATAATCACGTAAACGAATATACAAACAAAATCTAAAATTTTATTATATCATGCCTCTATATACAACCGTTTTATTATTTATTTTACAATTACTGATTTTACTATTACTATTACACAACCATAGTTTTACCAACCCATCATCTCTCGTTATTTGTCTTCCTAAAAACAGAGCTCCCTTTCATCATATTTCCAAGCAATTTGTCCCCCTATTTCCCGGATTCTATTTCCCGCATCCATTAACTCTTCTCCAAAATGGCGAAGTTCTGCTAAATTTTCGTTACTCATGGGTGGATTTGGTAATGGTTCTGGATCAAATTGCGGAAGAAAGGAATAAGGACTGTTGACAATGTTTTGAAATTACCAATCATTTGTCCACCATTCATCCATTCCTACAGGTTGGGTATGGATTATTGGTTCTGGGATTGCTGGTTCAAGATTTATAGGGATTTGGGTTTCAATAGGACAAGTAAAAACATTTGTATTGACAGGCTGAATAGTTTCACAGCTTGCCAATATGTAATCTATTTCCTCCTGAAAAGTCATTCCCTGGTTTTGTTTGGAGCTTTCTCCAATTTCCATCTGAGTTGGTCTAGAACCTTTTCCAACCTCCATTTCTATTTCCTTGGAATATTCCTCAAACTGCATTCCCATTTGCCTAGAATCTTCCTTGACTTCAGTTTCCATCTCCTGCTGTCTAGAACTTTCCCTGGTTACAATTTCTTTTCCTTTTTCTAAAGTATTGTTTATTTTAGGAAGATTCGTAGCTGGCTTTTTCCTACGTATACGACTCTCCCATACGTATTTCCTTCTTTTCTTTGGTTTTGGCTTTTTCAAAGGTGGAGCGTTGAATTCTACAGGTTGTTCCACATCAGGAAAATACCCAGTAAATTCTTTAGAAACTTCTAGGTTTACAGGGTATAGGTTGAGATTCTCTAGGGCTTCCGATAACTCATTCATGCTGTTTAATATACAAAAATGCTAAGTTAAAATTTAGAAATAACCTTTAAGTTTTATTGCATACCCTGTGACTAATTTACATAAAAGAAAATGAACAATTTTAAACATACTAAGTTTCATTTATTTACTAGATTAAGTAAGGTTGCTATTACGGAATCATGGTATTTTAAATATTAGCATTTACTGCTACAGTGGCTAGCATATAAAGATCCGCCCATTTTTCCTCTAATTTGTCCTCCCAAGGTGTTTTACTAGTTAATCCCTGGGTTTCCTGTTTAACTTTCTTCTCTCGGACTTTCTTTTTCTCCTGACTTTTCTTTAAAATTAAACTTCTTTTATCCGGAGAAAGTGGGTTCTCGTATTGGGCTTTTCGAACAAATATTCCTTCTTCAGGAATTGCAGGGAGTTTTGAGGATTTGGTTTGGGATGAATTTCCCTTCTCGTTGGATGACCTATCTAATTTAAGATAGATGCTTGAAAGCTTTTTCCTACCTATACTGTAACTAACAAATAGTCAGTTAATAAAACACATAATCACATAATAGTAATCAGGAAAAATTAAGTATTTCTAAATACTTAATTAGCTTAACTCAGTGGCTCTGATACCACCTTTTTCTGTCACGACCCCCGATCCGGTTTTACCCGTTTCAGGAGCCGCGGGACAGAAATCCCGTGGTATTTATTTGTTTGAGTTTAACAGCGGAAGTTTATCATCAGGATCGTTGTAAAGCTAAAATTTTCCCGATTATTTTATTTCACAACTCGGGATAAAACCCCGTTAATTTACAATATTATGATTTCACGGAGAAATCTTTATTTTACAAAACATATTTCTTTATTTAATAATGAGCCACTTTCTTAAGCTTGCAGTGCTCCGTAGCACCTTTCCTGAATCACAACAGATCACCTGAAACATGTTTGAAAAAGGTTTTGTCAGCGAGAAATACTGAGTGAATCATTCTAATTAATAAAACAGACCTGTTTGTTATAATTTAAAGTATTAAGAGCGATTACAATGTTTTTGATATCAAACCAACTACCCACGGTATTTGTCACTCGACCGGATCTGTGACTATGGTCATATCCCCCATTGGCTGGCCCAATGGTGACGATTATCAAGTAACGTATACAAAACCCCACATACCGGTTGTAACTTGGTGATTACAAAGACTTAATCCCCGTAATTATAACTTTGAAATAAACATGCTTTTGTAAATAGATTTGATAAAAAGAGAATGACTCACATTGCAGATTTAATACGGACAGAGTCTAGTCTATGGATTAGCCTTGTTAACCTAATTTATATAACAATGCACACAAAACGGGGTTAGTAATCAATACAGCATTTACGATAACTCACGAGATCAACCCTCACAACGAATGACAAAGTGCTATGCTTAAACATCCATCAAATTAACGACTAATGACAAAGCATCACCCTAACGTGGGCAGCACTTAAACATCCATTGAGTACATTGATCGATCGGAAAATGAATCGTAATAGCGATCGAGTTATTACCCTGTTTTGCGGCAGCAATTCGGGATTCGTGTGTGTTTTGATAGTGTTTCTACAATAACTCGAAGTGTAATTGGAATTTAAACGTCGCATCAAAGCCCAGAATCAAGTCCCAATCTCTACTATATATAGCTGAAAAACAGTCCCCCTCGCGTGGCGCGAGGGGGTGTCGCGTGGCGCGAGAGGCGGCCCCCTACCATAGGGTAGCCTCGTGTAATAGTAGCCTTGCTGAGTTGGTTTTACGTGCTATCTCATTTTTGACAACAAACTGTCAAGATATTACCGAATAGGGTTTACCCCCCCCTGAGTTTTAGGGGCCCTGATCCTGATTCTGATTATTCTGAAAATTTTAGGGTTTGTTCAGAATCACTTGGGTTTCTCAATTAGGGTTTCCTAATGGACAATTAAAGTAATAATTAGGACTTTTTAATGAGAGTTGTTACATTCTCCCTACCTTAATAAAAATCTCATCCTCGAGATTTACTGGAATAAATGAGGATACTTTCGCTTCATTTCTGATTCTAGCTCCCAAGTGTATTCAGCTCCTCTCTTTGAATCCCATTTGACTTTAACCAGAACTAGTCGTTTGTGCTTGAGAAATTTCACCTTTCTATCTTCTATCTGAAGAGGTTTCTCAACAAATTTTAGCTTTTCGTGTAGACAAACAACAGGTCTGGGGTAGTGGGCACGTGGGCGTGTCGGCTGGACACGACCCCGTGTAGACAGTCTGCAAGGTTGAGAAACAGGTTTCTGGTTCTGGTTTTCCTGTCCCAGCTTTAGTAGCACTAAGGTTTAGTGCTATAAGCCTTGTATGTACCTGTTTTATCAATAAACACTACGCCAAAACATAGCAAACATCCTAGATTACCAACGTTCAACATTCCATCCATCACAAAGTTAAAAAGAAAAAAATGCAGAAAATAAAAGAGTTAAAGGAAAGTAAATTGTTCAACACATGGCACGCAGGCCAGAAATTGTTCAATTTAAAAAGGTTAACCTGGGGAATCACCAACCAACCGCTTCTGCCTCCGCTCCTCCCGCCTAATCCATGTCCTCGTCCTCATCAGCATCATCTCCACCATGGCCCGCAATGTACTCCCAGATATTTCCAATATCATCTTGGATATCGGATATGTTTCTCTCGATTGCTCCAACCCAGTTGTACGTGTTGCTCGCCATGTTATAGGTGTTCCTGGTGCACATGAGGTTTTCCTGCAACAAATCATGTAAACTTTGGAAGTTAGGAAAACCGCCTCCTGAGGAGGACTGGCCTGGATCACCATGGGGCTGGTACTGGTACTGATGATGTTGTGGAGCGTGGAGGACAAGTGCCTCTTGCGGGTTCCATGCATGCCCTTGTATCCTTTGGAAGCTAACCGTCCCGTCTTCAGCCTCATAAATTAGGTTCATTGAGCGGCAGATGTGTATATCCACCCTTCCCGACCATGGGCTCCTTCCGAATGACCTAGGTATGTTGGTGAAGTGCTTGAAGAGACGGTACACCCATCCCCCAAAGAAGATAGGGGTTGGTGCAGTAGCAAGGCGGTTCAGATGCATATTTCAGAGCAGGAGAAAAGGAACATCAAGGTGTCTGCGGTTATGGATGCAGTGGAGGACAACTAAATCTCTTAACCCAACGACGCCGCCGCTATCATGTCTTTGGCTAAGAGAGTAGCCGAGGAGCCTATGGATGTATCGGTAGAGCGGATCCCTCAACTTCGTGCTCTTAGTGCTGCTCGGATTGTAGTGCCCTTCACCAATCTGAGCCCATGCGGCTTGGCGAGCGTTCTCATCTATCTCTCGCATCCCTCCAGTATTTTCCTCGTTACCCGCATCTTCTTCCACATACAACCCGACAATTGACCCAAATTGTGCCATAGAAATCGAATACCTAGTTCCACCACATCGGAATGCTACCCCATCATTGTCAAATGGGTCGCACCTTGAGTTGAATGTGAAGGTGCTATAGAATTCCAAAGTGCATTTGTAACACCCCAAAAATGGGTTTGGTAATTTAAACCCGGTTAATATAGAGGAACGGGTAAAATACCGTTAGGGGTAAAAGTGAACCCGTAAATAATTATTAACTAGGAATAATTAACCTAGTTGAATATTAGTATCGTTGGTATTAAACGAAGGGTTGTAGCCTTATTTAATTAAAACGAAACATGAGGGACCAAAGTGAACAACTTGAAAGTTGTTTTATTAAAAAGAAAACAACACACACAAACACACACATCGTGTGTGTGTTCATCAACGAGCAGGGAAGGCTCCCATGGAGCCAAAACCCTAAACTTCACAAATTCTCCAAATTGAAAGGCTAAACGAAGCCCAAATTCACAACCGAACATGAATTAACGATCACCTTCACAAGGGGATCGTAAGGTATGTCTTAAAACTTAGATTTGATGATCTTGTTTGAAGTGGGTTATGATCAATACATGAATTTGTATGCAATTAAGCTTGTAGAGGTGTTAGAAACACCAAATAGAACTTGTGTTATGAATAATTTCAAGTAATTGGGTGATTTAGAATGAAAACCCATTGCATGAGTGTGAAGATGATGATCATGATGAACTTGTAGATGTTATAGTGTGATCTTGGGATGTATAAGGTGTTATATAATAGACTTAGATAGATAAACTTGATGTGGAATTTATGATTATGAGATTTTGCTTGAATGTGATGGTTCATAAGATGAAATAGGGAAGAACATGCTTAAAGCACTTGTACATTATGCTTAGAAAGTGATATGCGCGCCAAGTGTTTGATGAAATGCTTAGGAGAAAATGATAAGTGAGATTGTATGCTAATAATGAATAAATGTATGTAGAATGTGATGATGATGAATTAAATAATAGATTTGTATAAGGAATGTGTTTTGAATGGATTACAAGTGAGAAATTAGTTGATAAGATGATATGGCAAGAAACCTTCATTAAAAGGTATGTATGCTCATGTATGCTAATCATGTTATGATGAATGTGATGACATGTACGGATAGGAGTCATGTCAACATGGACACAAGCATGGAAGGGCAATGGGCCAAGGATAAACACGGAAGCTATGCTCGAACTCGGACGCACGAGGTAAGTGAACTCCGAACTTACCCTTTTGTTTGATAATGTATTTATGATATATGGTAATTATTGAATGTAATGTAAGAAGATATGGATCGATGTGATTACTGAGTTAAGTTTTAGTGGAAATGGGTCGGAGGTGGTTAAGAAAGAGATTCGATTAAGTTTGGGTAAGAAAGGGAACTTACATAACGAATTATGCATAAAGATGAATTAAGGAGTTATACATGTAGGATGTAAATTGTAAGTACGTGTATGAATAGAAAGTGAATACATGCTTGAGTGAGTATTTAATTATATGCGAAAGTGAATAAGACGAGTTATGTGTATTCGAGGATATGTTCATATAAAGAAAAGCTAATGATACTAACCATTTTTCTATTGAGAATTAATGTGAAGTATAGGTATGTTAACAATGGAAGTGAAGGTTGGCTCCGCAATCTGATGCGAGTGATCGAATGGATGGATGAAGGGGCTAGTATAAGAGAACGCATGATATGTTAACGCCTTATTATGCATGTGGTAGGATTTAGTATTATGTCACCGGTTACTAATGATGTGATTGAATGTGGTGACTGCAGGCTGTACAGGTTTATGGATGTTTCATCAAGAAGTGTACGCGGTTGAAGATCGAGTCAAGACATGGATTGTACGTGGGTGTGTATGTGGTCACGTAATTTAATATAAGTAGGCCAGATTTTATAAATTTATAGAAAGCATTAATGTATTTAATGTAAAAAAGTGATTTAATGTATTTCTAAGTATGTTAGGATGAATACAATGAAAGAAAATTTTTAAGTTCGTATTTCCGCTGCGATTTTTGGTTAAAACGTGTTAGGGTGTTACAGCATTCGTGGACTGAACGGAGTCGAGTTGTTAAAGCGACTCTTAGTGTGCCTGTGACAAGGTTGTTGAAGCGGTCGAGTTGGTTCACCAATGCTAACAAATCCGTGCATGCTTGCCTTGGGTATTCCTCCGGCCTTGTTTGAAGTACTTCGTATCTAGCCCTAGCATCGAGCTCATTTGCGTTAAACCTTGTGAACTTCCTTGCCATCTGAAAGAATACACCAAAAATTAGCACGAAACATTAGAATTTTCGGACAAAACTGCAAACAGTGTGCTGGACACGACCCCGTGTTCAGCGGACACGGCCCCGTGTCCAGGCATCTGTTACTCAAAAACATCATTTTTCGACCCGGTTTCGAAAACTTGAAAATTTTTGGTCCAATAGGTGCGGTTTCCCCCGAAAATGAAACCCCAAGTGCCGTTTTTCCCAAAACAACCCGTTTACCCCTTCAATTTTATCTTTTTTTGTTCAAAAACAAGGGTTTGGGGTTTTTGTGAGAAATCGGGCGAATCTATGAACAATACAAGTGGATTTACTTCCTTTAACACTAATCTAACTAAATGCTAACAGATTAAAGCAAAAATTTGAGGTTCAATCCGGGTGTAGTTCATGAACCCTAGATTTTTCCCCAAATTTTTGAAGTTTTAACTACATGCAAATGCTTAATCTAACTAATAATAGTGATAGAATCATACATTGGTGTTGTTAGAATGATAGGAGACGTCGAAAATCTGAGGAAAGTCGCCTGGAACCAGAGCGTTTTCGGGGAAACGGGGCGTGTGGAATGAAGTAACTGTTATGAAAAGGGGAATATATCCCGACAGTAGCGCGGACACGGCCCCGTGTCCAGCGGACACGGCCCCGTGTCCAGCGGACACGGCCTCATGCCGAGCAAAGTTTCTGAAATTTTTTTTTTAGTGCTCGTGTGATTGCCCTTTGTTTCCGAGGAACTTTGGTTAGAAAACTTACCGATTTAGATGTCGTCCCAATCGTTCGTAACTTACCAGGTATGATGTTGATGCTTTCATTCTTCGACCGTTTGAAGCGAGATCTCCTCCTCTTCATCCTCAATGAATCCTTGATAGAGTTTCAGCCGTTGGCCATTGACTTTGAATGGGGGTCCATTCCGAGATTTAATTTCTACTGCACCGTGTGGGAAAATATGGGTGATGGAAAAAGGTCCTGACCATCTAGACTTTAATTTACCAGGAAACAATCAAAGTCGTGAATTAAACAAAAGAACTAGATCTCCTACTCGAAATTCATTATGTTTAATATGTTTGTCATGCAAGTTTTTCATTCTCTCCTTGTAAATTTCTGAGTTTGAGTATGCGTAATTCCTAAGCTCGTCTAATTCATTTAATTGACAAAATCGATTTTTACTAGCAAATTCCAAATCTAAGTTTACATTTTTAATTGCCCAGTAGGCTTTGTGTGCAATTTCTACTGGCAAGTGACAGCTTTTTCCATAGACTAGCTTATATGGGGTTGTACCTATTGTTGTTTTATAAGCAGTTCGAAAAGCCCATAAAGCATCATCTAATTTATCTGCCCATTCTTTTCTATTTAACCCTACGGTTTTTTCGAGTATTCGTTTTAAACCTCTATTAGTCACTTCGGCTTGTCCGTTTGTTTGAGGGTGATATGCTGTTGAGACCCGGTGATAGACCCCATATCTTGTTAAAAAAATTTCAAGTTGATGGTTGCAAAAATGGGTACCTCTATCACTTATTAATGCTTTAGGTGTGCCAAAACGAGAGAATAATTTTTTCAGAAATCTTACCACGACTCTTCCATCATTTGTTGGAAGTGCCTCGGCCTCGGCCCATTTAGACAAGTTGTCTACTGCCACAAGTATATATTTGTTTCCTTTCGATGGTGGGAAAGGTCCCATAAAGTCGAGTCCCCACACATCAAAAATTTCACAAACAAGAATGTCATTTTGTGGCATTTCGTTTTTGGAAGAAATATTACCTGTTCTTTGGCAAGCATCACAAGTCTTTACAAGACTTTGGGCGTCTTTGCAAATGGTTGGCCAATAAAATCCTGAATCAAATACCTTTCGTGCGGTACTCGCGGCACCATGATGTCCTCCATATGGACCTTCGTGACAATGGCGGAGAATTCTTCGTGCTTCACTACCATGTACGCAACGTCTGATGAGTTGGTCGGCACATATTTTGAAAAGATATGGATCTTCCCAAAAAATAGTGTTTCACATTGGCAAAGAATTTTTTTCTTTGATGATGTGGCCAACCCTTAGCGACTATACCGCTAGCTAGGTAGTTAGCATAGTCGGCGTACCATGGTTCTTCCTGTATTCCACCATTTCTAAGGACTCCGTTGGAAATTTTTCGCTGATTTGCTCGTCCCTGGTTGCCTCCAAAGCTGGGTCTTCTAAGCGTGAAAGATGATCTGCTGCGGTGTTTTCTGCTCCTCTTTTATCTTTGATTTCAATATCAAATTCTTGGAGGAGTAGAATCCACCAAATCAAACGTGGTTTTGCGTCCTGCTTTTTGAAGAGATATCGAATGGCTGCATGATCTGTATAGACTACAGTTTTAGAAAGAACAAGATAAGAACGAAATTTATCAAAAGCAAATACCACAGCTAGTAATTCTTTTTCAGTTGTTGTGTAATTTTCTTGTGCATCGTTAAGTGTTTTACTAGCATAATAAATTGGGTGAAAATGCTTTTCTTTTCTTTGTCCTAAGACAGCTCCAACTGCAAAGTCACTGGCATCACACATGATTTCGAAAGGAAATTTCCAATCAGGCGCTATCATGATAGGTGCATTGACTAGCATTTCCTTTAAAGTTAGAAATGCTTGATTGCAATCCTTGTCAAAGATGAAAGGGGCATCTTTTTCAAGTAATTTTGTTAGAGGCTTTGAAATTTTAGAAAATTCTTCGATAAACCGCCTATAAAATCCGGCATGCCCTAGGAAACTTCTGATAGCTCTAACGGAGGATGGGGGTGGTAGGCGAGAAATGGTATCTATTTTGGCTCGATCCACCTCCATTCCTTCGCTTGAGATTTTGTGACCGAGTACTATTCCCTCCGTTACCATGAAATGGCATTTTTCCCAGTTAAGGGCGAGGTTAGTTTCCTCACATCGGGATAGCATTCGTTCAAGGTTATCGAGGCATTGGTCGTATGAATCCCCAAAGATAGAAAAGTCGTCCATGAAGACTTCCATTGTCTTTTCTATCATGTCGTGGAAGATGGCTACCATGCAACGTTTGAATGTTGCGGGGGCATTACATAGACCAAATGGCATCCGTCGATAAGCAAAGGTTCCATAGGGGCATGTAAAGGTTGTCTTTTCTTGGTCTTCGGGTGCTATCGGGATTTGAAAGTAACCTGAAAAACCATCCAAGAAACAATAAAATTTATGACCGGATAATCTTTCTAACATTTGATCAATGAAGGGTAAAGGAAAGTGATCTTTTCTTGTCGCTTCATTTAATCGTCTATAATCTATACATACTCTCCATCCTGTGACGGTTCTCGTTGGTATTAGTTCATTCTTTTCATTAGTTATTACCGTCATACCTCCTTTCTTTGGAACAACTTGGACGGGACTTACCCAAGGACTATCGGAGATAGGATAAATAAGTCCGGTGTCAAGTAATTTGATGACTTCGTTTTTAACCACTTCTTGAACATTTGGATTTACTCGAGGTTGTGGTTGTATTACCGATTTGTAATCATCATTCATTAAAATTTTGTGCGTGCACATGGAAGGACTTATTCCTTTTGTGTCTACAAGTTTCCAAGCGATCGCATTTTTATGTTTTTTTCAAAAGACTAATTAATTTTTCTTTTTCTAAACTATCTAATTTAGACGAAATAATTACAGGTAATTTACCATCTTTGTCTAGAAAAGCATATTCCAAACCTTTTGGAAGTTCTTTGAGCGAGGTGGGTCTTTAGGAGACTCCTTATTTGGTTGCTCATTTTGATCAAGAACCTTAAAAGTTTGTTCTATGGCGACCTCTTCTTCAACAAAGTGGTCAAACTTTTCACTTGTATCGAGTGGTTCATCTTCATCTTCAATTAGGGGGTCATTATTGCCGAATGGATATTTCATTGACCGCTCAAGATCGACACTTTTTTTAAATGCCCCTAATTGAAGAGGTAGATTGTTGAACTTCCGGTTTTTCAAAGCTTCGTGAGTTTTTACAAATGGTCGTCCCAACACTAGAGGAGCGTCATCGAGGATGACAAAGTCTGTGGGAACTACCATTTGATTTGTTTGAACCAAGACATCCTCAACTACACCGATTGATTTTATTACCTTCCGATTGGATAGAAAAATGGGTATTTGAAGTGGAGAAAAATCACTAATACTTAATTTTTCGAAAATGTAGTTAGGCATTATGTTAACACAAAGATCTTTATCGATTGTGACATTACTAATAAATGAATTTTGAAAGAAACATGGAACCGGTGTAATGTTAATTTCAAATGGGTCTTCTTTTATTAGTGAGGTTTGATCAATAGTTAACTTAACACTTACCGTTTCGTCAATTTTAGTGTCAGTGTTTAACTCGTTTAAAAACTTAGCATGAGTTGGAACTAAACAATGATTTTCAAAAGAAGGTGACAAGAGATTAATTTCTTCAAAATTAGACTCTTCTTGAATTTTAACGTTGTCGGACTCACCTTTTTCGTTGTTTAACTCATGTGTCGGTTTTTCACTTATTTGTTCTTCCATTTTTACACTTTCAGTTATCTCTTCTTTATCTAATTGTTCTCTTGCGCGGGACTCCTCTTCCCTTGCGCGAGATTCTTTTATATAGCGATCGATAACTCTAAGGTGTTCTAATATCCTATCGGTCACTTCGGTTATAGAAAAAGGATCGGGATTTTCAGATCTTTAATTCGGTTGTTTGATCCTTTGTTCCTCATAATACCCATATGAAGTAGATGGTTCACACCATTGTTCTTCATTGTAAGCATATGATGGATAAGGGTCGTAATTTTGTTCTTCATAATACTCATATGAGGTGGGTTGTTTACGCCATGGTTCCTCATAATAAGCATATGAAGGTGGTGGCTCATATCTTAGTTCCTCAAAGTACGAGTAAGGAGGTTCGTACCTTGGTTCATCAAAATATGAGTATGAGGGAGGAGGTTCATACCTTTGGTCTTCATAGGATGTGTATGAAGTTGATGGCTCGTACCTGGGCTCCTCATAGTAGGTGTATGAATTGGATGGTTGATATGAGTGACTATATTGAACCGAGTGCGGATTACTACAATTAGTGCAATAGTTACTCCTATAATCATCCTCCTCATAGGTGTAGTTGTAACCTCCTGAGTATTGATCCATAAGAATCACTCAGCAGACCACAACCAAGTCTCGAGATCAGAAAACAAAAATAAAAACGGAAACAGAGGCTGGACACGGCCCCGTGTTTAGTGGACACGGCCCCGTGTACATAATCTGTATCTGGGCGTTTTAATTAAAGTTACTGATTTCGTTGAGCACGGGGGCGTGTTACTGGGTGTTTTATGAAGTGTCGAACCCTAACCATCCCTGGTGGGCTCATTTGCGAAATATGGAACCCATAAAACTGAAGTATGTGGGCCAAGAAATCCGTCGCCGGCAACCGGAAGTTACCCTGTAAAAAGAAATCTTCAAACAAGGTGATGTACCCCAGCGGTGCATCGGCGGCCGTCTGATTTTGGCCGGGGTACCGAGCATCTCATTCCGGTGGAAACCGGAAACTTCGTGTTATCTGCTCGAATAACCCTAAGTCCCACTTAAGGATGGGAACGGGACCTTCTTCACCGGGATTCTCTTCCTGATGTTCTTCAACCATGAATACCGAGTAAAAACTTCATATATTCTGGAAAAAGCTTGAAGATATGATGAAGAATCTTGAAGATCTGCTACAGATCACTTGAAGATTTGAAGGACCGAAGAAGAGAATAGAGAGAAGGTAGCAACAGTGGAAGAAGGAATGATATCTCCTCTCATCTTCACGGATATATATACTCGTCGCATTTAATGCGATGAGTAGACGTGCCGGATGCACCGCGCGCGTACCCAATCAGCGACTGCCACGTTGATCGCAAATCCCGGAGCGACGGTTACCACGCGCGCGTGGATCTCACTCTCCTGACGGAAAGCCAAACCGTCAAAGACAACTTGATGACAGCCGTGCCAGCGGTTAACTCAAACGTCGCCATCATCGACGTTTCTTACCAACCTGTCAGATTTCAAAATTCGAGGATTTTACCGTTGATGCGTGTGAAGTGTGTATATAAGTTTAAGTATATTTTAAGCCCTTTTACACTTTCTTTAGCCAAGTTTTAAATTTATAAAACACGATATTTACTAACACTAGACACACATATGGGCAAGTGCACCCATCGTGAGCGTAGTATAGTGTTGGTAAGATACCGAGGTCGTCCAAGGACACAAGAGCTTTTAGTACCGGTTTATCCTCAACGTCTAATCAAATCAAAAAGTTTAGAAAAAGGTTTTAAACTAAGAAAATAAAAACTAACTAAAATGCTGAAAAATAAAAATGAAAATAAAAACAGATAGACAAGATGAATCACTTGGCTCCGACTCGTGTTTAGTGTAACCTTTGATTATTTCCGCACTTTTGCACTATTTAAGAGATTATCTTAGTTATTGTGGTAGGCCCCTCTTTTGGAGGTGACGTTACCCTCAACCCAGTAGTTTGAGTCAGCAGAGATACAATCCTAAAGGGTTGGATTATTGAAAGATAATTAATTAAGTTATTAATGCATAATGTGGTAGGCCCCTCTTTTGAAGGCGACGTTACCCTTGGCTAAGTAGTCTGAGTCAGCAGGGATACAGTCCTAAGTAGTCGGGTTAAAGTTTTAATAGTAGTTTAACTTATGAGGGGATCAAAGAGTTTGGACCCCCGCCATCCAATACCGTTAAGTATTGAAGGAGGTCCTACTAAATTTGACCCAGGTCCTTTGCAGGATCTATACACTGAATAATAGCAAGACTCTTACCAAACCGTTCCCTTAACCCCCGACCAGGTAGCCAACATACCTCCATATAGACCGTGGAGATATGAATGGTGAAAATCTTTTATTTTATATAGACAGTAAAATAATGCCAAGACACCACGGACAAACGATAAGGAAGAATCACTTTCAACATAAGAAACTAGTAATTAAAGTCATTAATACATAACCAATTAAAAAGTGCGAAAAGATTAAAAATAAAAAGTATTACACTAGACACTTTGTCTTCACCAAGTGATGTAAGAGACTTAGGCAACCATGGCCTTGATTGTCAAGAACTCTTACGATCAATCTTGGATCCCGAGATGACTCACACACTCTATGATGGACAATGGATGATGGTGGTGGATGATGGTGTTATGGTGGTGGTGGGTGGTGGGTGGTGGGTGAAGTGTGAGAGAGGTGGTGTGCTAAGGGATGGTTTGAGCTTTAGCCAAGCACTCCTATTTATAGGCTAAACAGAAGCTCGGGCACGGCCCCGTGTCCACATCCTTCTCTGTCTTCATTAATTGCTCTTGTCTTTATTAGTTGACCACGGCCCCGTGTCCGCTGGGCACGACCCCGTGTGCAGAAGCGTATCTGTACTATCAAGATTTGCCTAGATTCTGCGAATCTTATAGTTGACCACGGCCCCATGTCCGCTGAGCACGGCCCCGTGGTGGGCGATGGAAGCTTCTACAACTTTGTCTTTTATGCTGACACTTGGGCATGCCCCCGTGTTCACTGAACACGGGGGCGTGTTCAGCCTTCTGCTCTCTTGTTTTGCTTGGGAAGATGCTTTCGGGGAGGTCGGGCATGCCACGTTTGTTCCTTTTCTTGTATTTATGTTAGATTTAGCTGCCTTTTTGCTTCTTTTGTTAATTTGAGCTCATTTAATCCTGAAAATACAAAAGGAAGACAAAAACACATTTTTCCAACATTATTACTAAAAAGGGTTAGTTTTATGCCACAATTGATGTAATTTATATGTTGCATTTTGCACACATCAGCCGCCCAAAATCACCAAAAGCTTCAGACAGAAGTCACTCAGGCCGCGTAGGATTCATGGTCATCCAACGAACCTGCGCGCTTACACTTGGAAGCAAGGAATCACCAACAGCCAGGCATAGTAGTCGCGCCGTAGCAACTATCAAACATTTACACACACACGCCCAACCAACACAAAATAAGCATTTTCAGCACTTTTCTTTTTCTAAGTCCAGGGCCCCAACCACTTGCCTCGCGCATGGTGCAGCACTGGACTGGGGGGACTTGAAGGGGTATGGTCCCAAAAAGGCCGCGCAGACCTAATTCACGTCGCGCGCAGGACCATGCTCCTTATTCATCAACTTGTTTGCTGCCAACCTCGCGCGCGTTACATCGTCATGTATTGATCTAGCGCGAGGTCTCAACAAAGGAAAACACCACATTCAACACTTAGCATTCTGAATAGGAGTCTTCAACCACCCATACCCCTGCGCGAGCTAGTTACATGCTCAGCAAGAGCCGCGCAGGTCTATGGCGCAGGGCTACTTCAGAAGGAACACAAGGTACAAATGGCAGAGGAAAAGGGCCAATCCGTGTCCTCCAGGTTCTTTTCAATCGTGCTCCACGATCGTCTGACGGGCAGGAGACAAAGAATACTGAAGGACGCCTACGTGGCACCTATCACAGGGCATAGACACCTGCCCCACGATCTCCACATACCTGCTGATGGCAGAAGGACGGCCAGGCCGACAACGGTGACACGTGGCTCCAATCACGGTGCGCCAGCACCGGGGAACTTCTAGAAGCCACTAACGGTCGACACCAGTGAGACAAGGAGCATATCTCCTATGATGTCCCCTTCCGGCCCAAGGCCCATCAGCCCACACCCTCTTACACCTCTCCGGTTATAAATAGAGACCTCCCTTCACAGGTTAAACATTCTACTCCCTCTACTCTCACTCTTAATACATACTTATCTCCTGAAAAAAATCGCTTATTCTCACGCCGGAGCCCGGTTAAGAGGGAAACCCCCATATTCCCCTCTTAACGAGTAACGGTGTTCTGTTTTGCAGGATTAGCGGATCATTACGAAGCTCAGAAAGCCATAAGAAGATTAACCACTATGATAGGAACATAAACCAAACTAATCAACCCCTAAAATTAGTTCCGTGTTTCTTCACTTGCTCACAAGTTAAAGCTGAACATCAGAAACCCTCAGGACTGCTGCAACAGTTAGAAATGCCAGTGTGGAAATGGGAATTGATAACAATGGATTTTGTTACTAAATTACCCAAAACCAAGAAAGGTAATGATACAATCTGGGTGATTGTAGACAGGCTAACTAAGTCAGCTCATTTCATACCGATGAAAAGAACCTTCAGTATGGAACAATTAGCTAAATTGTATGTAAATGAAATAGTTTCTTTACATGGAATTCCTTTATCAATTGTTTCTGACACTGATAGCCGTTTTACCTCTCATTTTTTGACAAGTTTCCAAAAAGCCATGGGAACCAAGGTAAATCTAAGCACAGCATATCATCCTCAAACGGACGGACAAAGCGAAAGGACAATTCAGACAATGGAAGACATGCTTAGAGCTTGTGTAATTGATTTCGGAGGTAATTGGGATGATCATTTACCATTAATAGAGTTTTCTTATAATAACAATTATCACACAAGTATCAATGGTGCACCATTCGAAGCACTTTATGGACGAAAGTGCCGAACCCAGTCTGTTGGGCAGAAATTGTGGAAAAACAACAATCTGGACCTGAGATAGTACAGGAAACAACAGACAAGATCATTCAAGTCAAGGAACGACTGAAAGCAGCACGTGATCGACAAAAGAGTTATGCTGATAACAGGCGAAAGCCGTTAGAATTTCAAGTAGGAGATAAAGTGTTATTAAAAGTCTCTCCTTGGAAAGGAGTGGTAAGATTCATCAAGAGGGGAAAGCTAAGTCCCAGGTAAGTTGGACCTTTTAAGATTATTAGAAGAATAGGACCTGTAGCCTATCAGCTACAACTGCCAGAGGAAATGGCAGGGATACATGATGTATTTCATGTATCTAATCTCAAGAAATGCTTAGCTGATGAATCACTGATAGTACCTCTAAAGGATATAGAGGTAAATGAGCAGTTAAATTTTTTAGAAAGGCCTCTACAGATTGAAGACAGGAAAGTCAAGAACCTCAAGCACAAGAGATTAGTTCTGGTCAAAGTAAAGTGGGACTCCAAAAGAGGACCAGAGTACACATGGAAGCTTGAATTAGAAATGCTAAGAAAATATCCACACTTGTTCCAGTAGACCTCGAGGACGAGTTCTAAAACAAGGTGGGGAGGATATAACAACCCTCCAAAATATTGTTCTGACGCCCTAATATATTTAAAATACCCTAATATGTTCTAAAATACACCTCGTACGCGAAAACGGACCCCGAATACCTTTATTTTTATAAAAATTAAACAAAAACAAGAAAAATAGGTCTCTCGCGGGGCGCGTAAGCCACCCCTTTGACTTACGCGGGTCGCGACAGCAAGGAGTCAGGGCCGCACCCGGTGCTGCCACGTGTCGTGCGGCGTGTCGAAGCTAGGGCTGAGTCGGACAAGTTAGGGCCTACCCTAGGGAGCCTCGCGGGCCGCGTAGCCCCTTGCTATACCTTATGCGGGCCGCGTAAAACCAGAAATCAGGCCCTATATAAGAGGGCATCGGGCCTTCAGTTACGATCGCTCATTTCTTTTTCTTTCTCTTAATTTTCTGTAGTATAAGCTTTATAGCGGGCATAATAACCCCCTAAATAACGAAGTTCTGCTCCGTTGTAAGTATCATAACCCTGGTTACGTATTAGATACGCTGCCCGATATATCCAGGGTTCCGTAAAGGCTGTTGTGGTTCTGCCCGACGTAGTCGTTGGAATGCCGTCTCGGGGAGGGTATCATTAATATAAATAATGGGTTATTATACTAACACGTGTGCATTTGTGTAAATTATAGATAATCACCAGGAAACTCTTACAGAAAATCTAAGACAACAATGTGAGTAATCTCCTTTTTGCAAACTGTTTTTACAAAACCTCACACGATTAATTATATATTAAACAGTTATTGAGTATTTGTAATGATACAATTATCGTCGGTATATTTGGGATTTTGTATGCAAAATTTGTTACTGCCTTGCGAGGAGTAACATGACCATAAGTCGAGACGACAGTACCGTGGGTGGTAATTAGTATGACTTGGAAACAAATGTAATTGCGTGAACGCCCTCAATACTGTACAATGGTTTTTATTAAAACTTGATTAAATTGGGATTCACTCACCAATATTTCCCACTGACAAATGTTTTTAAACGCGTTTCAGGTAACAAAATGTGAAAGCCAAATAGAAGCCAGCTGGACAGCACTGAAGGCTTGGAAAAGTGGCTATAAAGTTACCTAAAATGAATAGATGTTTTATTTAAATAAAATAGGGTTTTATCCCTATGAAAGTGTGTGTAATTAAAACTTGGGATTTTCTTATGTGTTTAATATTATAAAAGCGTGGTATTTTACTCTAATAAAATATTTCCTAACTACGGTCCTGATGTAAATTACGCTGCCAAATTGACAAATCCAGATACCACCAAAACTGGCTCGCGGCCCCCGTTCCCGGGAGATAGGTATCGGGGGTTGCGACACTAAATTCGATTAATTAAGAGTATTTCCAATGCATCCACTTTTAAACACTCATAAACATGTCTCATCAACTAACATTTAGATTTCCATACATATTTCATACACACTCGTTTTCTCTCCAATGCTACGTTCGTTTTCAAACACTAAAATATATGTGTGTATTTTATTTATTTATTTATTTATTTTGTTTTTTTAGAGGGGGGGGGGGGGGGGGCACAAAGTTTCATACGTCGAATTCAGTCGCCACCTTGATGCAACATCTTCGTTCGTTTTCATGTCTTGGTGTTGCTCTAACAATATATGAATATTTATTTAATATAATAAATAGTTGGATTTGTTTGTTTTTGCTGTTTTCATACTTGTTAAACAAGAAACTGCCAAAGTACATATAATTAAGCAAAAAAATAAGCCAAGTTGAAGAGGTGAGACGAGTGTGATAGTAATACATGTGTTAAAAAAGCAAAAGGGGCAGGTGGTATGAAACTTGGATAAGCATACAATTTGGCATACCTCCTATTTTATTGTTTGAACCAATTAAGAGGTGGACACAATTGTTTTTTTTTTTTTTTTTCTAAATTATAATTTCTCTAGATATTAAATGTTTTTATATTACTTGTTTACAAATTTATACTTGTCTTTTGTTGATGTTAATTGACCATATTATTCTATACCGGCGTGTATCCTTCATTTTTTTTCTCATTGTTGTCTTTAACAATAACACCTAACCCCTATATTTCAACGATGCTAGCACCAAATCAACGGCCACCATCACTTGTGACCAATGTTTTAAAAATCCGGTTTTTATACCAAACCGGATTTGGCTCAGAAACAGTTTAACCGAGTGTATCAGACGGTTTAACCAGGTATACCTAGCGGTTTAACCAGTTCAACTGGTACAACCGACCGGTTTGAACCGGTTTTTAAAAGATTGCTTGTGACATCTCAAACTTTTTGTAGAAGTGTCTGATTTATTAATATCACTTGCACATAGACGGTTTTTTGAACCTTTTGTACAAGTAACTCTTTTGCAATTTGGTGCATTGTGACTTTGATTATCACAACATGCATTGTGTTGACTTGAAGCAGTTGAAATTTCGAGTTTACTATTTCGGCCCCTAGATAAATATGTTTTTTTTTTGAACCGCAACTATTTTATATAAAGCATAAAATAGAACAAGGGGCCAGCAAGAAACTGGAGGACCCGAAAACAGAAAACAAAAAACAGAAAATTACAAGATGAAATCACGGATATTGAAATCTCTCCATCTCTCCCACTTGATATCGCTGAACCGCGTTCTATTTTTAAGCCAAACGAAGGATTCCTCTTTTATCTCTTCCACGACCTTAGAGACAATAAAAGGCCTGTTTTCGAAAAGTAAGTTGTTCCGAGCCTTCCAAATTTTCCATACCGTTGCAGCAAAAACCATCTCCAAAACTTGTTTCCAGATTGACGAACCTTTCATGTTATGTAGACCTTCCAGCAAGTCTTGGAAAGACGAGGCATGCGTGTTGACCGGTGTCTTCGTCCAAACGCTAATATGCCACCAAATTGATCTCACAAAAACACAAGACTACAAGAGCAGCGATGTGATCTACAGTCTCCTCACCATACCCGCAAAGCTTACATGATAAATCGGTAATCGGGATTCCCCGCGAGACCAAGGCTGCCTTAGAAGCAATACAACCTAAAGACAGTTTCCAAACAAAGTAACCCACCTTATGAGGGACCCCTAGATAAATATGTGTATATCTATAGTACATTTAAAAAGAACAAAAATGTAATTGTACACAACTTTAACACTTTAACTAGTTATAACTTTTGAAACACATGGTACATTTCATTAAACATATCATTGACATTAAACACTCATAACTTTTTCATACGTTAACATTTAAAAAATTACATCTTAAAAACGAGCATTTGTTCTTTATTCTTTAATTTGAGTATGATATTATTTTAGTTGTTTTTTTTTTTTTTTTTTTGATTTAATATAATTTATTAATATTAACGACAAAATGCACTTTACATCAATATCGCAGGTAAGCGAGCAACAAGCTGCGCCGCTACCCCTTTCTGGATAGCAAACCCTAGCCTATTAAAAACAAACCCCTGCCCCCCTGTTGATGAGCCACTGTTGTGGACAACCTGTTGGACCCTAGTCAGCAAACGGATAGCTTCTGGAGCCAGGGATCCAAAGGTGTCGAAGGCGAAGGGGACAAATGCATGCTGGTTATCAGCACATGTTTTAGCGTGTTTGTCCACCTTTTTAGATTCTGCTTTCTTTACTGCTTGTCCTGCTACAAACCCATTTTCCCTTAACCCAGCTAAGGGGGAGACTCCTGTGAGATCTACACAAGCATGTTTCCCTCCCGCCCAGCCAAAGACGAGCAGGTCCGCTGGTCTCAATGTAGATCTCCCTTCATGGGGTCTGTAAGGAAATTCACAGGGGCCTCCTTCTTGGCAGAAATCCCCGCTCTCCTCAAGATGTCCCCCAAAACATCCCTCACCCAGTCATGCCGGTATTTGAAACCAGGGAGCTCCTTGCAATGAACAGCATGCTCCCCGTATTTATCCATGCAGGCTTTACGGCAGATTGGGCAGGTTTCGTCTTCTGGATACATAGGGATCATCAGCCGGTATTTGAGGATAGCCCTGTACTCAACAGCCGACATGCATTGCCCCAGCCCCTCGATCGGGATAACAGTCAAAAAGTCTTGCGCATGGGGGCCTTTCAAGCACTCAATCACCGCCTTCTGGCGGGGAGACAGATCAAGTGTTTCTCCCAGATTCCGAGTGATTTTCTCAAATAGAGCATTCGCCAAAGTTTTTTGTGGCTTTGGGGGGGCGGTGTCCATATTAGAGAAACCGCCAATGTCAAAGTCTGGAAGAGAGACACTTAAATACTCGAGGGCCTGTTGGTAGTCTACGTCAAGCTTATCAACCCCACTGTTCCGAAGGATGTGGTCTTGCAATACACACGACTGAGCTCTAGACGCCACAAAAGCATAAACTCCAACATCCCGAGCTGAGAGGAGGCCCAAACCACCCAGGCGCATAATTAGTCCATGTAGTTTGTCAATAGTAATATTTTTTAGGTATTAGGGGTTTCAAGTAACAAATTTTTACTTTACTGTTTTTTGTTTTGTCACAGTGTTAGATGTTAAGACTAACAGGCATTAAAAACTAATTGAAAATTACAGGTATTTTTGTCATTACACTCGATAGACCTCTACCATAACATAACATAATAGTAACACTAGGATGAATGGTTTGAGTCGATTTTTCTTTAATAGGATGAACTATTAGTTATTTAATTAATACTATCACAATCAATTGTTTTCTATTCCCTTGTTTTTTTGTTATTATGTCATAATCATGCTTTTACGCTACCGTAATAATTGTAATTTAATATCATAGTGTATTTGTTTTTTTTACTATTGGTCTATTGGTGCGTCTTGTAGTGTATTTTCAAAACCTTTATGAAACCCTTTTCTTGTATCTTTTTTTAGTTATTATAATAAAAACAAATAAATTATAGAGTTAACTGCCATTTTCGTCCCTGTGGTTTGGTCACTTTGGCCATTTCAGTCCATTTTTCAAAAATGCGCCATTTTCGTCCCCCACGTTCTGGAAATGTGTCATTTCAGTCCAAAAATCATAACCCAGTTAAGTCAGTTTGTAAATAAGGACTGATTGTGTAAATTTGTAACATAAAGGACTGATTGTGTAAATTTGAAAAATGGACTGAAATGGCAGTTAACACCACCACCACTAGCCCTGCCACCACCACCACCACCGCCACCACCGCCACCACAGCCCTGCCACCACCACCACTCCGCTGCCACCACCACCACTCCGCTGCCACCACCACCGCCACCACAGCCACCACCGCCACCACCGCCACCACCGCCACCACCGCCGCCGCCGGAACCACCACCATCAACGTCATGGCAAGACCCATATTTTCAGACGTTTGTATGTAATATAAAGTCAGAATTTATTGTATTTAATCCGAAAAGTAAACGAGCAAAACAAAGGAACGAGAACGGTATACCGAAACGAAAAGCTTGCGGGTTACGGGGACGTCTTCGATGATCGATCCACTATAAAAATTAAAAGTGGATCGATCCCACTACAATCTGTCGTTATGTGTCGAATCGAATGGATTATAGAAGTTCCGCAGATCCCCACAAACATCTAGTTCCACCCCTGCTCATTTCTGCAACTCGCCGGAGTTCGGAGTTCATCGGAGAAGACGACCGGAGAAGACGAAGATCCGCCCTTGTTGTCCTGATTCTTTAACAATTCGCCCATCTCACATATTTCTTACCAAATTTTGATGAAAAATGTTTAAAAGCCACAAGTTCTCCTCCTGTCTGCCTGGTTATAAACTTGTTGCGACACGATCGTACCCAAATTTAGCTGATCTGTTTCAATCAGATTAGATGCACTCATGTATGGTCCAGCAGAATTCACATGAGAAGAAACTGTATTCTTTGCATAATCTGGTTGATGTTGTTGACCTTTAAAGTCAACATTTATATTGGTTCTGGGATCTAAATGGTCTATTAAAACTTCATCTTCTTCCAAGATCAGTGAAGGTATTGTCAAGGCTGGATTTTCTATTTTTCTTTAACGATCCAGTTAGTATCAGTCTCAAGAGAACCAGCTGATAACGAGTGAGCATCAGATTCACGGGTTGCATACAGAATGTTGTCTTGTAGAAGACAACTGCACTCGTGTCTTTTATTAGATTCGATACACATTTTTTTATATTTTTTTGTAGAGCAACTTCTCAACCGCAACAATTTTTAAAGAACTGAGGTTTTTGAATCCAGAGAACTTGAATTTAGAATATTCATTTGGATGAACATTATAAACGCCAGCGTTGTGCATAAGGAAGTGCCCGGCTAACCAATGAAGTTTTAAAACTACTATATCTGGAACCGGCTAACCAATGAAGTTTTATAGTGGATCGATCATCGAAGACGTCCCTGTAACCCGCAAGCTTTTCGTTTCGGTATACCGTTCTCGTTCCTTTGTTTTGCTCGTTTACTTTTCGGATTAAATACAATAAAATTCTGACTTTTTATTACATACAAACGTCTGAAAATATAGGTCTTGCCATGACGTTGATGGTGGTGGTTCCGGCGGCGGCGATGGTGGTGGTGGTGGGTGGTGGTGGCAGTGGCTGTGGTGGCGGTGTTGGTGGCAGCAGAGTGGTGGTGGTGGCAGCAGCGGAGTGGTGGTGGTGGCAAGGCTGTGGTGGCGGTGGTGGTGGTGGTGGCAGCGGAGTGGTGGTGGTGGCAGGGCTAGTGGTGGTGGTGTTAACTGCCATTTCAGTCCATTTTTCAAATTTACACAATCAGTCCTTTATATTACAAATTTACACAATCAGTCCTTATTTACAAACTGACTTAACTGGGTTATGATTTTTGGACTGAAATGGCACCTTTCCAGAACGTGGGGGACGAAAATGGCGCATTTTTGAAAAATGGACTGAAATGGCCAAAGTGACCAAACCACAGGGACGAAAATGGCAGTTAACTCTAAATTATAATACTCTGATGAAGACGGGTAGTTACTAGTTGGGTGGGTACTCACAACCCAAGTGAGCACGGGGAGTGGGTACTTATAACGAAAACTTACTCAGTTACTGGCCGACTAGCGATTAATCATCGACTAGTCATACCCCAAGTTTTAATTAGAATTAGTGCTTGAATTAATTGCAGTTCAATATTTTGAAAAACTGCAGTTAATTCAAGTACTAATTCTAATTAAAACTTGGGGTATGACCTTGGTTTAAAAAAAGTGCGCCTTAAGCGCGCTTAAGCGCAAAGCGCATCTAGGCGCAAACTTCATCGCCTTGTGTGACATAAGGCGCACGATGTACAAGAAGCGCAGCTGAGGCGCGCTTTTTAGGGTGAAAATCGACCTAAGGCGCAGCTGAGGCGCACACTTTTTGTACATGGGGTGTTTCTATGCTTCTGAGTGTTGTACAACAGGATTTTTATGCTGTACATTTATGTTTTTTTCATTTTAAAACATATATAAAGCTTAATTATAGCTAAATCATAGGTATTGGATGCTAAACACTTATGGGATATATAAAATAAATTATATAATCACTTTGCGTACGAAAAGCTCACCGCTTTTGCGCTTCGCTTTTTAAAAATCGGTTTTAGACCTCATCGCTTTTGTGCGCTTCCCGCTTTTTTAACCAAGGGTATGACTAGTTGGCGATTAATCGTTAGTCGGCCAGTAACTGAGTAATTTTTCGTTAATCAGTCCATTAATCGCTAGTCGGGCCTAGTTGGACCTAGTCGACCAGCCAAAAATCGGCGATTCCGGTAAATAACTTGTATATTCCGGCTAAAACCTCTAAATTCCGGCCAGTTTCCAACAAACCATGTGTATTCCAACAATTAATCCTGTATACTTAGAAAAATGAGTTGAGTAAGAGTTAAAATCTAGCTACTTAAAATATTTACCTATAAAAATGTGCATATGTATACATAAAACTGAAAATTACATATAAAAAACCTGATCCGATTAATCCCGATTAATTCCGAGTAATCCAGAGTACTCGCTAGTCCCCACCGCACCAGCCGACTAGCGACTAGCGAGTTCTCCAACCTTGAGCAGAACACGTGGCGACACCTCCACCGTGCGCCTAACAACTATGTGGCCTACGCCCCTGCTAGGTATATGAAAAGCTGCAAGTTATCAGTCGGGCCCAAGGCCCATCAAGCAGCCCATTGGCCCTTCTCCTTCACTCTTCGGCTATAAATACCAACTTCAAACCAGGTTTGAGGTAATGCTAATATGCTCACTTACACTTACTACTTAAACATTTATCTTGCTTCCAAAGCAAATACTTATTCTCATGCCGGAGGGTGGTAACAAGGAGTAACCCTCACCTCATTCTCCTTGTTGTGAGTCGTGGTAACAAGGAGCAACTCTCACCTCATTCTCCTTGTTGTGAGTCACGGTTTCACTGTACAGGTGACAGATTAGAGACGACCCAGCTATCGATCGAGGAAAGAAGGGATTAACCCTACTCGACGAGACTCGACCCGTAGACTAATCTCTTGGTTAACCACTGTTTCTTCAATGCTATACACCAATTCAGAAGGAAACCCAATAAATATTTGAAAAACTTCCCTTGTGGGAATCGAACCTAGGACCTTATGGTTCCTAAGTCTTATCCTACCTAAAGATGTCACTAGGCTATAATGTGATGGTGTTTGCTATTCCTTTTAAATATAAAATTGTATATGTATAGTTCCGAGTGTTTCTACGACCATGTGCTAGAGGAAAAACGTTAGTTACCTTTAGTTTGCACTTAATAGTGGAAAACGGATTTATAATTTATTTGTTTTTATTATAACAACTAAAAAAAAAGATACCAGAAAAGGGTTTCATAAAGGTTGAAAAACACTACAAGACGCACCAATAGACCAATAATAAAAAACTAAATACACTATGATATTAAATTACAATGATTACGGTAGCGTAAAAGCATGATTATGACATAATAACATAAAAAACAAGGGAATAGAAAACAATTGATTGTGATAATATTAATTAAATAAATACTACAACTAATATTTCATCCTATTAAAAAAAGTATTAATTAAATACTATAACTAATAGTTCAAGTAATAAAAAAAACAGTTAATATCTATAGAAATTATAATTTAGAAAAAAAAAAAAAAGCAATTGTGTCCATCTCTTAATTGGTTCAAACAATAAAATAGGAGGTATGCCAAATGCCCAAATTGTATGCTTATCAAAGTTTCATACCACCTTCTCCTTTTGCTTTTTTAACACATGTGTAACTATCACACTCGTCTCACCTCTTCAACTTGGCTTATTTTTTTTGCTTAATTATATGTACTTTGGCAGTTTCTTGTTTAACAAGTACGAAAACAACAAAAACAAATGCATCCAACTATTTATTATATTAAATAAATATTCATATGTTGTTAGAGCAACTCCAAGGCATCAAAACGAAGGAAGATGCTGCATAAGGGCATATTTGGCTAAGCTTTTTGAAACAATTTATTGCCTTATTGGCTTTTTGGAAAAGTCAGTATGGAGTGACTTTTTGGAAAAGTCACTTTTCCCTCTCACATACACCCTCATTGCCAAACATCATTTTGGAGCTTATGACTTTTCAAAAAGCCAATAAGTCAATAAGTTGTTTCAAAAATATTAGCCAAACATGCCCTAAATAAATATTCGACGTTTGCTTGGCTGTTCGGAATGCCAAACATGAACTGATGAAACTTTGTGCCCCCCCCCCCCCCCCCTCTAAAAAAAATAAAATATACACACACATATTTTAGTGTTTGAAAGCGAACGTACCATTGGAGAGAAAACGGGTGTGTATGAAATATGTATGGAAATCTAAATGTTAGTTGATGAGACATGTTTATGAGTGTTTAAAAGTGGATGCATTGGAAATACTCTTAATTAATCGAATTTAGTATTATGGGCAAGTCCACGAGGATGACAGATACCTATTAAATCAGAAGATTCTAAGCGACAAATGCTTCCGTCGGCGATCCCTGAGTGAAAGTATGTAGTCATTAATCCATCGGTGAAGGTCCATGGAGAAACCATGCGCGGGTAAAGGGTAATGACCACGCTGATAGATCAATGATAACATCTACAAAGGATAGATGGATATTTTCTTGTAGTTAGAAGACCTTCCCAACAACTCTTCTTCGATGTTTTTTATATAATTTATTGTAAAATTTGTCGTGAAATTAACAAAGAATGCTTTATTGTAAAGTTTTACTATGATATTGTTTTTGTATTTTTAATATATGTTTTGTTAAAAGTTTAAAATTACTATTATCCTTCAATCTTGTTTGTTGATGCAATTTAACATGTATTGTTTGTTGTGAAATTCTATGGCTTTACGTTTGTTTTTCGAGAACACATATTGTCGAGAGGGTGTGGCACTAAGCGGATTGGGGTAGTTGTGAAGCAGTGAGTGAGCGAACGAGAAGGGTAGGCCGTTAAAGTTAGAGTTGACAACTGAGTGAGTCGTGAGCAGATAAGTTTAACATGGTTAAGGTTCAAACTTCTGATCCGAACTCGAGTCTTAAAGAGATAGAAGTGAGGCATTGGTGATATATTTATATACACACACAAAACAAGTATCACATATTTAACTTTATATCAGATTATTGGGTTGTTTAGCGTGAAAATCATGTATTTTGTAACTCAAATAAAAACCGAAAATCAAATTTTGATTTGTTTTAATTAACTTATAAGGAAAATCACAAAAAACTGACACGTTGACCAAGAAAATTAGTTACATATAGCCTTTTACGAAATAGACAAACCCAAAAAGAGTTAGTCGGGAGATACCAAATAGAATCCGCATACTAAGACAACTAGAATTTAGCTGACACAAAAAATGAGAAAAATATACCGGGGTCCAAAGAAATTAATAAAAAAGACATGTTTAAAATTTAGACATGTACATGTTTAATAAAAAAATGTTATGTTGGCCCCTTTTTACTTTACCATTTCATTAACTTTATTGGCCAAATTTAATTTTCACTTTATAATCGTTTTATCTCCACTTTGAAATTGCACATTTGAATATTTCATCAACCAGTCTTCTTCATCATGAAATCATTTAAATTTAGGGGTGTGAATTTTTTACAAGACCCAAAAACCCGACACGAACCTAACATGAAATTTGCGGGTTTAGGTTTAGTCTAAACGGGTTCAGGTCAGTTTCAGGTTGAACCCACGAACCCGTTTAGGTTAACGGGTCGGGTTCGGGTCAACTTGGTCGGGTTGGCGGGTTTACCCGTTTAACACATTTATACTATATTATAATTTAAATATGATATTATTATATACATTTGTGTTTTTAAGTAAATTTTAATTTTAATATATTAATTTTCGAAAAAAATAAAAAATTTTCGGGTTGAACGGGTCGTGTTCGGGTCAACCCACGAAACTTCGGGTCATGTTCGGGTTCTTATGTATGATACGATTTTCGGGTTCGAGTCGGATTCAGGTTCGTGTAAAATTTTCGGGTTCGGGTTGAACCCGTCAACCCGCGAACCAGGGGCGGACTTAAAGAGTTAGTAGGGGTAGCACGGGCTACCCCTCAACCCCGTCTACGTAGCGTAAAAATACCCCTTAACTTCATTTCCGTAGTGTAAAAATACAACTCAATTTCGTTTCCGTTATATAAAGGATACCCCTGATCCTAAAAAAAAACAGGATACCCCTAACCTTTTGGCTAGTTCCGCCACTGCCGCGAACACGACCCGACCCGTTTAGCACCCGTGTTTAAATTACTCCATCCCTCTTTATTTCTCTCTCATCCACTATTCCAACGGCCTGCTGATATCCACTTTTCTCCTTTCACTCAACTTCAATTTCTGGAGTATCCGCTCTGCACTGTGATTAATTAATCACACCGCCATTGTTCAAAGTAAGCTCTGTATCTCTTTCCATTTTTCATGGATGATGCTATATATAGATTTTACTGTTACGATCATCTTTCATATTCCATTACGTTAGTTGAGTACATTTTATGAATTTTTTCAGCTGATTATGTGTTAATTCGCATGCGTTTGTTTGATCGAAATTTGGAAATAATCTTATTCCGTTTCATGATCCGTAGGGTTTACGCAACATCTGAGCCCTAAAATCATCTAATCTATTCATTGTTTGTGTTCGAACAAGAAATCCTGTTCGTTTAGTTAAACGAACGGACATGAACAAGGATCGCGCTCGTTCATTTATGTCCGTGAACGTTCGGTAATGTGTTCGTTTGTGTTCAATAGTTCTTAGTGTTTTTAGTTTTTATATTTTATTTAAATATTTCAAAACTTCGACATATTAATAAAATATTTAATAAGTGTTAGTGTATTACATATTCTGTTCATGAACGCTTGTTTGTTTTCGTTTGTGTTCATGACTTATTATGAACATTAGTTTGTGCTCATTTGTGTCCATCAACGTTCGTTCCTAAAATTAACAAACAAACACAAACGAACACGAATAAGTTCATTTCTTAACAAACGAACATGAACATAAAATCTCGTTCAGTAAGCGTTCATGAATAGTTAATGAATACATATATTTCTTAACAAACGAACATGAACAAGGTCTTGTTCGTGTTCGTTCGGTTCGTTTGCAGCCCTCTCATCCTAGTTAGGTTTATGCAAGTAACACAACTTCTGAACGACTAAACCAAACACGAGAAAGCGTGCCTTGACAACCAACACGTGTTTATACCATTTAAATATGATACTTTTGTTTCCTTGCACTGAGGCTGTGGTTTGCCTTCTATTTAGATGTATTAGAAATTTGGAATCAACTAGACGACCATGTAAAAAAATATAAATATCATCTAATCTTTTAATTTTTGTTTGTTAATATTCATGATTCGGTGCCGATTGTATATTCAGTTTTTTTTTCTCATATGATTGAAGTTAAAAAACAAAAACAACATCAGATTCTGAGATTTTGGAATCTGATTTACTGATTTTAATTATTCAGGTGCAAATCTACAAATTCTGTAATAAGTTAATCACTCCATAAGCCGATAAGATGACCGCAGGTGGTGAAGTGCATCCGGATGCATCCACCTCTGGGACCGGTGATGGTGTTGAAGACTCTGAATTGGGGAAAGCAAAGGAAAAGGAGAGCACTGATACGGTGCCGTTTTATAAGCTATTTGCTTTTGCTGATCTTACTGATTGCATACTAATGATTACGGGTACTGTTAGTGCTATCGGTAATGGAATATGCCTGCCTCTAATGACTGTTCTATTGGGCGACCTTATTAATTCTTTTGGTCACAACCAGAATAATAATGTCGTCGACGCTGTTTCCAAGGTATGTACGTATATTATATATCACCTGCAAGTTAATATATTTAGACTATGTGCTATGGTCATGTGAGCTTGGAAAAAAATGTGTTGCCACGTCACTGTCACATAGGTAGGACTATAGGAGTGGTTGTTTAACACCACTAACGTGTGTTAAATGTTAAATTAATAAAGAATTGGACAAGTGGCGCTCATGGGTCAGTCGAGTAAATTAAAATTGGATGAAAAGAATCTCCACAAAGCCCCAACGCCCGTGAGTGCCCCCCCCCCCCCCCCCCCTACGCCCCAGGCGGTGGTGTTCCATGCCCTGCCACTAAGCTTACGTGGCCACCGGTTCCATGCCCCCTTGTAGACATAACATATATCGTTACTATAATTATTTGTCATCCACAAAGTCTTATTGATGATTCAACCGATTGGGTTATATATATACAGGTAGCGCTGAAATATTTTTACCTGGGTATTGGATGTGGTGTTGCATCATTCCTCCGTAAGTACAAATGTTACCTAAGCTAATCTTCTTAGTTATTTTTGGCGTTGTGTTGTGAAACTGACAAAGGAAAAGTTGATTACCATCCGGATTCTATGGGTCATCTATATTGGCGGATCCAGGAACTCTTGCTAGGGGGGCAAACTGGGTCGGGTATGGGGAGGAATTTAAGGTCGGATCAAACATTTGGTCCGGTCAAAGAAAATCGCAAATAACGATAAAATAACATGACACAGTACTTTAATCAAAGAAAACTAATTATATTAATTAACTAATCATTATTCATAAAGTTGATCCAATATTTTTGTAGACCAATAAGATCTAAGCAATAAGTTTAAGGTTATTAACATTTTTTTAAAACAAAAGATTCAAGCACTAATTATAATTAAAACTTGGGGTATGATTTGAAAATGCTTACCATTTGGCTGTTTAATTATACCTGCACAAGAAATTGTTTTGAAGAAAAAATCTTTTGCCTTTTTTTTTCTCTTTCACAAGTGGATCACCATGTAAACCAAACAGTCTAAATCTCAAACAAGTCAACTTGCTTTGTTTTGGGTGGTTACAAACAGCCTCTATTTACCAAATACCAATATACCACCCTCTGATTGTTCTAAAAAGTGTTTTAAGTGTTTTTGTAGAGGTTGCATCATGGATGATAACAGGAGAAAGACAGGCTGCAAGAATAAGGAGTTTGTATCTAAAAACCATTTTACGACAAGATATATCCTTCTTTGACAAAGAAACAAACACGGGGGAAGTTGTTGGCAGGATGTCAGGTGACACCGTACTCATACAAGATGCCATGGGGGAGAAGGTTTGTATTTTAATTTTTTATTTTCAAAATTTATAAAAATATTTGCAGAAAACTCGTAAGTTATTATATATTCCAGGTTGGAAAATTCATACAACTATTTTCAACATTTGTGGGAGGTTTCGTAGTAGCATTGGTCAAGGGTTGGCTTCTTACACTTGTCATGTTAACCTCGATTCCTCCATTGGTAATTTCTTTTTCGGTTATGGCGATAATGGTAGCCAAGATGGCAACGCGTGGCCAAACCGCTTATGCTAAAGCAGCCACTGTAGTTGAACAGACTATCGGCTCAATCCGAACGGTAATAAGTTAAATATATGTACTTTTTAAAAGTTCAAAAATTTAATGCCTACTAGTCCAAAAGTTAATAAATATCTATTCTATTATAGATAAAATAAATTCAGTTACGTATAAATGTATAATTGTCTGTTTTATTGAATAAATGCTGAATCATATCAGCACATAATGTTCTCTTCATTTATTCAGTGAAACAGAAGTAACATGATACTGCCAATATGATATGTTTATTATTTTGAAATGGTAAATATGACTTAAATTCTAAATTTTAAAATATTAATTAATATTTTTTAAACACTCAAAAATTATTTTAACCCATTCCACTACTCAACATTCTATTTCACTCAATAGACAAATAGGAAAACAATGTTAAACTTATAGTATGATATGTATGAAAATGCATCTAAACCATGAATGATTAAGATTATTTAAGGGTCACCGTTTTCTTTTTCCTCTAGGTTGCATCTTTCACGGGGGAGAAAAAAGCGGTTGCAGATTACAATAAATCACTTGTTGATGCTTACAATTCTAGTGTTCATGAAGGCCTGATTGCTGGCTTCGGTCTTGGAACAGGGGTTTTCATTATGTTCTGTAGTTACGCATTGGCTGTCTGGTTCGGTGCAAAGATGATACTAGAAAGGGGGTACACTGGTGGGGATGTGCTTACTGTAGTTTTTGCTGTGCTGACTGGATCCATGTAAGCAAAATTTTGTCACATCTACCGTTGACTTTAAACATTGTAATTTTTGCTCATAAAACCGTGTTTTCCAGGTCACTTGGTCAGGCATCTCCCTGTTTGAGCGCATTTGCTGCGGGTCAGGCCGCAGCATTCAAGATGTTCGAAACTATAAACCGAAAGCCTGAAATAGACGCGTATGACACAAAGGGGAAAATATTAGACGATATTCGTGGTGACATAGAATTAAAAGATGTATATTTTAGCTATCCAGCAAGACCAGATGAAGAAATATTTAGCGGATTTTCACTCTGCATCTCCAGTGGGACGACTGCAGCTTTGGTTGGTGAAAGTGGAAGCGGAAAGTCAACGGTGATTAGCCTGTTAGAGAGATTTTACGATCCTCAACAAGGTGAAGTTCTTATTGATAACATAAATTTAAAAGAATTTCAACTAAAATGGATTAGAGAGAAAATTGGTCTTGTTAGCCAAGAACCGGTTTTGTTTACATCAAGCATTAAGGATAATATTTTGTACGGCAAAGATGGCGCGTCTATGGACGAAATTAGAGTTGCGATCGAGCTCGCAAATGCTGCTAAGTTCATTGATAAACTACCTCAGGTTTTTAGCTTATTAAAACGTCTTATTTCCTTATTGGTTTTTTGAAGTAACACAAGTTGTTTAGAGTGTGTTTAGGATTGATTACGTGAATAGTTTATCTGATTATTTGCAAGTGAAATTAACTCTTTGGAATAAGCAACTTAAAACAGCTTATTCCAAACTTTTGATTTCAAAAGTCAATAGACAGATAAAAAACTAAATGAGCAGTCTCAAACTCCCCTAAAGATTTATGTCACCCATGTATTAAAACTACTTTTAAGTACCCGCTTTCACTTATATCAAACTCTCGGTTGGTTTCTAAACATTTAGGGATTGGACACCATGGTTGGTGAGCATGGAATACAACTCTCTGGCGGACAAAAGCAAAGAGTTGCTATTGCCAGAGCCATTCTTAATGATCCCAGAATCCTTCTTCTGGATGAAGCAACAAGTTCTCTCGATGCAGAATCTGAGAGGGTTGTGAAGGAGGCTTTGGACAGGATCATGGTCAATAGAACAACCGTCATTGTTGCACATCGTTTAAGCACAGTCAGAAATGCGGACTTGATTGCAGTTATTCACAGAGGAAAGATGATTGAGCAAGGTAGATAATCTCATTCCTATACCTGTTGGGCTCGCGTGTATCTGGTATACACTTTTATAATATCTGGTTAAAGATCACTCATTCAGATTTTCATTACTTGAAACCCGATCTTAAACCAATCCAAAAACCGTCTTAAATATCGAGTACTTAAATACACCTCTAACATTTGTATATTTTAGTAATTTCATGTTTATAACAGGCTAAAAGTATTATTCATTATATTTTAAAATTTATATATTGTATTAAACCAGGTATTAGGTATACACGTTTATGATCTTATGTGGTTAAGTAATGAAAAATACCCATTCGGACTTTTATTACTTGAAACCTGTATTGATCAAGTAGTTATGTACACTTCTAAAATTTCTATATTTTTTTAATTTCAAGTTATAACAGCTTCAAACTATTACTCATTATATTTTTAAAAATTATATTGTAATAATAGTCGGTTTTGATGCAAGTAAACACGTAAGGGAATGGTTTCAGGCAATCTCGCAGGTATCACTTTATACGTACCCGTCCTAAGCCCGTTAACAAATTTATGAGTATTCATAAACTTGAATACACGTTCCAAATGTTTCAGTTTCAATTTTCGGTATATATTTTTTTTAAAGTTCCTCTTCAAATCAAAACATCATAAATTTTGAGAATTTGATCAGGATCGCATTCAGAGCTAGTACAGGATCCTGAAGGAGCATACTCTCAACTTATAAAATTACAGGAAGTTGATAGTGATTCAGAATCAGAGGACCAACAAACCGATAATGAACTCACAAGTCCATCAGGTAAGATATCTCATCGGCGGTCATCTAGCAGTCGCCGCCACTCAAAGTCTCAGTCATTTCGTTTGTCACCATCGCGACAAGTCCATGACCCGCCTCCGGAATCCATGGAAAGGGGCTTCGACGAACCCTCACAAGACCGGCCACAAGCTCTACTCCGACGACTTGCATATCTCAACAAACCAGAAATACCAGTTCTCATAATGGGTTCAATAGCGGCTATTATCAACGGTACAATATACCCGTTGTTTAGCCTACTACTTTCCAGAATGATCAAAACATTTTACGAACCGCCGCATAAACTGAGATCCGACTCGAAATACTGGTCTGTAGTGTTCCTAATCCTTGGACTAGTGGCATTTGTAGCATATCCAGGGAGAACTTATCTGTTCGCTGTCACCGGATCTAAACTTATAAAAAGGATTAGATCATTATGTTTTGAGAAAGTGGTGAGCATGGAGGTGGGTTGGTTCGACAAGCCGGAAAACTCTAGCGGTGCCATCGGTGCACGGCTGTCCGCGGATGCAGCCAGTGTTCGTGGGTTAGTCGGTGATGCGCTTGCTCAAATTGTTCAAGACTTCGCGTCTGTTGCCACTGGTTTAGTAATTGCATTTGCAGCTTGTTGGCAGTTAGCCCTCATAATTCTTGCCCTGATTCCGTTAATGAGTGCCAATGGGTATGTTCAAATGCAAGCCATGAAAGGGTTAAGCTCTGATTCTAAACTAATGTACGAGGAAGCAAGTCAGGTGGCGAATGATGCTGTCGGGAGTATAAGGACAGTAGCGTCTTTTTGCGCAGAAGAGAAAGTTATGCAACTGTATAGAAATAAATGCGAGGGCCCAAAACAGACCGGGATTAAACAGGGTTTAATCACAGGGATCGGGTTCGGGGCTTCGTACTTTTTACTCTTTTGTGTGTTTGCGGCTAGTTTTTACATAGGAGCCCGGTTTGTTGAATCTGGAATAACAAATTTCGAAGATGTTTTTCGGGTTTTCTTTGCTTTAATGTTGGCCGCGTTAGCAGTGTCTCAATCAAGCGCATTTGGACCCGATACAACTAAAGCTAAAAGCTCTGCGAACTCGGTTTTTGCGATTCTTGACCGAGAGTCAGAAATCGATTCGAGTGATGAATCAGGTTTGACTTTGGAAACGGTCAAAGGGGAAATAGATATTCGTCATGTTAGTTTTAGATATCCTACCCGACCCGATGTTGAGATATTTTGTGATCTATGCTTAACCATCCATAGTGGCAAGGTAAATTTTTTTTTTGTAACATTAAGTTCTTAGACTAACTTTCACATATGGTCTTTTAATAAGTTAAAATTTCACTTGCCAGATTCATAAATCTATTCACTCTTCTTTCAGACAGTGGCATTGGTCGGTGAGAGCGGAAGCGGGAAATCAACGGTTATCCAACTCTTACAAAGATTTTACAATCCGGATTCGGGTTGTATCACATTGGATGGAACCGAGTTACACAATTTTCAACTCAAGTGGCTAAGGTTACAGATGGGTCTAGTTAGCCAAGAACCCGTGTTATTCAATGGCACCATTCGTGCTAATATTGCTTATGGAAAGGATGGTGATGCAACGGAGGCTGAAATATTAGCTGCTTCCGAGTTGGCCAATGCCCACAACTTCATTAGCGGGTTGCACAAGGTTAGTTTATTTCACATTAGTGAATTATGATTTAAAACTATATATGTCTTAAGGTGGGAGTTGGCTACAAAGTCCATTTTTCCTACAAAGTGTAAAAAGTTATAAAACACCATAATGTCAACCATAAAACACACTCAAAACCCACAAATAACAAAGTGAAGAATACTAAAACGCCATATTTGTACACTTTGTCGGAAAAATAGACTTTGTAGCTGAATCCCACCCGTCTTATATATACATACACACACACGAGATACTTTGAAACTCCATTAAGTTGTGCAAATCATGAAAACTCCTTTCAACCAATCAATTGTTTTTTTCTAATATGTCATATGTAATACTAATGATTAAGGAGATCTACAAAAGTAAAAAAAAAACATGTAGCAACAAGTTAGATGTGACGCAACCAGTTACTTATTTATTAAGTTATAGATTTATAATGATTACAAAAAGTACAATAGTTAGAATATTAATCCAAATATTTAATGAGTGCAGTTTAAGAAGTGATTCATTAAAAGTAGACTTTGTATAATTTTCAGCTTTGTTATTTATTATTATTATTATTATTTATTTTATTTTATTTTATTTTATTTATTTATTATTTTTTTTTTTTTTGAGGTGAAACATGTCATTTTTTAATACATGTCAAGATGATTCGAATCTGGTTAACCCGCAAATTCTTATTGTCACGTTTGAAAATTTCTTATTAATAATTATTGTATTATGAAAACAAAACAAAAGGTTACAATAATTATTTAAATAAATGAAAAATAAAGTGACTTCTAAAAGTTTGTATGTATGTTACTTTCAATCTTGTTTACTTCTAGCTATAATGTTTTGATTTACGTATGTTTAATATAAATATAACTCAATTCAGATCATTTATAAGTTAATGGATCAGCTGTCACCTCTACTAAAAAAGATTCAAATAATGGTAATAATGAACCAAATAACGTGCGCATTTGCAGGGTTATAACACAATGGTAGGAGAAAGAGGTGTACAAATGTCGGGTGGCCAAAAACAAAGAGTAGCGATTGCTAGAGCCATTGTAAAAAGTCCCAAGATACTACTGCTAGATGAGGCCACAAGTGCACTAGATGCAGAGTCAGAAAGAGTGGTTCAAGATGCATTGGACAAGGTTATGATTAACCGGACCACAGTGGTCGTGGCTCATCGGTTATCGACCATTAGGGGTGCCGACGTCATCGCAGTTGTGAAAAATGGAGTAATCGTTGAGAAAGGAAAACATGAAAAGCTGATCAATATCAAGGATGGATACTATGCATCTTTAGTTGCACTTCATAGCTCTTCAAATTAGTTACCATTTCTTCCCTTCTGTTATTTAAGGTTAGATAGTACATATGCATGTCAATGAGTTTGTTTGGTGTTTTGTATTATAAAAAGTGAACGATTGTTAAATATTAACGGAAAATAAAAGCTAATGTGTATCAATATGGTTTTTTTTTTTTCTTTTTTTGAAATCTAAGACTATGATTTATGTCTGGTGCTTTCAGGTCAGATAATATAGTGGGCACTACTACACAACCCCCCCCCCCCCCCCCCCTATTACTAACTACACCCCCCCTCCTCTCACATAACTTACAGGTGGGGCCTGCGTGGGACCGACAGTTTCCTCTCACAAGGGGGGTGTGGTTAGTAATAGAGAGGGTGTGTATAGAATGCCCCATAATATATTGTCAACACAGTCAGTTCGGTCAAGTACCCTTGAAGTGTGGACTAGTTTAACTAGCATATTAACTTGATAAGTGGGGGTACTTGATTTTTAATTTTTTTTTAACGGCAAATTTCTTTTATTCCCTTTTTGTGAGACTTGAACTCAGGCTTTGCCTTTGTCATTTGTCAATGGACCACCACCCCATTGGTTTTAAATTTTTATCTATATATGTTTTTCTTGACAGTCTCTTATTAATTTACATTTTAAATTTTTATCTATTTATGTTTTTCTTAACAATCTCTTATTAATTTACATGCTCAATATTTATTTAACATTGAAAATACACACCAAAAGATAAATTACTTTCACATTTTCTTTTAAATTAGTTACATAAATATTTTTAAATTTTGAATTATTTGTGACGTCATCGGGTTTTAAAAAGTGGTCCTATTTTTAAATTTTAGGTATAATGTTTTATATTCTTTTGGTATGATATTATATAGAAAAACACAAAAATAATAATTTAAAACATAATTAAATGTATTCTAGGCATGAAATCTAAAATACCATGCAAATAATTAAATTAGTGTGTTATAAATTGTTGTGTTTGATGTTTTTCTATAGGGAAAATGTCACAAAATAGTAACCAAGTTTTAAAAGTGTTCTAATTAGGTCACTGGTGTCGTTTTTGTCCCAATTAGATTACTTAACATTCAAATCAAGTCATTTCCTTTTTCCATGTGTCAACAAAAAAATGGAGCATAAGATGTTGGGGTCGAATTATTTTAATATATGAAATTATATTTATTAAAAATTAAAACCGTTTAATTACATTAAAAATAAAAAAAACAACTTACAATCCACGTCATCACTCGACGTTAGCATCAAATAAAAGAGAAAAAAGAAACAAAAATCCACATCACCACGGTTACCTATGAAATTGATGAAAAAACCCTTAATTTTAATGAAGAATGAATGTTGACCTGATTGGAACACTTTTAAAACTTGGTTACTATTCTACAAAGTACCCCTTTTTCTATATTATACCATATTAAAAGAATATAAAACACTATACCTAAAATTCAAAACACCGTGTTTACATAGACTTCTTACACTTTGTACCGAATATGTCTTTTTTACACTAACATTACCCTATTTAGTGTGACTTTAGTAAATGTGGGGACAAATTTTCTCCAAAATATAATTTCGTATAGAGTAAACTTATATAGAAAGGGGTTTTCCTTTTTTCCATTTCCCTTGTAAGCTATATTGGTGTTCTATTACTTAGGCTGTCGGGTTTGGGGATATCATGTAAACGAGTTGAGTTAGGGTGGGCTTGAGCTCAAGCTTGAAATTAATTGAGACAACTCAGCTCGGTTTGAGCTCTAGCTCGAAGTTAAACAAGCCTAAGAACGAGTCGAGCTTGGCTCGGTTACAAATTGAGCCAACTCGGCTCATGTTATCTCAAATTGAGTTTTTTAGCTAGTTTTTACTCGAGCTTCTTTCGAGCGAGCTAGAAGCCGAACTGCGAGCTGCGAGCTTTGTGAGATTACTAAATCATAGCAAATGTCATACACTAATTAGTTTCTTTTTTAGACTGAAGTGACAAAAATGACTTAAACACATTAATCATTTTACTCTTATAACTATTAACATGTATCTAAAGTAAAATAATGGTTGCACCCTTCCATTTAACATGTAAAAAAGTTACTATTAAAGACTCAGTTGATAAGAAACAGAAATCACAAAGATTAAAAAAAGGCCGAAAGGAACATACAATAAAAATAGTTATTAATAAACGTGTAGTCCACACCTCCTGGCTATTATTGAAAGTTTTTGCCTTTAAATAAAATTATGAGTTAAATGTTTGGTTGGTATCTGTGGTTTGCAAAAATTGTAGACTTGGTCCTAGTGGTTTACTAATTACACGCGTGGTCCTAAAAGTTGTCAAAAATGCACTCGGTTGGTCCCCTGACCTAACCTCTGTTAAATTTTTCAGTTAACTATGTGTGAAATGACTATATTACCCATGAAAGCCCAATCATCTTCTTCAACCTCTAACACCCTCCCCCTCCTTCTCTGTTGCAACTTTATGGAATTAGGACTCAGTATGGTAACAGTGGGTAGAGTTTATATCAGATGTATGGGCAGTGATTCGGGTATATTGTCACCGGAGCAAGAACAATGGGTGCTTCGAAGTAACAGGAGACACTACAGAGGAGAAATTATTGGATTGTCAAGAGATGAAAACAAGAGAAATAAGAACATACCTGATGTCGTAGACCGGCATCGATGGAGGCTGTGTGCGGCGAGTGACGGGTCGGCGAAGAAAATGTGATACAGGTGTCGTGGAACGGGTCGGTGGAAAAGGGTAGGGCTGCCGGTGGTCTGCGACGATGACGGCTGAAGACAAAGGCCGGCGACGGGCGGCGGTTATTTAGAGTGGTGAAGGTGTGTGAAAGGTGGTGCAGGTGACAGCCGGCGGTTGAAGACGATGGCCGGTGTCGATGAGGGCTTCAGGTTGGAGTCGGAGATGGCTGAGGGAGGTGGTGGTCGAAAGAGATGAGCGGCGGAGAAGGGAAATCTGAACCGGCGACGTGGATGAGTTGCAACAGAGAAGGAGGGGGTGGGTGTTAGAGGTTGAAGAAGATGATTGGGCTTTCTGGGGTAATATAGTCATTCACACATAGTTAACGGAGAAATTTAACAGAGGTTAGGTCAGGGGACCAACCGAGTGCATTTTTTACAACTTTTAGAACCACGCGTGTAATTAGTAAACCACTAGGACCAAGTCTGCAATTTTTGCAAACCATAGGGACCAACCAAGCATTTAACTCTAAAATTATTTTTATTTCTTTGTCTTGAGTACTCTCGATACACTAAAATGGCTTAACACAACACAAATTTTTCATTTGATGCTTATATATAGATGGCAAATACACAATGAATTCAACAAGGTTGATAGTAGCAATTCTGGAAATATAACCCTACGCCGTTCTTTCATGGTCGCAACATTTAATTCAATTATTTCAATTGATGACTAAAATATATAAATAATGGTTGTAAACAAATTATGGTATAGTATTATTATGTGAGTCATTGGATGAATAATTGACACGTGAGTCAAACTTCTGTAATTTGTGTCATCTTGAGACCATGTGTAGTGTGTAGTGGTTAATAGCCCACTCTTGGGTGTTTTATGTCATGTGGCAGCCCAGTCAGCAATGGGACATTATGAGCGTTTTCTAAAATTGGTGTAATGGGGTTGTGGGCATTATGGGGCATTATGTTTATAAAAAAATTAAATTAAAAAAAAATCAAATAATCTCAAAGGACAATGAAAAGGAAAATAAAGCTGATTGGACAACAACTTGCCCCGAAAGCGTGATTTAAAACACGCCAAAAAAAAATCACCAATCACGCCCGGGAGCAGCATGGGGGCTTGATCGGGCGTGTTTGAGGGGTTTTTTTGAAAAAAACACGCCCACCAATAGTTAATTAATATTGTTACATTAGTGCATTTCGTCTAATGATATCTTGGACTTTAGTATTAAATGATTTCTTTTATTAGAGGTTTGTGGGTTTGAGTTCTGTTGTGAACTGTAATGTGTAGATTAGATTTTTTTTTTTTTTTTTTGAATGGCTAAACTTGCATGTCATGGGGATTGAACCCATGACCTCCGCCTATTGTACACCTTATCTAACTCACCAACACCATTGGGCTATTCCCAATGGATAATGTGTAGATTAGATAAGTGTATAAGTTAAGGTTTTAAAAAAATAAAAATATTAAAACTTCAATTCCCGTAAAACATTTAAGTGAATGTTTGGTTTGTTTTCCAGCGTAGAGCCGTAGAAGGCCTTTATGATATTCTTCAATTTTCTTATTCAATATGCATGTTATCTCCCAAAGAACTCTAGCTCAAATGGTAAGAGGATTTGAGTTCTTTGAAGACTCAAGTTTAATTCTCATTTTGTGCAAAAAAGGAGTGAGGCAATGGTGGGCAGTGATAGGAGACACAGGGAAACCTGAGTTCGATCATTGCGCCAAACGGGTTTTACCGGTAATTTTACTGTCGTGCCTACGGGCGGGTAGGTTACCGGGTTTTCTCCGGAATTGGTAGTGGACAGCTTGGGTTACTCTCGGAGTACTCCGTTTGTCCAGTGGGCGCTCCGAGAGTGCTCGGGATTGATTTATTGGTCGCTAAAAAAAATATGCATACTACAAATGTTAGGTGAACCGAACCCCAACTCAACATTTAACCATAGATCTAGAAATCATTAATACCATAATAAATTACAAAAATTATAGTTTAGTTTTTTTTTTTTTATCAGTGGATAAAATTGTATTAATCTTAAGCTAGCAAGATGCTAGATATAAACACCCAACCCGAATACTTTAGAGATTGAATATACACTAAGAATTTCAATTTAGAGATTGAATATACACTAAGAATTTCAATTTAAGAATTGTAATTTAACCATATTTTTTTTTACAAATAGGAAAGTTTTCGTGTTTATATCCTCTACTTATTTATCCCGCTCAAGATTTTTGTTGTTGAAAACTTTAGCATTATATAATTTCCAAATAAACCACAAAGGTTTTTTTTTCTTAAAAAAAATCGCATGTATTAACTTCTTATAACGTCTTTAAAAAGCCTAATACCTCCCACAACCGGGCTCTTAGCCATGAACGGCGACCTGCGCCATGAATTTATTTGTTTGTTCCCATAGTGATGAGGATACGTCCTTGATCGGACCGAATCATAGCCAAACACAGAACCGAACTATAGCACATCAAGGTCGGACCGCGCCTCACGCCATAAATGGAACGGACAGACACGTTGGTGCGGCATAACTAACTGGGCCCCACTTCCATAACCGACATGATAATGACTGGTCTGACCCTAACTAACTCGCCACGTCAGCACACCCAAAAAACTATAAATACCTCACCAAGACTTCCAGCAAGAGGTAATCGCTACTTTCTCTCTCTAAACTCTCCTCCCTCTCTCACTGACTTAGTTCCTCCTCACAAATACTTATTCTCACGCCCGAGCTTGGTCACAGAGAGGCCCCCCTCCCTGTGACGAGGCTAACGGTGTGCTGTTTCCTTGTGATCTTGCAGGTTCTTTGCTTGGTCATCTGAAGCTCTGCTCTAACCAGGTCGGACAAACTGGTTTTGAGTCTTCACATAGCAAATTCGCAAAAGTGCAGGATACTAGTAAATGGCCCACGGGCTCGGTGATTCACCGCAACCTTCACAAACGATCGATACTAAAGTCATTATTTTTCGTTGTTAATCGTTAAATAAATAAATTAGCCTGACTTTAGTCTTAAAAACATATAATTATGTTCTCTTTTATAGTCATTTTTTGAAAGTTCAATGTTTTTGTTGTTCTTTAAAAAATATAATGAAACTGAATTATTATATTTTTTATTACCATGTTATTATATAATTTTTGCTTTGTTTAATATGAAATTCTAAATATCTTTTAAAGTATATATAAAAAGATAGGGCCATCGTCTTCATAAGCCCTAACAACCTCCGACCACAACATGTTCACTACACTTATAACAACCAATCTTAGAAAGTTACCAAATCTATTTATTTTCTTATTCTTGACAAACTTTGATGAAAGATGACTAATACTAACCAGTCACCACCACCATTGCCTTCATGTTCAACATGACAAAATAGTCATTGTCACTAACTCACGCTACAACTTTTGAGGAACCAAAATCGAATTAGAATCCGGTTCGGTTTTTGGTTTAGAGTGAAAAAATATACGTAATAACCATTATTTGTTATTGGATTGAGTTCAGATAAATAAAAATGGGTTACCAATGTAAGTGGATTGGCTAAGTGGCAAAACTTAGAAAGAACCTATTATTTGTTATTCAGTTTGAGCCGAATTCATGTTTTTTGAACCGGCCGAATATGTAATTCAACTAAGTTTTAAGCCGGTTTTGTTTGGTTTGGTTTCAGGTTTAATCGGTGTGAAACCGAATATTGAACACTAAAATGAAACACTTAACTGATTTAATCTAGATAAAGCTATAACTTAAAGAATACATGTAACAGTCATTTTGGATTTTCCCTCTTAAACTTACCTTGTACAAACTCAGGCATCCTAGGTTTTCATTTAGGCTGGGGGTATGGTTGGAGCCTCCTAGGGGATTCATTGTGATATGTATGCGTCACATCAACGAGGGGGCTCTATTGGTTATTCTCAATAGCTAGCATGGTATGAGATGGAGCCCCCTCTTTTCTTACTCTCACCAATGGTGCCCCCTACATTTAATAACTCTCACACACACACCACCTCGTGAATGCTCGTTATTGCAATGGCTAACTTTCAATCCCCCCCCCCCCCCCCCATGGGCGCTATTGATAAAAAAAATTGCTGAGGTGGAGGGCAATCATGCCCTATACCGTGTAGCCTTGTAGCCTTATTGCAAACCCGACTTGGGAAGAATATATATCCAGAAGTTAAGTTAGGATAAAAAAGAAGAGAAAAATGTCCGGATAGTCCCTGTGGTTTCACCTTTTTTCACCTATAGTCCTTATCTTTCTAAAACTACTTGAATAGTCCCCAAGTTTTCCATTTTTGTTCTCGGATAGTCCCTGGGTCTAACTTCAGTTACTTTTCTCTGTTAAAATGATGTGAAATGACAAAAATACCCTTTCCTTAAAAGGCCAAACCACAGGGACTATCCGGGCATCTTCTTCATTTTTATTTATAAAACCCCACCACCACACTTCATCTTCAACCTCCACCCACCATCACTCTCCTCCACCCTCCACCATCACCGCCACAGTCACTCTAAACACACGTTTCTGTACACAAATATCATCAATCAATCCACCACCAGATCTACCGCCAAATCTACCAGATCTACCTCCAAATCTTCCCAACTGTTCATTCAAACATATCAATCTCTTTCATATATATTATTATCATCATGTGCACTACTTGTTGTTTGCGCTAGGGTTTGGTTTTCCGATCAATTTCACCGGACCGATGGTGATTATCGGAGGATATGGAGATGCAGCGGCGAAACGGTGGCGGTAATTACACGAATCAGGCGTTAGATCGGATGGAATCACCTTCGGTTTCGAAGATGTTTTCCAATGGTTCATCTTCTTCTTCTTCTTCGTTGAAGAATCCTGTTTCTGATAGTTTATCATCTGGTGGTTTGGGGTATATTGAACATACGGTTACCAAATTCGATACGCTTGCTGGTGTCGCAATAAAGTATGGTGTTGAGGTAATTCATTTCATTTTATTCTTTTGTTTTTGAGAATTGGTTTGTTGATTGATTTTTATGCTGAAGAACAAATGGTTTGTTGATTGATTTTTATGCCAAAGTTGGTACTGTCAATTACAGTGTGTTTTAGGATTGTGAACTGTGAAGAAGAGATGGTTTTAAACCATTTTATTATGTTGTCATCTGGTTTCCAGTGATTGTGGCGGTGATGGTGGAGGGTGGAGGAGGGTGATGATGGGTGGAGGTTGAAGATGAAGTGTGGTGGTGGGGTTTTATAAATAAAAATGAAGAAGATGCCCGGATAGTCCCTATGGTTTGGCCTTTTAAGGAAAGGGTATTTTTGTCATTTCACATCATTTTAACAGAGAAAAGTAACTGAAGTTAGACCCAGGGACTATCCGAGAACAAAAATGGAAAACTTGGGGACTATTCAAGTAGTTTTAGAAAGATAAGGACTATAGGTGAAAAAAGGCGAAACCACGGGGACTATCCGGACATTTTTCTCAAAAAAGAATAAAAAAGACAAAGACACAAATGGTCCCCCCAAGTTCATTTGTTTGGACTTTGAACACTAATCTAATATTTACACAATTACACTTCCTGTTTCAAGTTTGATAATTTATGACATTTTAGTTTAATTTTCATAACAACAAAACGTATGTCTACATATCATAAATGAAATTTCATCATTATTTTTATAAAAAGCAAATACTCCCAATACACTACACAAAAATTTTAGATGTTACAACACATGAAAATCCACACAAAAATTGATGAAAAGAAACAACACACATAGCAAAACCTACTTTTGATTAAAAACACGAACCACTAAATTCAAACCCCAATGTGAAACAACTAGACATAAAATCTATAAACAAACGATCATGACTCTACAAACAAAACCTAAGCCGACAACCATGAGATATAATTAGAGTGTAAGGGGCACTCCTCTAAGGGTGTGCGGAGTGGGACGCGGCAAACCTCGGCAAACCCTTTTGCCGATCGGCAAACACCGCCGCCGAGGTTTTGCCGTTGCCGAAGAACTCAAGAATCGGTGGAGGATCACCGATGCGGGGAAGGTGATTGAGAGAGAGAGAGAGGGTATTGTGGGTGGGGTCCATTCCTATCTCAACCAATCACAACTTTTTCCTTTTTTAAAAAAAAAATAGTTTACCACTTCACCAAGTGTCTAAACCATTGCCAACACTTTTCACCAAACTTTAAACACTTTTGACAGATTGACATGGCGCGCTCTGATTGGTCGGTTTTTTAGTTTGTCACTCCAAAGTGTTTAACCACTCCTTACACCCTAAGTGGGGAGTGACCTCTCTTACCCACAGCCAATCAGCACGCGCCACGTCAACTCCCCACTTAACTCCCCCACACCCTCAATTTGATGGCGGCACTCCTCTATTGGGGGACTCACCTTTTTTTTTGTTTTTTTATTTGTTTTAATAAAAAAAGGGGTAAAAAATTACAAAACTCCATCGGTGAACACAATCCGCACACCACACCCCGATTTGGGTCACCGAGGGGATGGCGGCGGTGTTCCCGAGCGGGGTTCACACTCACCCGCCCCCTCCCGAGGGCGCCCCGTTCACCCTTATAACACTAAATAGTCCTTTCGGTATGAAAATTAACTCAAAACATTTTAGAACTTTCATGAAAAAAAAAAAAAAACTAAATAATTGTTTTTTTTTTTTACGAATTTTCGTATTTAATTTAAGCTTGTACTACAATTTCAGATTGTACACTTGTACTTTTCGTCCAACAACAAAAAATGATACGTCAAGCTATCTAAAAAGTTACATGATTTTTGTTGCTTAAAATTTAAAGTAAAGAAACAAACAATTTTATCCTAAAACTATTATATTAACATAAATACTAATTTAGGATGTGAGATGCCAAAACGAAAATTACTAAAAGGGTGTATCACATTATACCCATATACCCATATGTATTATTATTCTTTTAAAAACCCTGGGCTTATAGCTCAGTGGTTATGGAAATGAGGGAAGACTCCTAACCGAAAGGTCTCGAGTTCGATTCCTGATCCACCCGGGTTTTACCGGCTTTGCATTGTCGTGCCTTCGGGCGGGTGCAGGGTCGGGTTTTCCCCGGAACTGGTGGCATGGTGGGCTAGGGGCTCCGTGCGTGCAGGTTGGGCTGCCGCGGGCTACCTTTCAGCCAATGGGTGCCGCGTACGGAGTACCCGGCGATTCTTATGTTGGACGTTCAAAAAAAATTATTATTCTTTTAAATATAAATTTACATAACCTCTCACATGATTGAAGTGATTTTTCAACTAACTTCGTAATTATTATTATTATTATTATTATTATTATTATTATTATTATTATCTTTTATAGTGAAAACTTGTTGCAGCAAAACTCATAGGACCCCAACCTTCCTAACCAATGACATCAAGTTGTTTCCTTGTTTATGCGTTGTAGCCTATTTTTATTATTAGCCGCTTGTTAGTCGTCGTTTTAACGAAGTCGCCGTTCCAAAAAAAAAAAGTGGTTTTCGAAATGTTGAAAACTAGGTCATGGGTTCGATTTCCACAAATAATTTTTTCTCGTATTTATTGGGTTTTCTCTTGAATTTGCGTACATGCATTATAGCCTAGTGAATATAAATATGATCAGGTGATTCCGCTGATGACACAATAATACTCCAATGATTCATCAGTGATCTAAATTTACCGTTAAAAAAAGAAAACGAAATGCGTAACTAGAAGAAAAAAGATGCGTGACGTTATTAATTCCGAATCAAAATACTAGATATAGTTAACTAATGTGTTATTTATGTAAATATTCTACAATAAATAAAAAAGGCAAATTGGATTTAAATAATCCCAACTCACTGATATTGGCCAATAATAATCCCAACTCATTTAGGGGCTGTTTGTTTTTGCTTAAAAGGTCTGCAAGGACCTTATGTCTGCAGGCGGGCAGACATAATACATTGAAGACTGTTTGTTTAAAAAAAAAATAAGATCTTAATAGTGCTTATATTAGCTTAAAAAAAAAGCACATGAACAACATCTTCACAAGATCTATCAGATCTTCACCTCCCCAAAATCAGCTCCTCCACAGCTCCTCCGTCTTCTCCACCTTCTCCGGCGCCACAGCTCCTCCACCTTCTCCGGCGCAGCTCCTCCACCTTCTCCCACATCTCCGCCACCATCTCCGCCACAGCTCCTCCACCTTCTCCGGCGTCCTCTGTTTCTCTCTCTTCCTCTGTCGTCTCTCTCTCTCTCTCTTCAATGTCTGCCGCCGTGTATATTGGCCGGCCGGAGTTTCAATGTCTGCGAACGATTCCGATCAAGTTTCAATCTGATTCGGTGAATTTTTAGATTGTTTCCGTTGTGTTATGATGTGTTTCAAACAATTTTAGATCTGATTAGGCTTTTTTCAGATCTGATACATTGTTTTCGGATTGGTTTTCACAGATAAAATCGGATTAGTTTTGACTAGTTTCGGATCATGATTTGAACATTCTGATTGATTTGAACATTCTGATTGTTTTCGGTGTGATGGCGGAGGTGGTGCGGTGGTGGTGGCAGAGGTGGTGCGGTGGTGGTGGTGGTGGTTGTTGAGAGAGAGAGAGTTTCTAGAGAGAGAGAGAGCTTGTGTGGTTGAAGTTGTTTTTGAAGAAAAAAAAAAAAAACAAACCCTCTTCTCCTTGCAGACTGCAGACATTTGGGCCACATCTTCTCTTGCAGATGCCTGCAGATGTGGTTCGCAGACTACAGACATTTTACATCTGAAAAAACAAACAGCACCTTAATCACCAATAATAATCCGAACTATTCACTTTTGTTTGTAAAATACTCCCAGTTAAAAAAACACTAACTAGGTTAAAAAATTGCTGATGTGGCATGCCACGTCACCTGCCACATCAGTTGCCACGTCATCAAAAATGCCACGTAGACTGCCACATCAGCAAAAAATGCCACATCAACTGCCATGTCAGCAAAATTGTTGATGTGGCATGCCACGTCAGCGATTTTTTAACCTAGTTAGTGTTTTTTTAACTGGGAGTATTTTACAAACAAAAATGAATAGTTCGGATTATTATTGGTGATTAAATGAGTTGGGATTATTATTGGCCAATAACAGTGAGTTGGGATTATTTAAATCCAATTTGCCAATAAAAAAATAGTAATAAATTATAGAGTAAAGTCTTTTTTGAGTCCCTGTGGTTTGTGCATTTTAACTATTTGAATCAAAAAACAAAACATGTCTTGATTTGAGTCCATGTGGTTTGTATTTTTACCATTTGAATCCAAAACGCAAACCTCATCCAAATCATTGAATAAAAGGGTTGGATTCAAAGGGTTAAAAATACAAACCACAGGGACTCAAAGAGTTGGATGAGGTTTATTTTGGATTCAAAGGGTTAAAAATACAAACCATAGGGACTCAAATCAAGACAAGTTCGGTTTTTGGTTTCAAACAGTTAAAATAAACAAACCACATAGACTCAAAAAGGACTTTACTCTAAATTCTAAAATCACAAAAGAGGAAAAAAGGTTACACTTTAAAAAAAAAAAAAAAAAAATTGGAAAAGAGGAATATTAATTTGAACTTATTTTTAGTTTGGCGCATTCTATATTTAAATATGATTGGAAAAGAGGAAATATTAATTTGAACTAATTTTTAGTTTGGCGCATTCTATAAAACAAGAAGAAACAAAAACTAAGAAACAAAAGAGCAAAACAGCTTCGCCGGAAAAATAAATTCCGGCAGCCTTAACCGTCACCTTTTCCAATGATACTCAACTTAACAACATATCTGATGATGACGTCATCTCTAATGGCTAACATGCACCTTCTAATAACCACCTTCGCCCTTGCAATAACCGGTTTTGAACCTGTGTATTCGAAAGTAGCATCGGAACCGGTGTTTTCTGCGGTCGGTGACCCCGGAATGAAGCGAGATGGGCTGCGAGTGGCGTTCGAGGCTTGGAACTTTTGTAATGAAGTTGGAACCGAAGCGCCGTCGATGGGGAGTCCGCGAGCTGCCGATTGTTTCGACGTTGTTTCCGCCGGTATGTTTTCTTGGTTTTTGTTCTGTAACTGTTTCGTTTGTTTAGAAATATATGTGTTCACGAACTGTTTATAAACACTTTCACCAATTTAAATCTCGTGCTTAAATTACATCTTTAATGTTTGTTTGTTGTTTTGTATTTAAATGTTTTTTTCCTATATTTTTAATTATTAAATTATTTATTAAGTAGACCGGTTCAACCGGTCGGGCTGATTTGACCAGTGAACCGGTAAAGAGTCCGGTTTTAAAAACATTGAACATAATATATAATATACTGACACTTATTTGTTGGAAATTTGAAGTATTTAAATAAAATATAGAAACTAAAAACACTAATCAACTGTCGAACACAAACGAACACGTTACCAAACATTCGCGAATACAAATGAACGAACACGGTCTTTGTTCATTTTCGTTCATTTAACTAAACGAACGAAATTTCTTGTTTTTGTCTGTTTGTTTAACAAACGAACGAACACAAACGAACTTCCCACCGAACGGTTCACGAATGGTTCGCCAAACGTTTGGTTCATTTGCAGCTACTTGTTCCGACTTCTAATCATTGTCAAATTTGTTCGCAGGTAAAGACGCTTACCACCTAAACCACAAAGTAACCGAACACGACAACCATCTCAGCGTCGGCGACTCATTTCCGGGACTAAACCCGAAAGCGCTACACGACCCGGACCTCTACGCAGCCGAAAAAGAGATATATCTCGGCAACCTATGCCAAGTAGTCACCAACACAACCCCATGGCAATTTTGGATGATCATGCTTAAAAACGGCAACTACGACACCACATCCGGCCTATGTCCAGAAAACGGTAAAAAATCCCAACCGTTCCCACCGGGACGGTTCCCCTGTTTCGGAGACGGGTGTATGAACCAACCGGTTTTGGACCATCAACCCACGGATATTGATTATAATTCGGGTTCGGTTTCGGGTCCGGTTATGAAAGGTGGGTTTAATGGTACTTATGAGTTAAGTGGGGGTATTGATTCATATTTTGAAGTGACGTGGCAGAAGAAGATTGGCGTTGGTGGTTGGGAGTTTAACCATAAACTAAAAACATCAAAGTTGTATCCTTGGTTGATGTTGTATTTGAGGGCTGATGCTACCAAAGGGTTTTCTGGTGGTTATCATTATGACACTAGAGGCATGCTTAAAACGGTATGTTTTATTTTTTATATGTTTATTGTTTTAAAGTTTTTATTTATTGAGTTAACGGTTATTTTTGTCCCTGTGGTTTAGTGGAAAATACAACTTCAGCCAAAAAAAAAAAATTGCGTCTGTTCCGTCCTCAACATTTTTGAAACGTGCCACTTCAGTCTAAAAGGATACGCGCCGTTAAAAACGTTGAGGACGGAACTGGCGCAAGGCATTATCTTTTTGGACTGAAGTGACACGTTTCAAAAATGTTGAAGACGGAACTGGCGCAAAATTTTTTAGACTGAAGTGACATATTTCACCAAACCGCAGGGACGAAAATGACAGTTAACTCTTATTTATTTGTTACTTTTGGTTAAAACTTAAATGTTACAACTTTGGGTTAGGAAAAAGGATAATGTGATATTGATTTTAAGAAGGTGTTTTAATGCGTAAAGTATTCTAAATCATTTAATCTAATATTAATAGTATTTTTTCTCAAAAAAAATTAGACGATAATTGAATACTTACTAAGTTCTTTATATTTAATAAAGTCATTCAAAGTTGTTGAAGGTAAAATTCAACTTATCTTTCAATATTGTTTTTTGATTATTTTTTTAGACGATAATTGAATACTTACTATGTTCTTATAGTTAATAAAGTCATTCTAAGTTTTTAAAATTCAACTTATCTTTCATCATTGTTTCATTGTAGTAATTTTTTTTACAAATGTTAATATTTAGTGATTCAAATAACAAAATATTAAACTTTTATTACAATTTATTGATTGTTGTTTTCAAGTTTAATATGAAAGTAGAGGTGATTGTGAAAATAAAGTTCATTAAATGATATCTCGTTTTCATAATTATTCCATTAAGGTTATTCAATTTTAAAAGTTACAAAAAAAAAAAAAAATTACAACAATGTAACAATGTCAAAACTTAGGTGGTTTTTATTATTAAAAATATATGAGTTAGTTTACTTAGAAAAATCTTTAAACTTGTTTACTATTATATAGTTTTATTCCATTAATGAAAATAAGAAGTGTTAAGATTTGCTAAGAAAATATATCATTTTACTATGAAAAAAAATTGGTCCAAAAGTTGTTTCCGTATACTCAAACTCAAACGTGCTTTAAAAATATCATTTTCATACTAAACCTCTTTTGACACGTTACCCAACCTTTGTTCATGGGCATGGGCGTAGGATAGTGGGGGCGGGAGGGGGCGGCCGACCCCTCGAACTTTTCGCTATGTAGTGGAAAGTGTGTAGTTATCGTATAGAATTTTTTGGGTATATACGTTTTCGACCCCCCGTGTTATAGAAATTTTTTGGTGTATATGTTTTCGACCCCCCGATTGGAAATCTCAAGCTTCGCCACTGTTCATGGGGACATTGCCATCAACCATATGGTCCATCTATGATCAAATCTAACATAAGTTGTGCTCACATTTCCCCTTTTAACTTATGAGAGGTTATGTGGTGTTGGTGGTTCGTGGGTCACTCACCAAATAATTGAAGAAGAACATGTTCTTTACACTTTTCATCCCATTAATCAGTGAGCATAACATGCATTTGGTCAGGACCATTGCCCCCACATCCCTACTATGAAAAGGTGGACATGTTACCTTTCAAACAATCTGCATTTTGTTTCAAATGATATGAGTTAGTGATTTTTTCATGGAACAATAGAGTCATACATAGTGCTCGCGAGGAGTCATGCTTGTAAAGTTTGTGTTTGCCGAACGTTGTTATCCAGCCTTTCAGACCCAAATTCCATTGTCTAAAATTTTACGCTTTTTATAGCTGTTTGATTGTCGGGTGGCGGCCTGGGAGGGGTTATCCCCTCCGCGGTCAGGGGTACCGTGCATTACCCTTTTTGATTACATGAACTCACATTTTCGACTTTGTTAATGAAGTGTTATATATAACGCGCATTGCGCTTTGATACCACAAGAAGCAATTTTCATGAAATAAATAGTTTGAAGTTTGTTTGTTTGTTTTAGACTTTATGTGAAACGTGGTGCAAACGAGCCGAGCCGAGCCCAAGTTCAGGGGCGGTTCTTAGAAGGGTTGTGGCAGGGCCACGGCCCGGGCAAGTTTTTCGGCCGTAGTGCTAATTTTCCGCATTTCGATCGAAATTTTTTATATATACTATGTTTGGCCCGAGCTTTTTTTAGTGCTCGTGTCTTTCGGCCCTGGCACGTTCAACGGGCAAGATCCGCCACTGCCCAAGTTTGAGCTCGATTAACTTATGAGAGCTCGAGCTCAAGCTCGGCTCGTTGATAGTTTCTTAAGCTCGGGCTCGGCTCGTTTATTATCTATTAATTAATATATTAAATAGAAATAATATAAATAATAAAGCTCGGGCTCAGGCTCGTTTAGTTAACAAACTTATTTATAGGTTCAAGATCGGCTCGTAAACAAGTTTAAATAAGCTCGGCTCGGATCAACTCGTTTACACTAAGGGCGTATTTACATTTAATGTTTTGTCGCTTTGGCGGCGCAGCTTGTTGCCCGTCTACCCTTTGTTTTGATGTAACTTGGCAAGTATGAATGAAATTTCGATTTGAATTAAAAAAAAAAAAAAAAATTATTAGATAAATCACCTTTTTATAACAATAAATCTTAAATTTTCTAGGATAAATACATCATAACCACCCGGATTCACATGAAGCAACATTTTTTTTCTAGTTTGCTTATTAATTTTGCGATACATAAAACGGTTATATTTCGATACAACAATAAACAATTTTTAGAGTATTTGATTATATATTAGTAAAAATTAATGGTATGTGTTATTTGTTAGTGAAATAAACAATTTATGTAATCTTAATGTGTGATGTAAACATTAAACAGCTTCCAGAATCACCAAATTTCAAAGTAAAATTAAGCCTAGATGTCAAAAAGGGGGGTGGATCCAAGAGTCAATTCTACCTTATTGACATGGGCAGTTGTTGGAAAAACAATGGTCAACCTTGTGACGGCGACGTGTTGACCGACATTACCCGATACAGCGAGATGATCATCAATCCCGAGGTTGCAGCATGGTGTGCCCCGTCAGCCCTCTCAAACTGCCCGCCGTACCATATTACCCCCAACAACACAAAGATTTACAGAAATGACACTGCGAGGTTCCCATATGGTAGGGGTGAGCATATAACCGAAATAACCGAACCGAAACCGAAATTACCGAACCGAAAATAACCGAACCGAGCCTTAACCGACGGTTCGGTTAACCGTTTTTATAATAACCGAAAAAACGGTTCGGTTACGGTTAAGCACATTTTACCGAACCGATTTATCCATAACCGAACCGATTGGCCCAATCCATATTTTTGTGATTATATTTATATCTAGTCCTAAGTTTTTAAGAAGCCCATTGTTTTTAGACCCAAGTTACTAAGCCCATTTTACATTAATAAAAAACAAATGTAAGGTCCATTACACTAATAAGAAGCCCATTGTTTTTAGACCCATTGTTTTTAGACCCAAGTTACTAAGCCCATTAATAAAAAACAAATCTCAGGTCCAACAAGTCAACAACAACTTACAAAAACTATAAAAAAAAAAAAAAAAAAAAAACTGAAAAAAAAAAAAAAAAAACGGTTATTTAACCGTAACCGAACCGTAACCGAACATTAACCGAAAATTAACCGAATTATCCGAAAGCAAAATAACCGAACCGATCGGTTAAGGATATGTCATGACCGATAAAATCGGTTACGGTTAAGGCTCAAAACCGAACCGAACCGTGCACACCCCTACCATATGGGGCGTACCACTATTACTGTGGTCCAGGGAATGCGGCCCATTTGGAGAAGCCGTACAGCACATGTGACCCGTATAGCAACCCGCAGGCCCAAGAGCTTGTGCAGTTGTTGCCTCACCCCATATGGGCCGAATACGGGTTTCCCACAAAGCAAGGAGATGGGTGGGTCGGGGATGCTCGAACTTGGGAGCTTGATGTTGGCGGACTGTCTAGTAGACTTTACTTCTATCAGGTATGTTTTATTGCTAGCATTTATCGGGTCAGAACAGGTTCAGGTTAAAACGGATGACTTTTGGCATCAAGGGTTAGGTTGGCACAAAACAATTAGCGTGTCAAATATGGTTACAAAATTTATTATTATAGTAATAACTTGCTTTTTTGAATAAAATGGTTTATGAGACACCAGGTGACGTCACCACACGATCCATGTGACATGACGAAAGTGGTCAGTGATCATATTAGTCATTTTTGTGTCATTAAAACACATCACACGAGTCGTATGATTTGACGAACACCACCTTATACTAGCCTCATATGACCCATTTAACCAATTTTTGCCTGTTATACGGCCTATATGACATCATACGACACATATGACACGTCAGTGGTGTCTGAATAGTGTGTTAGTGATGTTATAATAGATATATGAGGTTTTATGCACTAAAAATCAATTTACGGTGAATTTTTACCTGTTGAAAACTAGATCGGCGCATCTTTAAATAAATGGATTGAAATTGTCACATCTGATTTTATTTTATGAATTGTTATAAACACAGGATCCAGGGACTAAAGCTGCAAAAAGGATATGGACATCACTAGATGTGGGAACTGAAATATTTGTTAGCGACAGAGATGAAGAGGCTGAATGGACTCTAAGCGACTTTGATGTTATCATTACATCTAACACTTAATTGAATAACTAATTTATTAATAACGTATTGTTAGTTGTTACTATGTTTAATGATATTGCTGTGGAAGTTTATTAATTTTCCATATATTAATGTATTTGGTTAGAAATATAACATAATTATTGTGTTAGTTTCAAAATTTTAAGTCATAAAAGTGCCCGAGGATACATTCAAGTCCAGCCCACGTTATATTGTTGTGAAGATCGAATAATATACTTGTGTAGTTGTGTTATATAATAATGAGACTCAACGTGGTATATAACGTTACATCGTTGTAAAGACTGAAGAATATACTTGTGTAGTTGTGTTATATAACAATGAGGCTCAACGTGTTTATAACTTTGCGTGTGTTTAGATTAAGTTTAAGCTTGTATTCTTGTATATTATAACTTTGCGTGTGTTTATAAGTTTGTGGTCTATACTACAAAAGGTATACAGGGGAGTAGTGTCAGACTCTTGCCTGACGCTCCCTTATTAGCTCGGACAAATTACGATTTTACCATCAATTCAAAACTACGAATATGCCCCTGTTTAAAATTACGACTTTGCCTCCGGTTCAAAATTACAGTATTGCCATCGTTTTACCTTTTGACAGATTTTGATTCTACCCCGATTTCAATATTACAATTTTGCCTCCAATTCAAAATTACAATCTTACAATCATTTTAGGTTTTTTAAGCAAAACTATGAAAGTGTTTTGTTTTAATTAGTTGACCCAGATTAATTTTTAACACTCACTCATTGGTCATTTGGTCCTGATAAATTACAATTTTGCCCCCAACTCAAAAATACAGTCTTATCATCGTCTTAGTTTTTAGTTCTTTTTTCTAGCAAAACTATAATAGTGTTTTTTTTTTTAATTGGTTGAGAAATATTCAGTCTAGCGGAGGATAAAACTAGTGACGTATAACACGTAAAAGCCCAATAAGTACTTGTTCCGAAACCAGGCCCAATAAGTTGTTGCCCAGGCCGAAGTTTCCCAGTTCTTTTTTTTTTTTTTTTTTCATAAGAATAAAATCAATAAATAGAGGAAGATGGTTAACGTGTCGTGTTTATCCAAAATTCCTTCACTTGATAGCTACCACAATCAGAAAGAATCCATACCGGAATCACAATCGGAATCGAATGGGGAAATCAACGGCGTTCAAGGACACTTTCACTTTCGGTTACTTTCTTCTCTATTTCTCTCCAATCAATTATCTAATTATTCTTATCTGATCGCTTAATCAGTTCGTAATTATGCAAATTGCAGAGGAACGATGCCAGGAATCACAAGATATTATCGCCAGATATCCCGATCGTCTTCCTGTAACGATTCATCTCTCGATTTCGTATCGTTTATTTCAATTGATTTAGTTTTTGTATGAATTTACGGCTCGGATTAGGTTACAACATACACACTGATTAACTTATGATTTCGTATCGTTTTGTGCTAATTGATTCAGTTATTTACTTATTTATGAGTTTACGATTCGAATTAGGTTACAGTGATTCAGTTTTTTATGAGTTTACAAATCGAATTAGGTTACAACATGCACACTGATTAAGTTATGATTTCGTATCGTTTTGTGTTAATTGATTCAGTTATTTACTTATTTATGAGTTTACGATTCAAATTAGGTTGCAGTGATTCAGTTTTTTATGAGTTTACAAATCGAATTAGGTTGCAACATACACACTGATTAACTTATGATTTCGTATCGTTTTGTGCTAATTGATTCAGTTATTTATGAGTTTACGATTCGAATTAGGTTACAGTGATTCAGTTTTTTATGAGTTTACAAATCGAATTAGGTTACAACATACACACTGATTAACTTATGATTTCGTATCGTTTTGTGTTAATTGATTCAGTTATTTATGAGTTTACGATTCGAATTAGGTTGCAGTGATTCAGTTTTGTATGAGTTTACAAATCGAATTAGGTTACAATGATTCAGTTTTTTTTTTTTTTTTTTTTTTTTTTTTTTTTTTTTTTTTTTATGAATTTGTAAATAGAGTTAGGTAACAACATACATACTAATCAACTCTCGGTTTCGTATCGTTTTGTTTTAATTGATTCAGCTTTTTATGAGTTTACGATTCGAATTAGGTTACAATATACACACAAATTTACTCTATATTTTGTATCATTTTGTTTTAATTGATTTGTTTTTTTTATGAATTAACATATTGAATTCGGTTACTACGCATTAATCAACTCTCGATTTCATGTTTTTTTGTCTTTGTTGATTCGGTTTTGTATGAATTACAAATCGAATTAGGTTAATTAACTCTTGATATTGTATAGTTTTGTCTTGATTGTTTCAGTATTGTATGAATTCACAAATCGAATTAGGTTACAACATACATGCTAATCAACTCTCGGTTTCATATCGTTTTGTTATGATTGATTTATGTCGTTGTTTGTGATTCTGTTTTAACTTTTGGTTGAAAATTGTTTGAATCGGTGTTGAAGAATCTTATTAAGTGCTGAAGTTTTCATATCGTTTGATGTGAATTGTTACGATCTGATACTGTTTTGTGTAGGTCGTAGTGGAAAGGTACACTAAAACGGACCTTCCTGAGATGGAGAAGAAGAAGTATGTGTCTTTGCTTTAATCTTTTTAGTTTTTACTGTATCTGCTTTACAAGTTTCTAATGTTTAAGTGGTGTTTGGCCTGTTATATATACATGATGATTAGTTGTATTACAGCCGCTTTCTGATAAGTGATAACTCCACAATTAAATATGTTTTAGTCTGAATAATAAACAGTTTAGAACGTGCGATAGGTAGAACAGACAATATTGATGGACATGAGAGGTCAGGTGTTACAATATGAGTTCGTGTTAAAATTGTGGTTATAAGCAGTTTAGGTGTGAACAAGGTTTAAAAGAACGGAAACAAGTTTCGAGGCGTTTTCCCTTCGCCTCACGAGGCGTAAGACCGTGGGGTATGGTGGGGCTTGGGTTGGGCATTTGGTGACACGTGTAAAGGGAGCCAGCCCACTGCCAGGTTACGTGTCCGCGGGGTATGGCGGGGCGTGGGTTGGGCTTGGGTTGGGTGCACCGCGTGGCATAAATGTTAAAAAAAAAATAAAAAATACAAAACTTGGCGGTTATAGAAGATGGGGGGATGGGGGGGACCAGTTTGAATTTCAAAATTTTAAACATCCGCCTGCTGACGTGGCGGGTGACCCAATGAGAATATGCCAGCTCGCTTCGCCATACCGCCCCACGCCCGGCTTGAAAGCCAAGCCCCAAGGGGCCACGCCACAACCCAAGCCCACCCGGGGTGGTGACTTGGGCGTTTTCCCCCAACCCACGCCCAAACTCCCGCCCCATACCCCACGGCCTAAGCCTCGAGGCGAACGAGGCGTAAGGCCGAGGCGGTATTAATAAATAAATATTAAAATTATATATATTATAAAAATAATAATACCAAGGGGCAGCTTGTTTACTTCTGAGGTGCATATACATTAAAAACACCATGAGGCGCGCCTCAGACTCGTTTTTTGGCCGTTTCGCCTCGAGGCGCGCCTTGAGGCGCACGCCTCAAACGTTTTTTAAAACCATGGGTGTGAAAATCATTGATTGATGAATCATATGTAAAAGACCCCTAAATAATTAGTTTTGTTGTGACTGCTCTTAACTAATTATTTGACACCTAAATAATCAGAAGAACGAGTTTCGCTATATGCACTCACCAAAAACCTGTTATCTAGGACTTAAAAGCTCGAGCTCAATCCGTTTCGAGCATTATGTCTAAAGCTCAAGCTCGGCTTGTGAGTAATTTTTCGATCCGAGTTCAGCTCGTTTGTTGTTTAATTTGATTTGTATGCATATTTATTTGTATATATGTGTGTTTGTGTGTATAACAATATATTAGTTAGTTCTTTTATCATAAATTTAGAGGTGCGCAAAGCGGTTAATTTTCATTGCCGGTTCGGTTAACTGGTTATGGCGGTTCATTTTACTTTAACCAGTTAATTCTTTAACCAGTTATTGCTTTAACTAGTCCGCTTAATCACTTTAATCGGTTTGGTTAATAACCGGTTAATTAATTGGTTTTTTTGTCTTTCTTTTTGAATTTTTTGTTTTTTTTCGGTTAACCGGTCTACCGGTTAATAACCAGTTCCTATGCTAAATATCTATCAGTATCACCGGTTACTAACCAACGGTTAAAAGTAACCACTAGCAGGTTAAAGTTCTACCAGTTAATAACCGGTTCTGGTTATTTAACCGTTTTTTTGCCCCCTCATTCATAATTATATATACAAATATACAATAGTGTTTATCATATTTATATGAATAACCGGCTTGTTTGGGTTCTCTAGGCTAGCCCAGTTAACCTCGGTATATGAGGCTCGGAGTCGAGCTCATTTAAGCTTATATTGAGTAACTTAAACTTATGAGAATGTGCTAAATAGGTCAAACTACTAAATGCAACATAGATTGATATAAATTACACACCAAATGTAACTTGATTACTTATATAATATAATCTTTTTTTTATTTTGTTTGACGACAGATACTTGGTACCAAGAGACATGTCGATTGGGCAGTTTATTCACATACTTAGTAGCAGGCTTCATCTGTCTCCCGGAAAGGCTCTATTCATATTCGTGCAGAACACCTTACCTCAAACATGTACGATTTCATTTACATACATGTATTAGTATAAATCTAACTAATAATTATAATGACGGTTTAACGGTGTGTGCAGCTAGCTTGATCGAGTCGGTTTATGAATCGTTTAAGGATGAAGATGGATTCTTATACATGTGCTATAGCAGTGAGAAAACCTTTGGCAACATGAACGGATTATCTGCATCTTCTTGATGTACACTCTTGTTAAAATGTAATTAAAATGATCAACTCATATTCTCTCAAGTATTTGGTATATTTCGTTCCCTTGGATTATGGTTTAATTCATATATAATATATAAATCTTTACTAATTGACAAACTAATTCAAAAAGAGTAAAGATTATGTCATTAATAAACTCAGATCAGTGGCGGATCTAGGATTCCGACCAAGGGGTAACGTTTTATAAATAAGCCGTAACGAAATCGAAAAAAACGTCAAATTTTATCAAAATTTACACTAATTTTTCCAAAATTTTTCCGACCAAGGGGTGGCGGACGCCACCCCTTAATAAGCTATAGGCCCGCCCCTGACTCAGATTTGAGATGTTCTAATACTTATTCATGTAAATCAACCATTTTTTTCATTTAAACGGGTTTGGATTCGTGTTTTTGTTTAAACAAAGTTGTGGGCTTATGGTGGGGTTGGTTTTGTGGGCCGAAGAAACCCGAAAAACCGGTTTGGAACCTCAAAGTTTGGCGATTTTTATAGGCAGATTCCTTTTTTTATACCCACCAGTATTTTTGTTGCTCGTTTACTTGTCATTCTACTAGAAAATTTTCTATTTTAATTAACGATGATATATTGAACCGGTATGTTCCTTGCTCAATCTCTATTCCGCAAACCTTAATGCTTTGCTGCATGCTAAAAACCCTAACTGATATTGAGGCCTTTTGTTAAATAACCACATCAGTCATACATCATATATGTATATGATTAGCCTTAGGGGTACAAACGAGCCGAGCCCGAGCCTTACCTTAATCGAGCTAGGCTCGTTACAACTTTCTGAAGCTCGAGCTCGGCTCGATTCGAGCCTTGGATTATGCGCTCGAGCTCGGCTCGTTAGTAAAACTTAAAACTCGAGCTCGGCTCGAAAGCTCGATCTAAGCATCTATGGCGCGAGCTAAAACAAGCTAAATTCGAATCGAGCTCGTTTTTGGCTGTTAATGAGCCAAGGCTCTGCTCGAGCTCGACTCGATAGTTTGAGAACTAATTAAAAAAAAAATCTAGATCATCCAAAAAGTAATACATAGTTTAAACCCTAAAGTATACTAAGCTCGATAAGGCTCGTCGAGCCTAAACGAGCTACACATACAAGGCTCGAGCTCAGGCTCGATATCTAATCGATCCTAATTTCAAGCTCGGCTCGGGCTCGATAAGGCTCGGCTCGTTCGAGCTTTTTATCGAGCCGATCTCGAGTAGCTTACGAGCTGCTCGACTCGTTTCCACCCCTTATATATGGGTTGATATATAAGCCGATCTCGAGTAGCTTTTTATCAAGCCGATCTCGAGTAGCTTACAAGCCTAGCAACCATGACTCCTTCTCCAAGAAATGGGTTGATATAGGGAACGGGTAATTTTATATCATCTTAAATTATATAATGGGCTAAAATTGGACACTTTTATTATAAAATTTGCTATCTTAAAATGGGCCCAAATGGGCTAGCATTATTGATCAGATCAATGATTTTATTCCTATGAGGTTTGCCTTTTTTTTATGGTTACAACCAAACGTTAGAATTTTAGAGCCGGGTCGGGTCAAGAAACATAATAAAATACAATATCATACATAATAATACATGACTATTAGAAAACACACAATAAAATTACGATGTCATTAGAAATAATAATTTACTTTCCGAGCTCATTCATAAAAAAATTATCATATATTTACCATCCGGACTATAACCAGTTGTAAGTTGGCTCTTTTTTTTTTTTCTTGTAACCCCTTCCATTACAATAGTCACTAGTACATGTTCACTTTTGAGGTCAAATTTATTTTTTTAAATTTAATGTTCATATGATTTTCATTCCATAAATTTGTTTTCACTTTTTTAATTCCTTTCGCAGTCTAAAGCTCAATTTTCTCCTTCTAAAACAATATAGCGCGTGAACCCATTTTTGATACTTTATTCTTAAAACGACCCGTATCAAACGCAATCCATTTTGGTCAAACCTGACCCCGTTTTGACCCGAGATACCTTTTTAAAGAAAAAAAAATATTATTCATACCGGATATAGGGATGGCAAAAATACCCGAGTCGATGGGTATACCCGAAACCCGACCAAATGGGACATGTATACCCGATACCCGACGGGTATTAGGCCGAGTATGGGATTAGTTTTAAAAAATTTCGCAGGTATGGGTCGGGTATGGGATTAGGCGATACCCGACCCGATTACCCGAAACCACATACCCATTTACCCGAAACCACATACCCGTTTACCCGAACTATATACCCGATCATATATCCGATTTTTTTAATTTATACTTTTATTTTTCATTAACAACTGTATGTTGTTGATTTGTTTTAGTATGTTCATAATGTGAAAAAATAAATTTTCTTCTAGTATATGCATTTGATAATAATATTTATATTTTGTATGTTGTGAAGTATATACATGCAAGTGTATAAATATTATAAAGTTATTATTAATTTATGATAAAAGTTATATGTATGTAATATACATTTTTAATTTATAATAGTTCATGTATAAATAAAATTATATAATAGTTATAATAGTAAAAAAAATGTAGAGTTAAATGTCATTTTAGTCCCTGTGGTTTGGGCAATTTTGTCAGTTTAGTCTAAAGGTTTCATTTTTAACCTGTGGGTCCAAAAAGGTTTCACCGTTGCCATTTTAGTCCACTGGGTTAACTCCACCCATTTTTTTGTTAACGAGAAGACCAATTCGGTCATTTTATATGGTTGAATTGCTCTATTAGTTAACAGAATTACATACAAAATTACCGAATTGGCCTTCTCGTTAACAGAAAAAATGTATGAAATTAACCCAGTGGACTAAAATGGCAACTGTGAAACTTTTTTGGACCCACAGGTTAAAAATGAAACCTTTGGACTAAACTGGCAAAATGGCCCAAACCACAGGGACTGAAATGGCATTTAACTCAAAAATGTATTTAGAAATCCCAACGTATATATTTTAACAAACTAATGGGTATATCCAATACCTGCGGGTATACCCGATACCCGATGGGTAATTATCCGACAAATACCCGACGGGTATTGGGTCGGGTATGAGACACAATTTTATGGGTATACCCGATGGGTAATTATCCGACAAATACCCGACGGGTATTGGGTCGGGTATGAGACACAATTTTATAACCGGGTATGAGTATGGTGGGATTACCAATACCCAACCCGAACCCGACCCATTGTCATCCCTAACCGGATATACATCTGCATTGTCCCATGATATTGATTTAGTACTTCCCAGTTCCCACACGAATGTAAACCTTTTGCTTATAGAAATAACTGAAAATGTAATTATGTAAACTACACTACAGTCGAAATTGTTGATCAGTTCTGTTTAAACATGATGGAAAACATGAAACACATACCTGTTATTGCATTCAAAGCAGTGGAGAATCCAGTAAGAGATCCAGCCATAGAGTTCGACATCTTGTCAAGGTGATCTGGTTCCTCCTTAGGGTGTAAAGTGATGATGGTGATGAAACCGAAAATAGGGTTGAATTCGGTTATGGGGAGAGAGTTACGAATTTGATGTTAATGAGGGTTTGTAATTGTGTAAAGTGTCTAACCCTTTAACTCTCTAATAAGCCCCTTATTTATACACCCAAGAGGAAACCTAATTAGTTAATAAGGGTAATATGGTCCATCAACAATTACCAACTAATTATAATAGGTTATTAATATATTTTGATCTAATATAATATAAATGATTATATAGGCTACAAGATTAAATATTATAACATTAATATATTTAATCTCACATTCTCCCACTTAGCCAAGTAATCATTTATCATGAGTATTAGGTAAGCCTGGCCAGGAGTTAACACTCATTTTAGCCTTAAACCAAGAACTATAGCAGAGAAATACAGCCGTTGAATCATCATTCGACTCAGGACCCCCATTAGTCATACTATAGTCTCAATTTAAAACCTAACTGTTACGATCAAAATATGTATAAGCCTTTTAGCGTCTGATTTGTATTTATATTTGTCTATATGTCATTACACCGGCAGAACATATGTTAGAGACATACAAAATCAAACTGAGGAAATTTTATTAATTAAAACATAAGCTAGTACAATATGCCATTAAATAAGGTCTTTAGTAAGTCCCATATTCGATACATGTTCTTCGAAAACTTTAGGTGGGAGACCTTTAGTCATCGGATCCGCAAGCATATCTTTAGTACTAATATACTCAATACAAAGATTATTTTCCTCAACTCGTTCACGTACGAACAAGTACTTCGTATCAAGATATAAACCAGCTCCAGTCGAACTGTTACTGTTCGAGAAACTAACGGCAGCTGAATTATCACAGTAAAGCTTCAATGGTCTAGAAATGGAATTAACGATTTTGAGTCCAGTGATCAGATTTCTAAGCAACATTCCATGACAGGTTGCGTTGTAAACAGCAATGTATTCTGCCATCATTGTGGAAGTTGTAGTTAACTGTTGTTTATGACTCTTCCATGAGATAGGTCCGCCTACTAACATAAAGATGTAGCCCGAAGTGGATTTCTTGTCATCTTTGCATTTGGCAAAGTCAGAATCAGAATAACCTACCACTTCTAAGTGATCACTTCTTCTATAAGTCAGTTTGTAGTCTTTCGTCCCTTGCAGATATCTGAGGACCTTCTTAGCTGCTTTCCAGTGATCTAGGCCAGGATTAGTCTGATAACGACCTAGCATTCCAGCAATGTAAGCGATATCTGGGCGAGTACAGACTTGAGCATACATCAGGCTCCCGACTACTGACGCGTAAGGTATCTGGCTCATTTGCTCCTTTTCAACCTCTGTTGTCGGACACTGGAATGAACCGAAAACATTTCCCTTAACTACTGGAGCGACGGAGGGTTTGCACTGTTGCATGTTGTAACGTGTAAGGACACGATCTATGTAAGTCTTTTGAGACAATCCTAAGATCACTTTGTGTCTATCTCGGTGAATTTCGATGCCAATGACGTAAGAAGCATCTCCGAGATCCTTCATGTCGAAGTTATGCGAGAGTAACCGCTTCGACTCATGCAACATGTCTAAACTATTACTTGCCAATAGAATATCATCTACGTAAAGGACAAGTATAGTAAAGTTACTCCCACTCATCTTGAGGTAGGTGCTTGTTTTAACCCATAAATGGATTTCTTCAACTTACAGACTAGATGCTCCTTACCTTCAGGTTTAAAGCCTTCAGGTTGTTTCATGTAAACATCTTCGTCTAAGTCTCCGTTAAGGAAAGCAGTTTTGACGTCCATCTGATGCAGCTCTAAATCAAAATGAGCTACTAGGGCCATAACGATCCTTAATGAATCTTTACGAGAGACAGGTGAAAACGTCTCTTGATAATCAATTCCCTCTTTCTGAGTGTTGCCCTTTGCAACCAATCTCGCTTTGTAGCGTTCAACGTTCCCATTCGGATCCAGTTTTGTTTTGAACACCCATTTACAACCTACAGGTTTGGCACCATTGGGTAATTCGACTAAATCCCAAACGTCATTTTTCTTCATGGATTCAAGCTCATCAATCATTGCTTTGTTCCATTCAGAAGACTGATCACTGCTAATGGCTTCATTATAAGAGATAGGATCATTGAGCTTTCCAGCATCCATTTCAGTCAGGTAGGTAAAATAATCATCCCAATTAGTAGGCCTTCTTTGCCTAGATGACCTCCTGAGTTGATTATCGGGTTCAGCGTTGTCTTGGTTTTGAGCGTTTGATGTGCCTTCGTTATGAGGTATAATGGGTTCTGGTTGTGGAGATGGAATTTGTGCAGTGGCTTCAGGTACAGTTGTTGCATGGGGTACAAGAGGAGTAAACGGAGTAATGATAAACGACGAGTCTCTCCCCCCCGCGTCTTGTACTTCTTGCAATTCTTCGTAAGGGTTGGTACTGCTCCCACTGACCTTGAAATCCTCCAGGAACGCAGCACGCTTGGTTTCAACAATACGGGTGACATGGGAAGGACAATAGAAACGATAACCCTTTGAATGATCAGGATACCCGATAAAGAAACAGGTAACTGTTTTAGGGTCAAGTTTCCTTAGGAAAGGATTGTAAAGTTTTGCTTCAGCAATGCTGCCCCATACTTTCATATATTTAAGACTCGGTTTCCTTCCTGTCCAAAGTTCATAAGGAGTTTTAGGGACAGACTTAGAAGGAACTCTATTGAGTATATGAACAGCTGCTTTTAACGCTTCAGTCCAGAGAAATAATGGTAAATTAGTGTTGGCTAACATACTGCGCACCATGTTCATAAGGGTACGGTTTCTTCTTTCAGCGACACCATTCTGCTGAGGTGTACCAGGCATGGTGTATTGGTTCACAATCCCCTGGCCCTTACAAAACTCATAAAATGGACCAGGAGCTTGACCCACATCAGTATGTCTTCCATAATATTCACCGCCTCTATCTGATCTCACAACTTTAATCTGACGATCTAATTGCTTTTCAACTTCAGCTTTATAATCTTTAAAAGTTGTTAGAGATTCAGATTTTTCCTTTATAAGATACAAGTACATGTAACGAGAATAATCATCAATGAAAGTGATAAATGAAGTATGTCCTGTTATACCAGCAATTTGATAAGGACCACTAATGTCAGTGTGAATGAGTTCTAATAAATTAGAGCTCCTAGTGGCTCCTTTCTTATTTGCTAATGTCATTTTGCCTTTAAGACATTTGACACATGTTCCAAAATCGGTGAAATCGAGAGGAGGTAAGACTTCATCCTTTACGAGACGATTTAATCGTTCTCTTGAGATGTGGCCTAAACGTTGATGCCACAACATAGATGAAGTCTCTAAGTCTCGAATTTGTTTCTTTTCCATCTTTGTGAGTGATTCATTAATATTATATGACAACAAAGATTTGGAAAAATCATCATCTAGTTCTAATCTATAGAGACCACCATCCAGAATGCCAGTACCATAAACAATGGAATCATAGAGAATAGAGAGTTTGCGATGACCATGAGAAACGACAAAACCGTCCATGTCTAACTTTGGTCCTGATACAAGGTTCCGAGTTACCTCAGGAACATATAAGGTATCATAAAGTTTAATACATAAACCAGTTTTCAAAAATAATTGTAATGTTCCTATGGCCTTCACTTCTAATTCCCGATCATCTCCAACTTTAAGTGTTCTTTGGTTTCTTCCCAGCTTCCGGATTGTAAGGAATCCCTGAAGTGAATTTGTAACATGTACCATAGAACCAGAATCAAACCACCAAGAATTAGCAGGAGCATTTAAATTAAAGGACTCAAGTATCATGAAAAAATCGTTACCTTTCTTAGCCAGCCACTCCTTGAAGTCAGGGCATTCCTTTTGCTTATGTCCTGTTTTCTTACAGAACTTGCAGTAGGGTTTGCCTAAGGAGTTCTTAGAGCTGGAAGGTGCACTTGTGTTAGGAGTTGGATTTGGCTTTTGAACCTTAGAAGCATCCTTTCTTTGATAATTGTGCTTCCTCTTCTTTGAGCTGGAGGTGGTGAAGTTAGCAACATCAGTAGTGCGATCCATCTTCATACGCTCTTCCTCCTGCACGCACATAGCGATCAGCTCACTCATCGTCCATTTGTCCTTCTGAGTGTTGTAATTGATCTTGAACGCTTCATAGGACGAAGGAAGCGAAGTAATGATGAAGTGAACTAGAAAACCATCACTGATCTCCATCTCTAGGCCCTTCAACTTATTGGCCATGTTATGCATCATCATGATGTGTTCGCGAATGCCGCTCCTCCCATCATACTTAGTCATCACCAGCTTGAGGATAAGAGTGCTAGCGTGTGCTTTTGATGTTCCTTTGAATTGATCCTCCACAGAAGCCAAGTAGGTTTTAGTATCTTCAGAATCAGGAATAGCTCCTCTGATTGAGTTATGAATGGACTGCTTTATGAACATGAGAGATATGCGGTTACACCTAGTCCACTTATCATGAAGTAACTGCTCAGCAGCAGTACTTGTGGCAGTAAGGTCCGCTGGCTTATTCTCTCTTAGAGCATAATCAAAGTCCAGCAGCCCAAGTGTAAGCATGAGGGCATCCTTCCATGCAGCAAAGTTATCACCAGTCAAAGGTGGAATCCCCTGATTGGGTGCTGATAGTGGAAATAAGGTGAGCAAGTTATGATACTAAGAAAGAAGTCTTAATGTGATCTAAGGGCATGTTATACTAAGGCAGGCATAAATAATGACCATTTTTAATTATGAAGCTGTGATAATGTCTATTACTAACATAAAAATAATAGACTTAGTAAAATTCTACTTGAATGAAGACAAATCAGCTTTGGCCAGAAGTGTAATCATTTAAGTATGTGTGCAAAGTAATTGTGACAAATCAGCTTTGGCCAGAAATGAGACAATCACTTTAGTTATGCACTTGTCAAGCATGCTAAACATAAATGAATTAAATCAGCTTTGGCCAGAATTAAGACATTTCACATTTGTAATGCATACTTAACATAGCTTTTATAATATTTGAACAATAAATAGATGTATTAAATCAGCTTTGGCCAGAATTAATACATCAGAAGCTCATTCAAGTTAAGCTATTTTGGTTTTGTAAAATTATCTGATTCTGATTAATTAATTAAGTATTAACAAAATATTATGTTTATACTTGAAAAAATATTAAATCACAAATATCTATACATATAATAAAAGAAACCACTTTGAGGACACATGTCATTCATTGGAACCATCTATTTTATTATTTTCCCACTTCCCTCTCAAATTTAATTATAAATATAGATATATTTAATTATGAAATAATTATATCATAAACAAAATAAATTTAATATAACACTTTTTAAAATTAAATATTATTATTAAACGTTGCAAAAAAACAATCTATTATAATAAAGATAAACTTATCGATAAGATATTTTGATTTTGATAAACTCAGATTATATGTCCATCATCAAATGATATAACCTAAAATTAAAAAAAATGTACAACAATATATAATTAAATATTCTGTTATAATTGTCACTAATTAATTAATAGATGTCATAACAACATTATTTTATTATAAAGAGTAAATTACCTTTTGAGCTCTTGTGTTTTAGTTGTTTTAATCATATGTAGGGCTGTAAACGAACCGAACGAACACGAACATGACCTTGTTCGTGTTCGTCCGTTAAGGAAATAAACGTGTTCACGAACGGTTCATGAACACTTACCGAACGAGATTTTATGTTCATGTTCGTTCATTAAGGAAATGAGTGTGTTCGCGAACGGTTCACGAACACAAACAAACGCAAATAAATTTGGCGAACGCGACGAATGATAAAGATAGATGGCCCAGAGAGTAGCACTCGAACTTGAATCCCTTATTGTGGAACAGAGGTCGATCGTATTCATGAATGTAAATAATGAGACATGAAAGCGAAATGATGCATAAACAAGGTGAAAGTGGGTTTCCTAGTTTAATTGATAGGGAAATAAAATAAATAAAAGTTTAATAATATAAAAGGTACAAATAAAATATAAGAAAGTACAAAGATCTTCAATTAAAACACAAACATATGAATATAAACGAACGCAAATCAACCAATGTTCACGAACACGTTCACGAACACCTTACCGAACGTTCACGAACACAATCGAACGAACGAGACCTCTGTTCATGTTCGTTCATTTAACTAATCGAACGAAATTTCTTGTTCATGTTCGTTCATTTATTAAACGAACGAACATAAACGAACTTCCCGCCGAACGGTTCACGAACTGTTCGCTGAACGTTCGGTTCGTTTACAGCCCTAATCATATGAGTCTAAAAATCAAAATGTTTAACGTCCTGAATCCCTGGACCTTTTTTTATAACCTTTTGAGTCGAATCTTTTAACCTTTTATAAAATAAACAAAATTGGACTCAAAACATTATAAAATGAGCGATTATGGACTCAGGGCCTTAAACTTTTTAATTTTAGACTCAAGTGATTAAAATCACTAAAATATTGAGGCTCAAAAACTAAATTACTCTATTATAAAACTAAAAATAGGAACTATTAATAAGCTTCTTCAAGAATTATTATTATATAAAATTGATATATTCATATATTCTTTTAAAGTATTTAAATGATATGTTTACAATAATAATAACTTTTATATCTATCATCATATGTGTTTTTATCGTAATTCTACTCTTTTTTTAACAACTAATAAACTTATCGATAACAGTTTTTGTTTTGTCTACAAGTCAAACTTTAAGACGTGTGACTACCATTTTTTACTTCCCAAATTTTTCCTGTTCAAACCCTTGTATCTTCCATGATGGTTAATGTTTTTAAGGAGCATTTTCCGTCACATCGGAAGCATCACGACTCTTAAAAATGTGTAATAGTTAACGCCCTTAAATTGTCATTTCTAATTTTTTTTTCTTCTCATTTGGTGTTATATAAGAAACGCTCATCCCTCCTCATGCCCTAATACGCCCAGGGGCGGTGTTGGTATATACAAGTACATACTTATGTGAGTGTCATAATTGTTCAAATTATAGTTTTTTATCACTAACTCAATATAATTTCAAAACACCGAAAAGTTGGTATATACAAATACATACTTATGTGAGTGTCATAGTTGTTTGATCCACGATGTTACATATGAAAATTACCAACAGGTATTAGAAAACCAATGTCCTGTACTATTTTTTTTTTTCAATTAAGAAATGACATTTAGTTTCAATCATGTTTTCTTGTATGGTGTTTTGAATTTTACTACTTATATGTGGACTGTTATTATCATTATGGTGCAATAGGGATTATTTTTATTTTAAAACATGTATCTTTATAGATGAATTAAATGTTTCATATTTATAAACTTGGTAAACATCACACGATTTGATCATACAAGACACTAAATTTATTTTGATATTTGAAAAGTGTCTTAAAAAATATTCTTTTTTAATTCTTAATCTTTCAGTAGTAACTACATGAGTTTTTTCTTTATTCAGCCCGTGTGATACACGGGATTATAACCTAGTTATGTTATACTTGAAAAAGAGATACCAGCAAAAATCATCATCCATATATTCAAATTAATCAAATCTATACAAAATCAATATCATCATCCAATTAGCTAGTTAACGAAATCTAACACAAGAAACTTTCTACTTCAACGAGAATTGAATACAACAACTTGTTAACTCATCAAGCAGCGTCGTTCACAGCATCGGTTCTCTCCACAGGCACAATCGCAAAGCATAACTGTCGGTCTTTACGAAACGCCCACACTTGAATCATCTTATCTTTCTTCAAATCCTCATTATCAGCCACAAAGTTGTTCCAGTTTGTCTTCAACACATAGTTGTCACTCTTTTCCAAATGCCACTTCTTCAACCACAGCGGCTTCGCGTACATTTGCATCGTCGAACCCACAACTCTAACCTCAATACCATCTTTATCAACCATTCGTATCTCATCATCCGTCAAGAACTCGTGAGGTTTCGTCACCAGTTGCTTTATCGGCATGTTTAATCTGTTTTGGTCCTTTTTCATATCACTTTCATACAAAACCTTCTGGATCACAAGCTTCATGTCTAAACCATACATCTCACCCGTGATGAACCGCTTTAACCGCACTATTGAGTCATTGTTCACAACCGGCCCACGCTCCATCTTCTTTGGCATCATCCTTATCTTTTTATTGTTAGTGTCATTCTCCAACAACAAACATAATTTGCGTTTCTTGATCGTAACTTTGTCGGCTGCTAACACGTCCTCACGATGATCATAGAACGAGAAGGATGATGGTGCGGCGAATGGAGGATGAACATTAAGGGACAGAAGAGTATTCATAGTTTTGTTAATTTTTTCGTATATGTAGAATGTGTGTATAATATGTATGGGTGATTGTGGTTATATATATATATATATATATATATATATATATATATATATATATATATATATATATATATAATAGGAGTTTGATCCTTGTTGGCTAAGTTTAAAGATCTTAACAACACGAAAATATGAGAAAAAGATTGTAGTTTATTATGGAAACTATATGTTGTATTTATTGTAACGTCTTTATTTAAAATTTGAATTTAGTTTTATTATTTTTTATCTTTAAATTGTAACTAATATTTTGTATTATATCCGGACCAAATGGTTAATTTCAATTTGTTCTGCCAAATTTACGTAAAAAATCTAATAATAAGATTCTAATTGATTTTGGAAACTATAGGTTTACTTATCATATTTTTCAAATATAACGATTCTAATTCTAATTGATTTTGGAAGTTATCATATTTACAAATATTTATTATATTCTTGATTTAAAATTTGAAATTTCATTTTATATTTTTAGTCTTTAAGTCGTAACTAATATATTTTGTGTTATATATTTACTGACCAAATTATTTTATTTCGATTTGTCTTATCAAAATCACGTATTTTCTACACAAAGTGTTCGGTTTGGGCTAGGGCTGTCCAAAAAGCTCACGGCTCGGAGCTCGCTCGGATTTAGCTCGGAAAAAACTCGCTCGATATGGCTCGGTTAGAAAGTGAGCCTAGCTCGGCTCGGCTCGTGACGAGCCAAATTGGCTCGGTTTGGCTCGCTTGGTAGCTCGGCTCGGCTTAGTGGGGTTTTAAAATTAGACTAAATTGCCCAGATGTTACTTGTGGTTAGCCATTTTTTACCTTTCGTTCCTAACTTTTCAAAATTACATGTATGTTTCCTGTGGTTTGATAACCTGTTACTTGAATAGTCTCGTACTGGATTGCTGTTAGTTTGCTAAATTAAGTTAGTGTGAAATGACTATACTACGCTTACTATTAAAAATTAATAATTAAAACCTAAATAATATAATTTTTTTATTTAATAATTCAATTGGACCCTATAATAAGGTTGTCTACATCTTACCTCCTCAGACTCTACCTTAGCTTTGCTATTGGTGGGATTTACTAAGTATGATGATGAAGTTAAACTCCACCCCACCTCCCTTTCTTTTCCGGCCAAAACGTCCGACGCCGGAGCACCTTCTCCGGTCAACATCATCTGTTCCAGTGATGCTTGGAACCCCACCTCTCAATTGATGTTCTATGCATATCACATTTAAACTCCGATAAGTTATAGTCTTTAAAGGATAGATCGCCGGCCACTAAAACTGAACTCTGATAACATGCAAGCTCTCAAGTAACTTGCCAGCCCTCCGGCAACGTTCCCTCCACCTTGAAATAAACTAGACGAATCCCCTCTCTCACCTAGTCGACCTCCTAAACCACGAAAAAGGCACTAGCGCCCAACTTTGAACATTTTTTCCATCAGCGCTCGTACTAACTGAAAGTTAACCCTGTTAGTTTTTGTTAACATGGACTGATTATGTGACACAAAAATCAAAGTTTTGATGAAGTGGCTACTTATGTGGCAAATAAGTCAAAGTTTTGATGAAGTGGCTGCTTATGTGCAAATAAGTCAAAGTTTTGATGACGTGTAGTGTTTATGTGGCAGGTGGACTGCTTATGTCGCACTCCATGTCGGCAAAAACTAATTGGAGTAACTTTCAGTTATTATGTGATCGCTTAAAGAAAATATATTTAAAGTTAGGACTGTCGGTATGCATTTTCTGAGTTGAGAATAATCCCAATCAATGTCAAAGTTGAAATTATTAAAATCCAATTTTCTTAATCTATTACTTGGTTACACTCATCTTTTTCCTGTTGAAGATTTAGTGGATTTACTACTTTTTATGTTTGGTGTACAAGTGACAATTGCATTCATTTTCTCAATGTTTGACTACATGCATAAATGAAGTTGAAATAGTTTTCTAGAATGGGACCCAAGTTTACAGGGCATGGGTGAGACTTTGTAGGTTCTTTTTGACCATATTGTTTAAGGATTTCTTCACCATTTCTTTGTGTATTTGCTAAGATAAGAAAATCAGAAGAATTTGTATATTTGCTAAGATAAGAAAATCAGAAGAAAAATAACATATAAATGAAGAAGCTAACACATCTACGAAGATTATCTAATACATATATAACTATTTTAAGAAGAAATATACATATATAACTATTTTAAGAAGAAATAAATTATTATTTTAAGAAGAGTATAGATATAAATGACCACTTTCATATCTGACTTGAAATTTACTAATACTTTTCATATATTTAATATGTATAATAACTTGTTCAATAATACACATGGTAATAATTAGAATATTTATAATTAATGTATAACAAAATTTTTAATTTCACAAAACTGTCATTTAGATTATAGTTTCAAAACTCTGGTATATTATATAGTTTTTGAATAAAGTAGAAATCAAATTATTTTAAGAAAAAGTTACAATAAACATCAAAATGCCAACACTTTGTCATATTTTGACTTTATTTTATTTTTTTGCTGTTTTCTCTTTCAGTAACATAAGTACATAACAAACAGAACTTCCTTCTTTAGTTTTCTATTTTTCTATCTGGTTACGATATCAAGTGCCGGTAGGGCTGTAAACGAACCGAACGTTCAGCGAACAGTTCGTGAACCGTTCGGCGGGAAGTTCGTTCATGTTCGTTCGTTTAATAAACAAACGAACATGAACAAGAAATTTCGTTCGATTAGTTAAATGAACGAACATGAACAGAGGCCTCGTTCGTTCGATTGTGTTCGTGAACGTTCGGTAAGGTGTTCGTGAACGTGTTCGTGAAAATTCGTTGATTTGCGTTCGTTTATGTTCGTATGTTTGTGTTTTAATTGAATATCTTTGTACTTTCTTATATTTTATTTGTACTTTTTATATTATTAAACTTTTATTTATTTTATTTCCCTAACAATTAAACCAGGAAACTCACTTTCACCTTGTTTATGCATCATTTCCCTTTCATTTCTCATTATTTACATCCACGAATACGATCGACCTCCGTTCCACAATAAGGGATTCAAGTTCGAGTGCTACCCTCTGGGCCATCTATCTTTATCTTTCATCGTGTTCGCCAAATTTATTTGTGTTCGTGAACCGTTCGCGAACACGCTCATTTCCTTAATGAACGAACACAAACATAAAATCTCGTTCGGTAAGTGTTCATGAACCGTTCGTGAACACATTTATTTCCTTAACGAACGAACACGAACAAGGCCTTGTTCGTGTTCGTTCGGTTCGTTTACAGCCCTAAGTGCCGGTATCATACCAATACCATAACCAACCAAACATAACAAATCCATTAGTTTTTCCCTCTTCTCACAGACCCAGTCACTTTTTCTCTCGTAAGGCCACTCGGGGCGCTACGTGGTGGCACGGTGACCACACGTTGTTTACCGTGGAACACCGCCGCCCTTGCCCATCACGCGTGAACCTCATCACTCGTTATGCTTTATTAATTTACTTATGTTTTTTAGTAGTGATGGACACCCTCACTAAAATTCATCGCTAGTGATGGAACCAAGTTCAATGACGTCACCCGGCATAACTAGTAAGGGAAGGGAGATACATTTAGACTCGCCCTTGTTATATCATGCGACGGTTAACTGTATAATTTTCTGCAATACATTCTGATATAGTAATAAAACTTTTATTGAGCATACACCAAAAAAAAAAAACTTTATAGTCCACCCTATGCAATTCCCCTTTTCATAACAGAAAAACAAAAATGAAATTAAAAAGCTACTTGGTCTATCAACAGTTGTTTGCTGTTGTCCTATGAACACAACATAATTTTATATGCTCAAAACCCCATTAGTCAAACACTAGTTTCACTTTCACACTTCCCTCATGCCAAAATATTAAGTATCAATCACTCTACGGTCTTTTTGGGTCTTTCCCAATTAGCCTATGACCGCCACCGTTACGCCACACGCCACGAACCGGTACCCCATCGTTACTCTCGTTGTTGTTCCCGTCTGAACCACCCTCTGCCTCTGTGGCATCGGACCCGCCATTAAGATCAAGTGAAGCCAACGACCCGTTACCTAACCGAGCTCTAAGAAACTTCGACGTTTTCTTCTTCTGTTTACTTTTTCCTTCTCCATCGCCACCGCCGCTATCATTCTTTGGCGGCTTTATAACAAGTACACCGCCAGGAGATGTCCGATCATCAATCTCCACTTTTGATTTCCCTTTACCAGCCACCCGATACCCGTCTTTCGACAGTGTCTCCACTTCCTCATCTTGCACACGGTAGTTCGATTGTAGTTCCCGAACCGAACTTAAAATGCTATCCGCAAACTTATTTGTCGAATTGTTGTTGCTATTAACAACCGACTTCCCTTTGTTTTTCCGATCATTTCCTTTCGAGCCGCCACTCATGGCCCGATTTGCATTGTAGACCGCAATTAGTTCCCGTTCTTTATGAGGATCGGGTAAAAGCCGGGCCAAATCAAGAACAAGATGTGATAATCCAAATTGATCAACGTAAACCAAATAAGTCTCCGCATCAATACCCCCTTGCCGATATTGCGCCGACACTTCTTTAAAATTAGAATACTTTTCATGATCATCACCCAAACCCGCGCGTATTTTTTCTACCATGGACTTGTTTGCAGCATATACCTCCTCTACGCTTTTTGTAGGCGGCCCGTTTTCAGGAACGTTACGCGTATGCAATGTGGAAACTGGAGGAAAGTCGGATACCGAACCCGTATCGACTAGATTCGGAGCTGACGTAGAATGGGTTATTCTGGTAGACGGTGGGGCCAAAACCGGGTTGTAAGTTGACTTCCATTGACCAGATACAGGCATTGATGCTGTGTTTGCAGTGTTTACGGTTCTAGAAGCTGAACTTGATGAGGGTGCAGGCCAAGCATGACCAGTGTTGACAACGTTGACTTTTCCTTGATTTTGTCGGCGGAGCTTTTCCGCCATAGTGTTCTTCGGTGGCCCGTTAGGAACTTGGGAGCTGGCGGCAGGGGCGGTGGAGAGTGGCGGGAAAGCGGATTCCTGAAGTGGAGTGTTTCTAGGTCTGTGTGAAACAGCCATAAGATACCTTGAAGGTGGATCGGAATCTGTAGCTAGTGATTCGAATGGTTGAATTAACGGGTCATCATCGTTTGAATTGTTAGCATGTTCGGTTCCAGTTGAGGATGAAGGTTCTGGAACTCTGGAATTTGAACTGGATGTTTGGAGGCTGGCTTCGATTGCTCGAGATAATTCGGATTCGGATATATCACGTTGAAATGTGTTTCGTCTTCCATGACGATTATCTTGTTCGTTGTGCCGTCGATATGTGAAGCTAGTTGGTAACTAAATACCCAAAATTAGAAAAAGAACAAATCAGCCAAAAAAATGCCTTTAATATAAAAAAGAACAAAAATACATGAAACCGTGGCTGGAATTTAAAAAAATACATAATATATATATTTTTTCTATAGAAGTCTTTAACATTAAGAATAAAAAAGTGTTTGTGGGTCAACCCAATCCAAATAGTTTGACCCGTACTAATTGTGACTTGTTTTAATTGAACTCGTGTTGATCTGTTACCGACCCATGTGAGAATATAACAAAAAGTCATACCTGAAGAGCTGCATTGCGCTTTGATCTTGACATACGACCCCCGTGCTCTTGAGCATTGTGCCTCTGAGATTTAAAGACAAAAAACATGAGTTACATTTTTAAAACCTAAAAACCCAATATCGCCCCGTTTTTGTTACTATAATGTTATTATTACTACTACCAGTTTATCACTCATTTATTACTACATGGACAACCGGAATCAAAATGTTAACTTAATAAACAACAAACCTGAATTAGCATACACGCAAATGAGAATTGAGAAATAAATATCAGCTTGAAAAAAGTAATATATTTTGCTATTTTAGTTACATGTTAGTGTCATTATGTAATTTAGACATGGTGTTCAGTCAACATTTCTGAATCAGAAATAAGGTAATAGAAACTACATTGTTAAGTAGATCCTATATTAAAAAATGTTTATTTTGTGAATTATATATTATTGTGAAGACAGCTAAGATTTCAATATTGGGTTACTTTGGACGTATTAAAAAAATTTAAGACGTAAGCTGTTAAAACTATTACATGTATGAATTAAATAGATGTTGATGAAGATTAAATGAAAAGTGAATATACATATGTAATTAATTCAATCAAGGTAAAATTACAAAGATGACATTATCTAATTCAACTTGTTTCCAACTGATGGAGATTGAAGGTCAATTCATGAGTAATTAATTGAGTAACATGTCTCCAATTGGACACGATGATTACATCTTCAGTTATTCTGTTTTATTCTATATAAAGACAAATATTTTTTTCAATTATTTTTCTACATAGGCTTACCTTCATTTCAGCTTCAGACGGAAATACAATGAACTTCTTAATTAGGCAAGCCTCGTCTTCACACAAAAAATGTTCTTGTCGGAAATGAATCTGCAAAATGGTAGCTTGAATGATTATTTGGAGAAAATAAGGAAAAAAGGAAATCAACCATGACATAACAGGATCTTTGGTTTGTAACTAGAAATCACTAGCGGTATAAGTTTTATAATATGGTGGATCATAGTTATTAATAATGAATAGCGGAAGATAGTGACAAGCTACCTATACGCTATGCAGCGATAGCGATGAAATAGCGGGCATAATTTTATGATTAGTGACGCACTAGAAGAAAATTTTAGAAATATTTTATATGTATATTATATCCAAATAAGCTGTTTTATATGTATGCTTAACAAAAACCCTAAAATCCTGCTATTTTATACCTATAAATTCCCACTATTTATATTAAAGCAGAAAAAAAAAACAAAAAAAAATCTAAAATCCCACTATTTGCCCGCTATGGAGACACCAAAATCAAACAGTGACACATGAGTGCAACGCTATTCGCTATAGCGCTCGTTATGACTGACAGAGACGTTACAATTTAAAAGTAACAACTTGCCTCCAAGTCATCATAATTCTTGTAATACTCGTATTTACCAGGATTTTGTCTGCACGGTTCAAAAAGTGGTAATTTTAAATACTTGTATTAGACTATTAGTTTGCACATAGAAGGATGTCTTTATAGGGGAACACAATGCTATGTTACCTTTGGCATATGTGACATTTGAAATGTTCAGTATTCATATGTGTGTAAAGTTCGTTATCCCCGTAAAACGGTGACCTGCAGAATTCACATAAAGGATGCCCTTGGAAACCACCCCTTTCACTTTCAGTTCCGTCAACTTCAGAGTCACCTGTGTTTATATGCTGCTTTAATTGTGCTTTTAAATAAAGCTTTTGTTCACATATAAATACCTGATGTGTAATGCAGACAATGAAATCATGTCAGAAAACTATGATTATAACGGATAAAGTAACTTTACAAAATAAGGAATCAAGAAATATGTTAATATCAGCAAGAATTACGATAATGTTCGTATTTATATATACCTTCCTTCACAAGAGATTCAAGTTGATATCAGCAAGAATTACGACAGTGTATATAATAAGATAACTTGAGGATATTTATAATACTTTCACCAATGTGTTATAACTTATTTTCATATATAAAGGAGATAAAAACAAAATAAAGATTTAAAATCAACCTTTCTTCCTTCTAGGCACAAGCTGCACATGAACAAACTATGCTGGTGAAACAAATGACCCTTGAGCTGAAAAATGTCACGAAATCTAGCCTTCCTCTTAGACTTATTACTCGAATTATCCTCCATCTTATCAAAAACGCTACACGAAAGCCTACACATGGCTTTTATCATTTTGTACTGCTCGAAATCATCGAAGTAAGACTGTGTGTCTTCATGATACCAATACGACCCAGATCGACCTTCTTTGTTTTCCAAAGGAAACACCGAGAAATCACTAATTGTCTTGGTGTAGTCCCCTAAAGCCTGCAAAAACAGCTCAATCGTATAAGAAAATCACTCAATCAACAGTTTCCCTAAAAACCACAGATTAACAGATTCATGTAGTTAGAACTTAAAACAACCATCGAAACTGACATCAACATAATTTGAATTACTAGTTGCATACTCATTAAAAACCACCAATTAACAGATTCATGTGTAGTTAGAAGTTAAAACATCAATCAAAACTGCCATCAACTTAATTCGTATTACTCATTGCATACTCATTAAAATACACTTATTAACAGATTCATGTGTAGTTAGAACTTATAACATCAAGAGATAACTGACAACAACTTAATTCGAATTACTCATTGCATACTAAATAAAATCCACCAATTAACAGATTCACATCTAGTTAGAACTTAAAACGTCAGTCGATAACCGACAACTTAACCCAAATTACTCAGTGCATACTCATTGCAATCCACTAATTAACAAATCCATGACTACTTATAACAATACAACTTAGAACATCAATCAATAACTGACATCAATCAACTAAATTCAAATTATGCATTGCATACTCATTAAAGCCTGCAAAAACAGCTCAATTATATAAGACAATCACTCAATCAACAGCTGCCCTAACTAATCAACAGCTCAACTATGCAGTAACCGGTACGTACCACACGAAAACTTAGCTAAAACCAAAACCAAAAAGTCACTAACCGGTACGTACCACACTATTCAATACCAAAATTGACCTAAATTCACCGTACAGCATATATTCAGCCGATACAGCTACCGTAGTATTCGGTACGAAATTTCTCATCCCTAATTCAACTAACATCAGCTTAATTTAACCTATTCATTACATAATCATCAAAATCCACCGATTAACATATTCATAACAAGTTAAAACCTAAAACATCAATCAACAACAGCATAGAAACAAAACCTTAGTGACGAAGATGATCGATGACTCCGATTTACAGATGCAGCAGCGGCGATCACTGCAAATGAATCGCAAACGAGCAACGCATGTTGAACAAACATCCTTGTGTCCACAACTACCGTACGCAACCCATTCGAGGCTATCGGCACACACAGCACACGTATCGTCCATGTTATTTGAGTGTGTGAATCACTGTGTGAGATTGATTGATCGGATCGATGAAGATGAGCAACGTAATTTGACGATTTGCGGCAGCTAGGGTTCGTGAAGGGGGAAGAACAATTTGGGGATTTTGATAACTTATAAGCGTGGAGGGCAAGATCGAGAAAGATAAATGTTAAATAAAACTAGGTTTATTACTATAGCCGCGTTACGGCGAACTTCTTTTGTCATTTAGTCTGTGTTTACATGTGTTTTGAAATCACTACGAGTGCGTTACGCACAGAACCGCTGACAATAATAAAAAGAAAATGTAGAAAAAAAAAACAGTATAAGATAACCGAAAGAAAATCAACAAAAAAAGTTTTATGGTAATGATGTTGTTCGTATGAAACCCGTGGTCAGAGATGAGCAAATGGTATTGGGTACCGGTACCGAATTTCCTGAACCGAATGGTATTGGCTGGATTAATAAATTTCTTCTGTAAAGTCTAAGGGGGTATTTTAAACTGAAATGAATGTTTGAGGGGTCAATATACAATTTTAAAGTTTACATGGGTTGGAAAAAGTCAATCTAAACTTAAGGGCATTGTCAGTCAAAGGAAGATAAGTGATTCAAAAGTCAAGAATTTCGGCCAAAGAGGGTGTTTCGGGTGGGTATTTTAATATTCAAGTATTTAAAAAAAACAAATTTTAAGTGATTCAAAATTCAACAATTTCGGCCAAGGAGGGTGTTTCGGGTGGGTATTTCGGGTGGTGTTTCGGGTGGGTAGGGGTGTTTGGCAAAAATTCCACTTTATCATCCATTAACTTTGTCACGTGTCTATATGTTATATGTGAGTGTGGATGTACTGAACCAATAAGGAAAGTTTACTATTGATTATGATGTGACAAGTACTATTCATTAGATTTGTTTTTTAATATATAGGATAATATTGAGTGGGTGTTTGGGATTCTTCTCAAAGATGACTTATTAACTTATAGTCATAAGTGAGAAATTCTGACTTCTAAAAAATGACTTCTCAACACACAAAATTATCTAAAATAAGTTAACCCAAACACTTAAAAAATAACTTATTAATTTTTATAAGTCAATAAGTCATAAGTTGCTCCAAAATAAGCTAACCCAAACACCCCCTGAGTAAGTAAAGTTAGATTTTTATTTGTGCTTCTTTTGTTTCGAAAAATTATATAATCCCAATTGTTTTATCCAATCTTTTAAATACAGCTAATGAATCGGCCGGTTATACCGTTGTTTTATCCAATCTTTTAAATACAGCTAATGAATCGGCCGCTTATACCGGTTATATCGGATATTGAATACGGGTCTGATACGATAAAACTCGAATACGATATGTTTTATGTGTCGGCGGTAAATCCACTTCTATCGGTTCAAATTGTTGAACCGGTTTGTATTATCTTAAAACTTGATTTTAATAAAATACAATATTAATGTAATATTGATCTTTTGTATCTCCGGTAATTAACAGTGTCTTCCATTCCAATATTTCATCGATGTTGAAACTATTACTCAGCTCGTCGAATCCAATATTGTTTATAAGTAATGATAATGATTAATATTTTACAAGAAAATATTTGTTTTTTAGATTAAATTATGATTAGTTACATAAATCCTAATTGAGATTAGCTTATTTTTTAGAGGACTTTGTATTTTATGGAATTATGGGGTTAACCAAGTAACCCGGTTGAACCACCCAATTCAACCAGTTAAACCATTTTAAAACCTAACCTGGTATGATTTAAAAATCGGTTTTTAAAACATTGGTTTTATCACATGTTTAATTAATTAATTTGTTTTATTTTTTAGTAACTAATTAGGATATAGACCTTTTATACTGCATGAAATACCATAAAAATATCGACTCAAGTCGGTTCTAGTTTGTGAGGTGATGGCTCTATGGCTAATGTTTAATTTTTTATTATTTAAAATGTTTTATATATTTTAGATAAAAATGTTTACTTTATTTTTAAATAAAAAAATAAAAGTACATGGTACTTTAGGCCGTTAGGGTAGTAGTGCCACTAATGTCATGTTTTGATTCGCTTTTCAAAACAACTTACAACTTTTTGAAAAAAATTAATAAGTCACAATGGAATAACTTATTAACTTTTCCACTTACATAATAGTTTCACTCAAATACTTTTTAACTTTTTAAAAAGTCAATAAACTAATAAGTTACTAAAATAAGCAATCTCAAACACCCCGTAAATTGGGTTGCTTATGATAGTGAATGAAGTGAGTAACGTAACGCTACAGGATTTGAGGGGTACCTTAGAGTAGCAAGTGGGCATTGGTTGATGGTGAGGTTTCAAGTGGCGCCATTTTGTTTTTAGATTTTTTAACTGTAATGAAATTTTATATAAGAAAACGAAAGTAGCAAGGAGCTAGAAATTAAAAAAAAAACACCAAAACAAACAAAATTATTCAAGAGTCAACCCTAAAATATTTTGTTTTATTCTTTTAGATAATATTAAATAAATGGGTAAAAAGACTAAAATACCCTTGGGTGACAAGATTTAACAAGAAAATCTAACTGAGTTAAGCCTAAAGAACAAAACGTGCAATAAAATTCCTTGTAAAGGGCAAAACTTGTCAAAATTCGTTAAAAATGACTCCGCCTGATAAGTGGTATTAAGATAAAGGACAAAACTTGTAATTTTTCCTAATACTAATGATAATATCATTGGCGAGTCGAGCTCTAGCCGAGCTTTGGCTTGTTTAACCGATATTGAAGCGAGCTCGAGCCGGACTTTTAACTCGTTTGAAGTTGTTCTCAAAATAGCTCGAGCCGAGTCGAACCGAGCTCGAACTTTGGGTTTTACTTGCGAGCCGAGCTCGAGCTCAAATAAGTAGGCTCGAACCGAGCCGAGCTCGAGCTCGAGCTTCATAAAAACATGCTGAGCCGAGCTCGAGTCTAGTCGAAGAGCTCGAGTCTAGTCGAACTCAGGCTCGGCCCGACTCGTTTACACCTAGAGTCGCTGCAAGCTTTTGAACCAATTTGAAGAACTAACTGCGAATTTTGAACGGATAAAAAATGACCAGAATGAAGAAACTTTAATAGTCGGGGCTTTTGGAATTGTGTTCTTTTGTTTTTTGGTGTAAATTACAAGGATGGTCTTTATTTTTCACTTTTGTTAATGTTATTGAAAAATTAACACAATGATGTATCATGTATACATCTTTGTGGCTTTACAAATAACTAGGGCTATAAACGAAACGTAAACAAGCACAAATGAACGTGAACCAATACAATCGAACATGAACAAACATATATTAATTTGAGAATAAAATTAACATTTCCGATTCCAAACATTAGACATAATTACACAAAGTTAAAAACCGAAGTATGTGACATAACTATCCGAAAAAAAACATGACATAATAATCATATGCATAATTATCTCAAAATGAAGTCTCGAAGTTGTAAGTTCCCCAACTGACCAAGTTTAAAGTTCTTGATATGAACACCAATTCACCAACCTTAATCTTTGGATCTGACTTGACCAACCTTTCAAATCTTTACCCATTGTGCCCATAATTCAACAGGTTCTGTAACTGTGGAATCTTTAAAGACTTCATCTGCATAATTATTTACACCAAAACCGTTATGTTCATCACAGGTTCTGTAACTGTGGAATGTTTAAAGACTTCATCTGCATAATTATTTACACCGAAACCGTTATGACTACTAGACTCCATTTGCCATCAAGCTTGATCACCGCTATTATTCCAAGAAATATTCCAAATGCACAGGCGATGACCAAAAAGAAAGGTTCAAAAGCAAGAAACATTCCAAATTCACAATGATGGAATAGATATTATTAGATGACCTGAAATCTTAGGTACTGTGCAATAAATTTTAACATATATTAATTTTCCTGCCACTTAAGAAGTTTCTTTTAGGAAATAGGAGACAACTTAAATATCAGGTGCCTTGGTTTTAAAAGCGTTTGACGATCCAAAGTATTTTGATCCCAAAAGTCGATGCGTGATGCGCGTGCATCACTTTAAGCAAGGCGTTCTTTTAAAAAGAGAGTCTAACTTTACCTTGAAGACAACACAAGATAGATCATCAATGCATCATATAACTTGGAACTAAAGAATTTGAATACCGAATGCACACCATAATCACAAAAAAAAAAAAATCTTGCAATTAGAACATAGTTTGTGACAACAAGAATGTTAATAGTAGGCAGCTAAATCGATGGTAATATATATATTCAATAAGCTAAAGTATCACCCTGTTTGTGTTAAAGAATGTAAGCATCTTGCAAACAAATAGCCTGTGTAATCATCATAATGACATTGAGGTACTTATTCAGTCACATTACGACAACTAACACGTATAATATGAGGTTTGTTCTAGTTATACACAAAAGGCATGCGGTTGAATAAAATATTGTAATAAAACTAGAATAACTAAAAGTCGGTTGCATGAATAGAGTACGAGAAGTGTTTTCAAGCTATTGCTTTATACCTTGATTGTATGACTCAAAAGCCATCTGCTCTTAGCTCTCCATTCTAATTTTTCAACATAGCGTTTCCCGTTGTCAAAAATCGTTAACGATGGTTGATCAAGCAGAAGTAGCGTTTCCATATAGGAATGCACATAAATTTGACCTACCTCATTAGTCTCACGCGATATCCCCAAGTTACTGATGTGTTTTAAGTTAGGTTCATAAACAACAAGGGATCGTGCTTTCCAATCATCATCTATAACTTCCAATACAAGTTCACCACTCTTCCTAAATTCACGTACGCCTATTATTCTTGCATCTGGTGCATGAATAGTGTATAATTTTGTAAACGACTTTGGTACACCATCCTCCATCATCCAAACATCATAAACTGGATTATCGATCCTGGCACTGCATTCAACCAAAACAAGAGACTCCCTTAGATTACATATGTACAAATCCCATACAAAACTATCCGGGAGGTTTACTTCTCCGAATTCTTCACTTGTCATATCAAATGAAATAATCATATTATAAGCTCGAGTTTGAACATATAAGTCACTCCTATCAGTAGCAAGCCAGTAAAAAACCCCGTCTACACAAACCCCATCTCCACTTCCAAAAATAATCGATTTACGAGGGAGATTGCTGCTATTCGGACTTCTCCACACCCCGGTGCTTAACGTAAAAATATCAACTTGCCAAGGGATGCTATTTACACTTTCCATATCCGTAAACCTATTAATATATCTAATCTTGACAATCTTCGGGTCACTTGTCTCACGACAAACCCCAAACCCGAGCACGGTTTTAAAAAACTCATCATCTACCACATTAGGCACAACAACAACAAGTTTTGTAATCAAAGGATTCCAAATAACAACTTCTTCCATCTCGCTATACAAACACAACAAGCCATGAGAAGTGCCTATTGTCCTACAATGTTTAAGCATCTTAACGAACAGAGGAAAAGTCAGGGAGACTCTCTGTTCAGGGAAAGTATTATCATCAACGATTGAAACGTATTTTGGCTCGGAACCATATCGATGATTACACACAAGTATATGCTGCTGATGGGACCTGTAATGAGTGATGAAATCGGAGCTATCGATGAGAGATTTACATGATTTGGAGACTGATCGGCAACGAATAAGTGATTTTACTGGAAGACGTTTGATGATTTCCTCTTGGATCTCAAAAGGCACGTTGTCTGACATCTTGATTTTGATTACGAGCTCACCATATCAATTTCTAGGGTTCCTAACAACGAGTGAACGAATGAAGAATTGGGGATTTCTGCACTGTTGAAGGCAATTGAAAGTGCACAAACGGGTTTTTTTTTTTTTAAGAAACCGGTCTGATTTTGGTCTTCAAAGTCAACAACTGGTCCGGAACCGGTTAAGTTTGGGTTTTTTTATCGGTTTTAACCGGTTTGTCCGGGTATTTTTCGGGTTTTGGTCGGTTCAGGTCCATGTTTTGACTAGGTATAGTAGGAACCAGTTCTGGTGGTTTCGGTTCATTTCCTTTTTCTTTGGCCGGGTTTGGAACTGGCATGTACCCGCGGTCGAGAAGGGAAGGAACTGGTTCTGGATCAGGTATTTTTGGTCGGTTCCGGGTCTGGGTTTTATGTCCTCACAAATTGGCCTAGTGGCTAGTCACTTGGTTTCTCTCTTTGAGGTCTCAAGTTCAACTCCAACTAGCTAATTCACATCATATCCACCATTTTACCCTATAATTACACTAAAAACAACTACAGTTTCTCTCTCCTGCTAATTAAATAATATATTTTTATACATTTATAATTACTTTTTCTCTCACCTCTACTCACAATCGCTTTCAAAATACATTAAAAAATTATAGAGGGTGAACAGTGTCCCCTCAAATATACAGATGAACAGTAACATTTTCTCTCTTCTCCACTTACAACCACTATTTATAATATAAAAAACCCCTCTCTTAGAATTTGATGGATAGGATGTGAATGCTTTACACCCCTAAAATGTTAAATTAATTTATTTGAAATATATTGATATAAAATGATAAAAGTAATAACTTAATCAAACAAACAAAAATAAACAAGTTATAAAAATGATATTTTTTTATAAAATAAATAAATTGATATAATAATAAAAAAGGTCTAAAACAAAAGTGATAAAAAAAATAATCATCTAAAAGGGAAAATAAATACATAGACAAGAAAAGAATTTTGAAAGTTACATATTTTGTCCTTTAGTTGTAAGGGTAAAACTATTGTTTTAAGTGTTAAATTATTATACAAAAACTTCTAATTGTAAGAAGTATAAGAAAATCTTTATAGAGTGACAAGTGTCCAATAACCTAAAACCTAAACCCACTACACTCACCCCCACCCCACCCCACCAACACCAAAAAACCTAAACACCCCACCCCTGCAAAAATAAAAATAAAAAAACTATACCTCACCAACCCCCTCCCAAAAAAAAAAAAAAAAAAAAACCTAACACCCCACCCCGCAAAAACCTAACAACCTCCCCCCCCCCCCCCCCAAAAAAAAAAAAACTAAGCTCCCACCCCCTCAGCAAAAAAAAAATGGGTTGGGTGGGGGTGGGTTTTAGGGTTTTTTTTGTGTAGTGAGTTTTTTTTAAAGCCTTTGTACCCTTCTTACAATTAGTAACCTTTGTATTTGATCATAATCCTTGTTTTTAAATATCTAAAAAAAAACTAACATAGGTATGTGGAAACTAGTATTTTTGCCCGCCGCACGTTGCGGCGGCACGCGGCGGGTGGAAACATGTAGTAAGGCAATACATGATTCGTAAAACGCAATGTGTAATAGAAAATTAAAAAAATGTAAAACATAACGAATAAAACACAATTACAAAAAAAGAGTAAAACACAAAGGTAGACATGAAGTGGAAAGCACAATGTCCAAGACATTTCGTAAAACACAGTGCATTGGTATTTGTAAGGGATAAAAAACGCAAAATCTAAAATTTGAGGGAAAATAAAAGTAGAAGAGTAAAAATGGAAAGTATAAAAGTAGAGGGGTGGTGGCGGAAAAGCGCTGAGGGGATGGTGGCGGAAAAGGCAAAGTGTAAAAGTAGATGGGTGATGGCGGAAATGTGTAAAAGATGAGGGGGTGGTAGTATAAATGAAAAAGTAGAAAGTTGGTGGCGTAAATACGTAAAAGTTGAGAGGGTGGTGGAAAAGCAAAGTAGAGGGGTGATAATAGCAAAGTTTGGTCTAATGGGTTTGACGGTTACAATTCATAAAGCCATTATTTAGCCAACTTAATTCTTTTATCCAGCAAACACATAGGCAAATCCTGAATTGGTGTATAAGCATTATTGCCTAGTGGAGATGAATATGATCGAGTGGTTCCGCTGGTGGCACGATGATACTCCAGTGATCCAAATTTACCGTTAAAAAAAATAACACATAAGCAAATGACTGGAGGGACTAAAATGCTTAAAAGAAACAAATGTAGGGGCAAAAGTATTGCAAAAGGAGGGTGGTCGGTGGCCAATGCCACCGACTTTCTCTTTTAATAAAGTATGTAATGATAGAAAACGTGATAACTTTTCAAGTAAAGGATACTCAAATGAAATTATTGAAACTAAAGAACACAACCTAAAAATTTGCTATAATTAAAAACACCAAAGTGTTAACTTATTCTTTTTTTTTGTCTGGATAATATAACTTCTTCTATAACGTATGCATAAGAATGTGAAGTTTTAATATCCTAGATTTTGATAAATTATTTAGGGAAATGTAACAGTGATGTAACATCTTTTTTAGATGAATCATTATTGCCATTATTTACCATCTATGCAAATAGTTACCAAAACCTTAAAGATTGCCATTATTTACCATCTATGCAAATAGTTACCAAAACCTTAAAGATTGAGTTGATGGAGGACACAATCAACAAGATCGAAGAAAAGAACGGCCAATGATTTAAAGAGAAAAGATCAAATAGGAAGTTTATTTTGGCTAGGAAGTGTAGGAAGCAATATGATTAGGACATGTGACAACATTTAAAATAAAGAGGAAGGGTATTTTAGTCAATCCAACCCTTTCTTCTTCCTTTTCAAAACCCAGTAACTTCAAAACCCACCATTTTCAAAACTCACCATCTTCAACCATTTCTTCATTTTCTATCTCAATAACCACTACATTATAGTCCGATTTTCATCACAAATCAATGATCCAAACACCCGATCAACGTGTTCTTCAGCTTTTTTGAAGAAAACCCAGTTTAATTTCATAAAAAATCTTGTGTTTTTTTTCTGGTGATTTTGGAGATAATCACTCGATTCGTTCGATTCGAGCGCTGATAAGTGTTTATATCATTCAAACTTCGTCAATTGTTGAAGAAATCACTTCGATCCATGTAAGAAATTCTTTAATTTCATTTTTACGATCTGGGTTTTTGATTTAGTCATTGCGTTTTACGATCTTGGCGGGGGTCCAGGGGCAGCGCCCCTGGTAGCGGGGTCCCAGGGGCGGCAGCCCCTGACGGGGTCTAAGGGGCAGAGCCCCTGGCTGGGAAATTTTTCTGTAAATTGCCTCTGGAATTTTTTTTTCCGATTAAATTGCTGTAATAAAAATGAATCAGAAAAATTAATTTTTTGTAAATTGCCTCTGGAAAACTGCATTCGTAGACAGTGTTTCTGGTTCTGTAAACAACAGGTTCTGGTCATTGCGTTTTAGTTAGATTCTGGTTCTGTGAACAACAGTTTCTGCTCATTGCGTTTTAGACAGTTTCTGGTTCTGTGAACAACAGTTTCTGGTCATTGCATTTTAGAAACAAAACATTTTTGAAGTGTTTTTACTCATTGCGTTTTAGGTAAACACATTTTTATGTGTATTCAGTTCATTGCGTTTTAGAGAGAACAGTTTCTTTTGTGTTTTTAGGCCATTGCGTTTTAGAAATAAGACATTTTTATGTGTTTTCTAGGCATTGCGTTTTAGAAATAAGACATTTTTAAGTATTTTGGGTGCATTGCGTTTTAGGTAAAACACTTTTTTATGTGTTTTTAGTCCATTGCGTTTTAGAAAGTACATTTTCTTTTGAGTTTTTAGGCTATTGCGTTTTAGAAATAAGACATTTCTTTGTGTTTTCTGGCCATTGCGTTTTACAATAAGTCATTTCTTTGTGTTTTTTGTGCATTGCGTTTTAGAAAAATGTCATTTTTTAGGTTTTTTTTTTCATTGCGTTTTACGTAACTGGGGGTTTTTCTATTGCGTTTTACGCAACTGGGTTTAAATTATTTTTTTTTTGAAAATATAGCAATAGTATACTCGTTTTAAAGATAAAAAACGCTCGTTTTTTTTGGTGCAATTTTTATAAAAAAATAATGTCGTATGAAAGAGTTATTAACGTTTAAAAAATGGGGGGGAATTGGAGGAGAGAGAAACTATTGGCTGGATTGACTAGAATGCCCCTAAACAAACTCACACGCCTATTTTCTTCCTTTCAATTTCCCTGATTTAATTTTAGCTCTTGATTAACTAAATGGATGGTCCAGATCACTTCCTAGCCTTCTTAACCAAATAAACATCCTATTGTATATCCACCCTATAAAATAAATGTAATTAAACTCATGTAAGGAATACTCTAAAAAATTATACATGTATTGTAATTTGTAAACATGGTATGATTATACACATCCGAGTAACTTGACATAATAATTATTATTCACTGCATTGGATTGCAAAACTTGCCCAGAATATCAAGCAGCTTCACCTCCAATATGTAAAATGAGGTTATTGCTGATTTGCTCTCCACATAAGTTGATTTCGCACCATATATTGTAGGAAATCCGAGCGATGTAGTAGGGACGATATATATTAAGTAGGTAGTTTTAATCTGGTGGTCAAGTCAAACTCAACCTTAACTTTTCTCTGCATGGTGCAGGTTGTGTTCACATATCTACAAACCTACAAAATGTAAGAAATAAACATGATATTAGAAGATATAACTGAAAATTGTATTCACATATTGCTTCTGTTTCATTTTGTGGGTCCCGGTAACAGGACCCACAATATGTTGGGTCGGCTTGGATAATGGGTCGAAACCGGATGGGCTTGATTGGGATAAATATTCTTAAATGTCTTATGACTAACCCATTGGAAGCATTCCAAACAACTTAAAAGTCATCTCAACTAAAGCCAATTAATTTTAGCTGAAAGGGGTACGGGTGAAAGTGGTTAAAAGAGCCAAGTCTATTGTTAATGCATATACCCTCCTGAAACACCAATTGGTGATTTTTTAATCCTGCAAAATGGATGTTTATAAATCAAAGGAAGCTCCAGGTTGTTGAACCCACATTCTATGGTCCAAACCTACACCTACAAGTCTAGATAAATATGATGATCTTTTATGGTTTACAAAACTACCAATGAACCGCATGAAACAAATGATCTGAAGTTCCGTTGAATAAAGCAAATGTTGAAAGATATCTCAAAGTCCACCTATTTGATGAGGTCCATATTTGATCTGTGAAAAAAGAAGCCAAAGTATAAAATATTTAAGTAAAGTATAAAATATTTAAGTGCTAATTTTTCACCCTTCCATACAAACACTGTCTCTTAGGCTAGAGGGTATGGTGATGGTCCTTCAAGGGAGGATGATCCGCCACGTAGGCGCCACGTCATAGTCCTCCCAATGATGGTCCATCCCACAAAACTAGAGGGTATGGGAGGATGAGCCTACCCCACCACTATGTACAAGTACCACCAGCCTAATGTACAAATCACTAAAGCATAAGAGTTGCAACGTGATAAAAAGGGGGCCCACCATTTGGATCGTCCTGATCATCGGATCCTCGACGTTGAAGACGGGGACGGGATGAAGACGGGGGGGGGGGGGGGGATGGGGTGACGCCGGCGCCGAACCAAGACGGGGGTGGGGGACGGTTTCCATACCGTGCATCCTTATAATTCAAAGAGCCAATGGCAGTTTCATTTAATGACCGTGACATTAAAGTTCACTCCATTTCCCCTTAGATAATTAAAAGAATCTTACTACATAAATTAATTAAGTAAAGGCACTTAGCAAACGAGCCCAAAGGACTTCACACCCAATAACGTAATATCTCCCCTTAGATACTTTTGGTTTTCTGGCGCCAGAGGCTATGGACCTACTTAGTCGAGTTCAAAGGGTCATGCATAGTAATGTTATGACCCCGAGATCTATGGACGTAGTTTTTAAAAGGCTTAGTTTTGCTATTCAAAAAGGGGTAGCGGCGCAGCTTGTTGCCCGTTTACCAACTATCTCGATGTAAATTATTATACTTTGTTTTTTATTTTGAATAAAACATTTTAAAGCTTAGTATTAAGAATTAAAATTTTCAAAACCCATCATTTAAATACCTCATAAGGAGTTCTCCTAGTACTGATAGCATCGTTTTCATTGAAAATCGGGATGCTCCTAAGATCTAACAATGAATCCACCATTTGACAAAGTTGCTCCCTGAAATCTTCATTCTTGAAATCGTTATCGACGACAAGGAGTTGAGAGGAGGTCACATCCAGCTGCAAAATAGCATTTTGTGAGCGCAAACCGAAGGACTAATAAGTCCATATTACTTTCTTTTGGTCATACCTGGTTAATAACCGGTAGAACATTAACCGGTTAGTGGTTAATTATAACCACTGGTTATAGAGATTTAGTATTGGAACTGAATAAATACCTCGATGTCATTATGATGATCACACAGGCTATTTGTTTGCAAAAATTCTTACATTCTTTAACACGGAAGGGTGTTACTTTAGCTTATTGAAAAAAAAGCATACTATCATCGATTTAGCTTCCCTTGTTGTCACAAACTATGTTCTGATTGCAAGATCTCTGTTTTTTTTTTTTGTGATTATGGGGTGAATTCGGTATTCTTTTGTTCCAAGTTAATGATGCATTTATGATCCATCTTGTGTTGTTTTCAAGGTAAAGTTAGATTCTTTTTATAAAGAATGCCTTGCATATAGTGATGCACGGTTGCACGCCCATCACGCATCGACTTTTGGGATCGCCAAACGCTTTTGAAACCAAGACACCTGATATTTAAGTTGTCTACCTTTCTTTTTGGTCATCGCCTGTGAATTTGTAATAATTCTTGGTGATGGATTCGCTGATATCACTTTTGCCACACAAAAAAATTGTATATTTCAGGAATAGAGTTCAGGATGTAGTTGCTACCACCAGTAGATCAACAGATGAATAATAGCAGTGATCAAGCTTGATGGCAAATGGAGTCTAGTAGTCAAAATGGTGTTGGTGTAAATAATTATGCAGATGAAGTTTTTAAACAATCTACATTTACAAAACCTGTAATGAATGATGGATACAATAGGAAAAGATTTGAAAGTTTGGCCAAGTCAGATAGGATATGTGGTCCAAAGATTATGGTTGGTATATTTGTTAAATTAATATATGTTCGTTGTTCACGTTCATTTGTGTTTGTTTACATTTCATCTATAGCCCTAGTTCCTGGTATATCTAGTTATTTGTATATGCTACTAGATTTTGCCTCGCCCGCGTTGCGGGGCACTAAGCCGAATATTTCTCTCTCATAGCATATACGTTTGTGTTTCGGTTACCTGTACATACTACTAAGAACATGATCTTAAAAAAAATTATATCAAGTCAACAAATTAAAACAAAACACTACCATACTTTTGCTAAAAAAAAACTAAAACGATGGAAAAACTATATTAAGAGGTGAACTTAAAAGGACAAGGTGTGGTGTTAAGGCGCCTCACTTAGTCACCTATATAATGTAAGGTGCATGTATAACTTGTTAATAGTAGTAGATTAATATGTAAATAATCTAACAGATAAATACACAAAAGGTTATAAAATAATAATAATATCACCATTTTCGTGTCCGACGCATTTGTCTTGAGTAGGGATGAGCCCGGTAGCGGTACCGAAATTCGCCAAAAATGGTTACCGCGGTACCGGTATTTATGTGTAAAATTCAGTGAAATACCGGTACCGAAAACGCCTAAAAGTGGGTACCGAATCGAAACCCAAAAGATTTCGGACGGAAAATTCGGTACCGGTACCAAGTCACATTTGCTCATCCCTAATCACAAGAGACCATTAGAACTATCTTTTCTTTTATCGTTTGATTTGAACCGATGTTTCGGGTCTTACTCTTATTAGAGGGCCTTCGGGAGAGAATTAAAAAGAAACAATAAAGTAAACTGTCTAAATCATATTATATTCGGACTGAACTTCATATTCGCATGCTTTCAAATGTTTAGAAAAATCATTTAGTTTTGAAAATGTAAAACATAAAACTCACAAGTGAAACCAACTTGATTTTACTTGTATATAATGTAAGGCAATAGTTGAATGACTATTTGGTAAAAGCAATAGTTGACATAATGAACTATGATTTACATCACTTTAGATAAGTTTGATTATACTTCACTTTTGAGGACTTGATTACTTCTACGGTGCTTGGGGGATCAAAAGATTATGTTTTGTGAAAATCCAATTTTCGTCGCATCTGGTTTTGAGGTGTAACATTACGTAAGAAACAAACATTCTTCCACTCTGATAACTAAATGTGTTACGAGTAAACATAAATTTAATACCATATCCTTAATTTCTAAGGGTGTAAGGGGTGCATGCTTAATGAGATTAGGCAAAATTTCTTCCCACCCAATCGTATTGTGTCGTGTCATTTCCCCCTCTTATTCTTCCCTCTTGTCCAAAAAAACATAAGGGGTACATGCCTAAAATGAGATTAGGCAAAATAATTAAAAAAAAAACAAAACAAAACATGTGATTGGTTGAGAAGTAGTGGGCCCCACCTTTATTCCCTCCCTCATCTTTGCCGCATGCAACATAGTTTGCCCGAAAATCCTCCACCCCCGATCAGCAAGTTGATGTTGGCGACTTGGCGGCGGGACATGCCGTGCCGAAGGGGGTTGCCTAACCCATCCCGCACACCCTAAATAACGTTCACAAAAGGAAAAGTTAAAGACCATTCTTGTAATACACACAAAAAAAGAACACAAACGGAAAAGGGAGAAGCACATGTCCCTTTCTATACCTCTTCAAGTGCTGATAGGGTTAGAACAGATTTAGAGGAGAGGAAGCTAAATAGAGGGATAATTCACCAAATCTGATCTGATTATTCCTTCATACGTTTAAACATAAATAGATATGCAAGTTACAATCATACCCCTTGCATAATAAAAAATAACAGAAATACCCTTAAACTAGGAATCAAAGTTAAGATACTAAAAAAACATAAATAAATAACGTAACAATACTCCCTTATTAACCCACTTTTTGCCCTCAAAAAGTGATTCAAGGAACTTTGTTTCCATCATCTTCAACCGGCTCATTCGGTGCCGGATCATCATCATCTATCACCTTGAGTATGTAAAGTTATTTGTTCTTACACTTGTGGCCCGGAACAAACCTTTCGGTACACCAAAAGCATCCCCCCTTTGCCCTTTTTAATTCAAGTTCATCGCTCGTCAAACGCCTCGAGATAAGCGTTCCTAGTTTACTTGGCAACATGTTTGGAGTTGGTAAGCAATGGAAGTTTTGAAGCGTTAACCGGAGGTGTTATTTTGACATCTTCGGGTTGCAGCCCATCCTCCACAGCGTTGAAACGCTTCATCAAGCATGTGTTGTTGATAGTTTGAATTCTTGCTAACCCATACGCCTCACGTAGTGTTTGAGGCTTGAACATCTTTACCGGCCCTTTTATTTCCGGCTTCAAACCCTTCGAATATAGGCTAACAGCATAAAGTTCGCTAACGGTAACCTTGTTAAGCAAGCGATCGAAACCTGAATTATATTCTTGTAGACCCTTGGCGTCATCAGTAAGTTGAACGAGAGATGCAATCTCTTCCATAGGGTCTTCAAACATTGCATTCGAAAAAAGACTAGATATTGCACTAACATAATCTGCCCATGGGAAGTTCATCACTGTTACCCCTCTTACTTTCATAAAGGACCGGTGCCATTGTATGGCTTCTCCGTCTAGGTGAACAACTGCACATCTCAGCTTGAGGTTATCCGGAGTTTCATCAAGCGTGAAAAAGTGTTCGCAGCGATAGATCCATCTGTCCACATCTTCACTTGAAAACCGAGGAAACTCAACCTTCCCGACACGCATAGGCCGAGTACCCGTCCGCGAATCATCGCTAAATAACCCCTTATCAGGGCCGCCGCTAAAACTGCCACCGCTTGAATTCTCCTTGAGTGCTCGTAAGATCTTTTCTTGTTGTTTCATCGATTGTTCTTGTTGTTTCAACATGGTGGCTAGGGTTTCTTGGAGATTTGAGATTGCCTTGCCATGTTCCTTGAGAGTGCTGTCAATTTCTTGATTGCGAGTGTTAGTCATGGTAATCGAAAGTAATTCCGACTGGAGATCGGAACGGCTCTGATACCCTTGATAGGGTTAGAACAAATTTAGAGGAGAGGAAGCTAAAGAGAGGGATAATTCACCAAATCTGATCTGATTATTCCTTCATACGTTTAAACATAAATAGATATGCAAGTTACAATCATACCCCTTGCATAATAGAAAATAACAGAAATACCCTTAAACTAGGAATCAAAGTTAAGATACTAAAAAAACATAAATAAATAACGTAACAAGTGCATATTTACGCAACCCAAAATCAAAATTGCATATATCTCATTCCTTATTGAATCTTAATGTATTGACAAAACTGTCCTTTCAAAGTTAACAAACCCTATTAGAAAATTAAGTTGCGGTCCAAGTTCCAAAAGCGGCAACTGTTCAGGTTTCTTCATTTTGGCCATCAATTATCAGTTAAAAACTCGTCATCAATTCTTCAAATCGGCTCAAAGCTTGCAACGACCTTCATTCTATTGTTGATTCTTCATTATTCCAGGCTTAAAATTGGTTCATTTGGAAAGCTCTCAATGAACTTGATTTCTCAAAAGATTATGTTTTGTGAAAATTCAATTCACATGTAAAGATCACACTTACCCACTTATTGATTAAGTCAATTGAATTCCAATATCAGGCCATACAACTTGGATGGTCATACAACTTGGACCCACACCCGAGTGTTGGAAATCGGGCCTTTGATCGAACACTAAAACACGGGATTGAACAAACTGTTCGACTCTTTTTATTTTTAATCAATCGGAGCACACAAATTACAATGCCCCTAACCCTCTATTTATATTAAACCTGTTCTTGTCCTAAGGGTATACGGGGCACCAGCGGGGAGGGGGATCGGTGACCCAATTCCCCTAGCGGGAACACCGCTGCCATCCCTGCGGTGAGGCAAATCGGGGAGGATTCAACGCACAAGAAGCACAAGGATCGATGATGTATACGTTGGGCAACAGTCATTTAAAAAAAAAATAATTTTAACAATATAAATAACCAACTTAATCTAATAGCGAGCTCATTGACGAAGAAACGCATTGGAGACTAACACACGATCTCGTTGAGCATCTCGGACGTTTAGATCTACCTCACCTTGAAGTGAGTTCCGACGACGAGTAGTTTGTTTTTATATTTTTCTAGTTTGAATGTAATTTTTATTTTTCTAGTTTGAATGTAATTTTTAGTTTTAATTTAATGAAATGTCTTTTATTAAATTTTATTTAATATTTTTTTAATTTATAAACATGCATAATTACAACAAATAAAAAAACAAAAAATAAAAAAGCAAGTCCCCTAAGAGAGGAGTGCCGCCATCAAATTGGGGTGTGAGAGGAGTTTAAGAGAGGAGTTGACGTGGCATAACCTAATTGGGTGTGCGTAAGAGAGGGGACTCCCATAAGAGGGGAGTGCCTCTCTCACCCTAACCCTATCCCGACTCAAACTCTATTAAATAACCTATCTAATTAAATCTAACAATTATCCCTATAAAGACTTAGTAAATAATTCACCGTAATTATCTATAACTCATCTTTATCTTTATCTCTTTAATTCAAGATTAACGTCTTCACCGACCAAAACACCGGATCTGTAAGTGGTTCCTACCCTACCCGAACCGTGGGTACATGTTCCAGACCCGACCGAAGAAAAAAGAAACCAAACCAGAACCACTTGAACCGGTTCCTACTCTACCCGGTCAAAACCCGTACCTCAACCAACTAGAACCCAAAAAAAACCTTGCCAAACCCGATAAAAAACCCAAACGTAATTAGAACCGGTTCCTACCCTATAGGAATCGGTTGTTGACTTTGTTGACCCAAACCAGACCCGGTTCCGGTACTAAATAAACCGTTTTGTGTACCTCTAAATTTGCCTCCACTCCACTCCACTAGTGTAGAAATCCCCAAATCTTCCATTCGCTTGGAAACCCTAGAAATTGATATGGTGAGCTGGTAATCAAAATCAAGATGTCAGACAACGTGCCTTTAGAGATCCAAGAGGAAATCATCAAACGGCTTCCAGTAAAATCACTCATTCGATTCCGATCAGTCTCCAAATCATGGAAATCTCTCATCGATAGCTCCAATTTCATCACTCATTACAGATCCCAACAGCAACATCTACTTGTATATATTCGTCGGTATGATTCTGAACAAAACTATGTTTCTATCGTTGATAAAAATACTTTCCCTGAACAGGGAGTCTCTGTGACTCTTCCTCCGTTGGTTAAGATGCTTAAAAGTTATAGGAAAATAGGCAGTTCTCATGGCTTGTTGTGTTTGTATAACAATGGAAGGGTTGTTATTTGGAATCCTTCGATTAGAAAAGCTGTTGCTGTTGTTGTGCCTAATGTGGTAGATGCTAAGATGTTTAACACCGTGCTCGGGTTTGGGGTTTGTCGTGAGACGAGTGACCCTAAGATCGTCAAGATTACGTATATTGACAGGTTTAGGAATATGGAAAGTGTAACCAGCATTCCTCAGCAAGTTGAGGTTTTCACGTTAAGCACCGGGGCGTGGAGAAGTCCGAATAGCAGCAATCTCCCTCGTAAATCGATTATTTTTGGAAGTAGAGATGGGGTTTGTGTAGACGGGGTTTATTACTGGCTTGCTACTGATAGGAGTACCGTAGATGATGAAATTGAAGCTTATAACATGATTATTTCATTTGATATGACAAGTGAAGAAATTGGAGAAGTAAACCTCCCGGATAGTTTTGTATATGAAGGGTCTATGTGGAACTTGTACATATATAATCTAAGGGAGTCTCTTGTTTTGGTTGAACATAGTGCCGAGGTTGATAATCGAGTTTACAGTGTATGGATGATGGAGGATGGTCTACCAAAATCATTTACAAAGTTATACACTAATAGTATTCACCTATCAGATGCAAGGGTAAATCGCGTAGTAGAATTTACGAGGAGTGGTGAACCTGTAATGGAAGTTGCAAAAGATGATGGGGAATCGTCATGGCTTGTTGTTTATGAACCCAACTCAAAAGAGATCCGTAACCTTGGGATGTCACTTGGGATTGATGAAGGAGGGTTTTTTTATGTGCATTCTTACATGGAAACACTACTGCTGCTTGACCAGCCATCATTTATGGTTTTTGACAAAGGTATACGCTACATTGAAAGTTTCAAAGAGGAGTGCTAAGAACAGAAGGCTTTTGAAGGTATAAAACAATAGCTTGAAAACACTTCTCGTACTTTATACATGCAACATTAGATGATCTTCAAATTTCAAGATGATTTGGTTTCATAAAATACATCACTGCATATTTGGTGTGTTCATCAATCACCCCATGTTTCCAAAAACTGAACTTTAGATATTCTAGTTTTATTACATATTTTGACTAAACCGTATGCATTTTGTGTATAACTAGAATAAACCTCATACTTGTCATTCTTAACTGGCAGGAAAATTCATCTATATTAATATATTTTACCTTATACCTAAGCTTTCAGGTCATCTATATTTTGTATGTAATCATATTGGTAAATTTAAGCTTCTTATTTAAATGCCTAATGATAATTTCTTATACCATCATTGTGAATTTGGAATATTTCTTGGTTTTGAATCATTCTTTTTTTTTTATCACCAGTGAAGTTGGAATATTTCTTGCTTTTGAATTATTCTTTTTGGCTATGTTAGATAGGAAATACAGTCTAAAGATTATGGTTGGTGAATTGGATGCATGAATGAATGGTGAATCAAAGATCATGGTTGGTGAATTTGGTTTCATATGAAGAACTTCAAGCTTAGTTATTTGGGGAACTTAAAATTTTGAGACTTTATTTTGGGGGTTATTGGATTTTATCACCCCCAACTATCGGCCTTTGGCCGATGCCACCCGCAACTAACACTTTGACACCCGGCACCCCCAACTTTACTTTTTGTTTGCACTGGCACCGCCCAGTTAAATCTGCACTAACTTGGTTTGTTTTTTGTCCGACGTGGCACAAATGTGATGAGTTGGAGCTGCATACGTGGCGATGATGTGTCTTTAGCCCTCATCTCCTTCTTTATATCCACAGGCAAGTCCAAACAAACCCTAATGTCCCATAATCTTCACGAGTATCCAATGGGCTGTTTTGTTAGCACAAACTCAACCAACAATCAGCCTTCTTCTTCAACAATGTCGAACGCAGAGCTCACTCCAGATCTAACCTCCTACGAAGACGCCTGTCAATCGGATCCGGAGCTCCATTTCTTCGACTCCACCCTCCAACACCGAACCACCACCCTCATCAACAATCTCGCTGTCGGCCCCGAGCTCCGTTCACCGAACCACCACCCTCATCAACAATATCAAAGTTTTGGTTGATAAATTAGGGGCTGATATGGAGTGTATGTTACAGAGTGCTGATTTTGTGATCAAGGAAGAGGATGTTGAAGGGGTGGGGGTGGTGGTGGATGAGATGAAGACGACGGTGAGCATGTTTGCGAAAACGATTGATGATATGGGGCGTCTCCCTTTGGCAAATCTGTGCCTGAATGATTTGTTATTGGACAAATCTATTTTGTTTATCTTGTCCGTTGCTATCACCAAGAGAAATTAACTGGTATGCTTCGAACACTGGCCCCAAGAACACAACCTCAATTTGCATCTCCGATTTTGCCTTCAAGTATGCCGCTATTGTTCCAGATCTGTTTGTTTTAATGAGATCTGTTTGCATCTCCATTTGCATTTGTTTGTTTGCATCTCTTGCCATCTGTTTGTTTGCATCTTCAAGAGATCTGTTCGTTTGTATTCACTTATGTTCATGTGTGCTTGTTTATGTTTGTTTATAAAATATTAAGAGTGAATTTCAAGGATTGTCCTTTATCTTTATACCCATTTTCATGCGCTGTCCTTTATGTTCATAATTGACGAGTTTTGTCCTTTATGTTTTCATATTATACACGTTTTGTCCTTTAGGCCTAACCCAGTTAGTTTTTTCAGTTAAATTTGGTCATATGCTTTGCACATGAGGGCATTTTTGTCAATTCAAAGGTAAGTTCAACGGCAGATTTACACCTCAAAACTTTTGCAACCTTTGAATTGACAAAAATGCCCTCATGTGCAAAGCATATGACCAAATTTAACTGAAAAAACTAACTGGGTTAGGCCTAAAGGACAAAACGTGTATGATATGAAAACATAAAGGACAAAACTCGTCAATTTCCAACATAAAAGACAGCGCCTGAAAATGGGTATAAAGATAAAGGACAATCCTTGAAATTCACTCTAAAATTAACGAATGAACATGAACAAATTCCTTTCTTAAACAAGCGAACATGAACATAAGTAAGACAAATAGCCCATGCACAAAGAGTAAAGACCATATGCCTAATATAAACATTGCCCCTCCTAGTTTTCCTGTATTCTTCGTCTTCTAACCTCTGCTTGAGCTCTTCTTTGGTATTCTCAAGTTCATAAGATTTTCATCCTCGATGCCGAGCACATTAGAAAGTTTCTCTTAGAGCATGAAATTCACAGATCCAAATGATCGAATCGTTTCCCATGGTCTAGATAATCGAAAAACAAAATGTGAAAACCCTACATCTGGTATGACGATGTGGAGAAACCACAAAATATAATGAAATCACTAAAGCTGTATCCAAAATGAGAAAATGACATTCACAAGTGAAAAATATAAGTGTGATAACAATGATGACATCCACTAGTTCTTCCTTGTTCGTATGAGAACGTATAAGGTTGACGACTTGACGTTGTCCAAATGATGGTGACACTCATCGAAAGCGTCACTTTCAATTAGTGGCGGACCCTTGATTAATCAAACTTTTAAAGGGTGCGATAAGGTTTTTTTACCAAGTAGGTACCCCCCCCCCCCCCCCCCCTCTTAGAAGCAATCAACATTTAGGTGGTGTTTGTTTTTTAGGAAAAGTACTTCATAACCTCTTTTGTCTTCTCCACGCAGACCACGCTCAGACGTAAGGGTCTGCAGCCTATTTGTTTTTTTGGAAGAGATTTCATTAAAAAACCTCTTCTCCACCATTTCCTCGCGCAGACATGTCCTAACATCTTCAGTGCTCTTCCAAAATCCTCCGTCTTTCAAAACACTCAAAACCCTAGCACCCATCTCCCCTCCAGCCGTACCTCACCTCTTCCGCCACCCCTCCACCTCCACCACCATCTGCACCACTACCACCTGCACCTCCTCCGCCACCACCTGCAGCACCACCACCTCCACCTCCTCCGACACCTCCACCTCGTCGCCCTGCTACTTCCGACACCCGCTGTCTCTTTCTCAATCTATATCTATACACACACATACACATCTCCTACACTCTCACTACGTTTCACAAACCCTAGCGGTTAACAAACCGTTCGATTTCCAACTATTGATGTGCGATTGAGCTCAGATCCAAGTAATGGAGGAGGTTTCCGGTGACGGCGAAGACTACAGCGGTGGTAATGTACGGAGCTAGGGTTTTTGGTGCGAAAGATCCATCTTGTACAATCTAGTATGTTCTTGATTGTGTTTACTTTCAGTTTTATGTTTCTTGTTTCTGTAATTTCTCATCTGGGTTTGCATTTTTATGAAGAAAGTTTGTTCATTTCTGATGTAATATAAACGACGCCGTCGGTGGCTGAACGGTTTTTGTTGATTTGTTTGGTGTTTGTGTAGATAAGGTTCAAGAATTGAGTGAAGTGCAGGCGGAGATCAAGGCGTTGAGGCTGTCTAAACGGTTGAGAGAGAAAGCTGTTGAAGAGGTAAAAACAAACGGTCTTCTTTGTGCAGACTGCAGAGGTTTGGTCCACCTCTTCTGCCACAGATGTCTGCAGATGTGGTCCGCAGACTGTAGACGTTTTACCTCTGAAAAAACAAACAGCACCTTACTGTCCTCTTTTCATCCTTTTAACGTAAATAAAAAGAATAAAACATTCATGAAACTAAAGTTAACAATAAAAAGATATTAAGGACGATAACAATTAGATGATATACGAATTTAATAAAAACCTATGTCATCCTTGAAGCCAGTCTTTTAACGCAATCGAATACAGCCTGTTGGACGCTCATTGGTCCACTGCTCTGCCACTCGTACCTTTAGTACTTGTCCTGAGGTGACCTGCGCTTCTGTCCTCCGCACGACCCATGGGGGAATCCCATGTAGCCGGCGTGAGGTCCAGGAAGTGATGACCTTTATCCAGGATGCTAAGTGTGGAATCTGGGGTTGTCTTTGCTTAGATCCCGCGCGCGACCTAGGTTCCACCTGTTTTTGGTGTTTTTTTATTATTTCTAACTAGTTAAATTTCCGCCCGCGCGTTGCGGCGGGGACCCAATGACTGCAAAACACGTGTCAGTAACGGCAATCAGATACCGAATATCAAAATATAAATAAAAATGTCGTGAAAAGGATAGTCAATCCGTCCTAAAAAAGCAATTTAAAATAACCTAATATATAATAATAGGACCCGCACATCCTACACGTTGGAAATTCGGTTGTTTTCAGTTCAGTTATTACGGTGCTAACACGTTAAAATATGGATGAGCTCGGTGACTGTAATGGCATCGAAAGTACCGATCCGGAAAATCATCGAAATTAGGTACAAGCACCGAAAATGCTCGGTACAATATGGTATGGTATGGTATTTGAAGGTAAAAATCATTAAATATAGGTATGGTGCTAGACCAGTGTCGAACCGAAAGTAACGATTCTGAAAACGTCAAAAGGTTGGTACCAAATTGGTATCGAAAATGATTTGGTATAGTAAATTTGGTACCGATACGATACCGGTTTGATTACAGGATTTGATACGATTTGCTCATCACTAATCTAAAGAGTAAACTTCTGTTTTGCTCCTTGTGGTTTGGTCATTTTAACGGTTTTGCTCAAATAGTTTAAAAACAGCCATTTTCCTCCCTGATCTTTCGAGTTTGTCGCCAGTTTGCTCCCTAATCTTTCGAGTTTGTCGCCAGTTTCCTCTCTTGTGGAGTTAGAGGCTGGGAGCAAAATGAAGATAAGTTAGAAAAATCAAGGCGGAAAATGACTATTTTTAAACTATTGGAGCAAAACCGTTAAAATGACCAAACCACAGGGAGCAAAACGGAAGTTTACTCTAATCTAAATATTTAAGTTAATTTTACATGCTACAATTCATTCATTACGTAAAAAGACAAAAAATAATGCAAAATAAGTTGCTGTGTATATAAAACCTCATTCAAACGAAATACAGTTTACTTACTGTGTGTATGAAAAGTAATCTAAACTGTGCAATTACTTGCATTGCTACGTTGCTACAGGATTTGATGAGCTCGGTACCAACCGGTACCGAAAATACCGTTACCGAAATCCTCAAAAATGGGTATCGGTACCAAATATACCTGGTACAGTACGGTTTGATACGGTCGGTACTGGTACGACACCGGTATTTGAGGATAAAACCCGATGAATACCGGTGCCGAACGGATACCGAAAATACACTCAGTTTGGTAAATTTGATACCGGTACGGGTACCCGATACCATTCATTTATTTCTATTTTTATTACTTTTCATTCAATAATCATTTTAATATTTATTTAATATTACAGTTCATTTCGTTCTCTTTTTAATATATAGGGAAATTCCTTGCTAGTTCCGGTATTTATATAAACTTTTACCACGATTCAAAAGAAAAAAAAAATTCTAGAAACAACATGGCTCCACTTGACGACCCATAATTCACGTGTAAAGATCAAACTTACCCACTTGTTGATTAAGTCAATTGAATTCAAATATCGCGCCAGTCAAACTAATTTCATACTACACTACGGTGTCATATCTTAATCTTATTGCTTCTAGAGATGGCCATACAACTTGGACTCGGACCCGACCAAAAACACCGGATCCGTAACTGGTTCCTACCCTACCTGAATCGTGGGTACATGATCCATACCAGACCGAAGAAAAAAAAAACAAACCAGAACCACTTGAACCGGTTCCTACTCTACCTGGTCAAAACCTGTACCTCAACCAACTGGAACCCAAAAAAACCTTGCCAAACCCGGTAAAAAACCCAAACGTAACTAGAACCGGTTCCTACCCTACAGGAATCGGTTGTTGACTTTGTTGACCCAAACCAGACCCGGTTCCGGTGCTAAATAAAAAAAAAAGCTCATTCTATAGACACCTCCCTCCCTTCCTGATTACACCCCCCTTGTGAGAGGAAAACTGTCGGTCCCACGCAGGCCCCACCTGTAAGTATGTGAGAGGAGGGGGGTGAAAAAAGTAAATAGGGGGTGTAGAAAGTACCACCCAAAAAACCCGTTTTGTTTTGTGCACCTCTAAATTTGCCTCCACTCCACTAGTGTAGAATTCCCCAAATCTTTCATTCTTTCAGACAACGTGCCTTTTGAGATCCAAGAGGAAATAATCAAACGGCTTCCAGTAAAATCACTTATTCGTTGCCGATCAGTCTCCAAATCATGGAAATCTCTCATCGATAGCTCCGATTTCATCACTCATTACAGCTCCCAACAGCACCACAGGGGCGGACATAGGGCTTACCGGGGGGCAACGTCCGCTACGGCTTGGCGCGGAAAAATTTGGAAAAATTAGTGTAAATTTTGGAAAAAATTGACGTTTTTTCGATTTCGTTACGGCTTATTTATAAAACGTTACGGCTTAGTTTCGTTTCTAGATCCGCCACTGCAGCACCATATACTTGTGTGTAATCATCGATATGGTTCCGAGCCAAAATACGTTTCAATCGTTGATGATAATACTTTCCCTGAACAGAGAGTCTCCTTGACTCTCCCTCTGTTTGTTAAGATGGTTAAACGTTATAGGACAATAGGCACTTCTCATGGCTTGTTGTGTTTGTATAGCAAGATGGAAGAAGTTGTTATTTGGAATCCTTTGATTACAAAAGCTGTTGCTGTTGTTGTGCCTAATGTCGTAGATGATAAGATGTTTAACACCGAGCTCGGATTTGGGGTTTGTCGTGAGACGAGTGACCCGAAGATCGTCAAGATTACGTATATTGATAGGTTTAGGAATATGGAAAGTGTAACCAGCATTCCTCAGCAAGTTGAGGTTTTCACTTTAAGCACCGGGGCGTGGAGAAGTCCGAATAGCAGCAATCTCCCTCGTAAATCGATTTTTTTTGGTTATCGACAAAGTGAAGTTGGGGTTTGTGTAGACGGGGTTTATTACTGGCTTGCTATTGATAGGAGTACTGTAGATGATGAAATTGAAGCTTATAATATGATTATTTCGTTTGATATGACAAGTGAAGAATTTGGAGAAGTAAACCTCCCGGATAGTTTTGTATATGAAGGGTCTATATGGGATTTGGACATATATAATCTAAGGGAGTCTCTTGTTTTGGTTGAACATAGTGCCGAGGTTGATAATGGAGTTTACAGTGTATGGATGATGGAGGATGGTCTACCAAAATCATTTACAAAGTTATACACTAATACTATTCACCTACCAGATGCAACGATAAATCGCGTAGTAGAATTTAGGAGGAGTGGTGAACCTGTAATGGAAGTTACAAAAGATGATGGGGAATCGTCATGGCGTGTTGGTTATGAACCCATCTCAAAAGAGATCAGTAACCTTGGGATGTTACTTGGGATTTATGGAGGTTTTTTTTATGCGCATTCTTACATGGAAACACTACTGCTGCTTCACAAGCCATCATTTATGGTTTTTGACAAAGGTATACGCTACTTTGAAAGTTTCAAAGAGGAGTGCTAAGAACAGAAGGCTTTTGAAGGTATAAAACAATAGCTTGAAAACACTTCTCGTACTTTATACATGCAACATTAGATGATCTTCAAATTTCAAGATGATTTGGTTTCATAAAATACTTCACTGCATATTTGGTATGTTCATCAATCGCCCCATGTTTTCAAAAACTGAACTTTAGATATTCTAGTTTTATTACATATTTTGACTAAACCGTATGCATTTTGTGTATAACTAGAATAAACCTCATACTTGTCATTCTTAACTGGCAGGAAAATTCATCTATATTAATATATTTTACCTTATACCTAAGCTTTCAGGTCATCTATATTTTGTATGTAATCATATTGGTAAATTTAAGCTTCTTATTTAAATGCCTAATGATAATTTCTTATACCATCATTGTGAATTTGGAATATTTCTTGCTTTTGAATCATTCTTTTTTTTAATTACCAGTGAAGTTGGAATATTTCTTGCTTTTGAATCATTCTGTTTGGCTATGTTAGATAGGAAATACAGTCTAAAGATTATTGTTGGTGAATTGGATGCATGAATGAATGGTGAATCAAAGATCATGGTTGGTGAATTGGAGTTCATATGAAGAACTTCAAGCCTAGTTGTTTGGAGAACTTAGAATTTTGAGACTTTATTTTGGGATAAATATGTCAAGTGTTTGCGGATAGTTATGTCAGGTACTTCGTATTTATTTGAGACTGAAAAAGTTGTGTTTTTTTTCCTCAAATTCATATATGTTTGTTTGTTCACCAGGAAACCACGCCGGAGTTCCATTCTCATAACCGTTCCACGTCAGCCGCCGGAGACCACTACCATCCAACCTCACCACATACAAATCACCGTACGGCTGAAACTGATTCGGCACCGACACCGGATCCACCGTCACTCCGCCAATATTCGCCGCAAACAATAACCACTCGCCGTCGCCACTAAAACACACATGATTAATCCTCTCCCTATCCACCTCCTCAGATCCTTGATCTCCGGCAACATAGATCCGTCGTACGTCACTTCCGTCGGAGCACATTACGTAGATGCTAAACGCATCAACATTCGCCGGATTATGCCGGTTAGATGAAAACGCAATTAGCTTACCGTCCGGCGACCACCAAGGCATCGTATCGATCCATTCTCCGTCGGTTAACTGCCGGATTCCGCCGTCTGATTTAAACTCTCCATCAACTGCGTCTAATATGTAGAGGTTTTTGTGTCCTGACCGTCCAGATCTGAACACTAACCGTTTTCCGTCAGGCGAACATGACGGAAACGCATTGTTGCCGGTTTCTTCTCTTGTAAGTATCTTAATCTCAGCTTTTACATCTGTTACATCATCTTCAAGTTGTTCTAGATCGAACGAAACCCTAGCGATTTGCACCGTAGCTTTAACAGAGCCAAATATCGGTCCGATTGATGTGAATATAACGTTCTTCTCTGTTGGACTCCATGAATTATAGAATGTTGTTCGTCCTTTTAACAAACTCCACCGCTTTGAACCGTCGGATTTCACGATATCTAAACCGGCTTTTGAATCAAAATCAGGATTGAACGCGATTAGATCTCCGGTAGGTGAAAACGACGGAAATGCACCGTTTAGTCTTAACATTCTAAGCTCGTTAATCGGAGATGAAACTAGGTTTAAGTGTGGAACAATCGACTCACACTCATTGTCACTTGATTCAATTTCACCTCTAAATCGGTGATAACCTAGATAACCGCTGTTAGGAGAAACAAACGGATTATAGTGATGAAAGTTCTGGTTTAACAACTTCGTTACCGGATAAAATGTTTCTGATTCGAGATCGTAGATCTCAATATGCCGGTAGTTTTCGCTCTTCCGCCGTGTTGCGACGGCGATTTGCCGGCGGTTATGCATAGCAGCCGGAGTAAAACAATGAACACCAGGAGGAGTCACACGCCGTGGAGCGGTTACCGGAACGTCAAAACCTGACGGTAAATCTACAACAAAAATGCTCCACCAACCGTCTTCTGCTTGCCGGTGGAAGTAAATAGTACTCTCGCCGGAAAACGTAGGCCAACCGCCTAGTGAACAAACGTTCCACCGCTTATTCGGATCACTTCGCCGGAAAACAACAATATCCGTTTCCATATGATGAAACTCACCGCTCCAACGCCGAGAACCGTACGATGCGACGGCGATCAGTTCACCGGATTGAGAAACTGATGGACTGTAATCAACACATCCATACGGCGTCAATCGAGTTACCTTACCGTCACCGGAACCGTTCAATTCAATAGTGTAAAGTGCAGACCAGCTTTTGAACGGTGAATCAGGCGGTTCGTGAGCTGATATGAAGAACAGCCGGTTGTTTTTGATGATCGGACGGTCGTGAAACAGGCTCGCGGGAGCAGAAGGTAAGAGGTCTGAGTCTAGGTAGATTTTAGGTGAGCCGGTTCTCTCGGAGACGTAGACGATGCTGCAGTGGTTATCGTCGGTTCCGACGAACTGAGCGTTGAAATTGATGGAAACGCCGTCGGTGAGGCGGTTTTCGGTGGGAGGAGAGGAGGAGAAGTCGGTGAGAGTGGGAGGTAGCGGAGTGGAGAAGACGTCGAAGCCGTAGTGTGGGCGGCCGACGGTGGTGAAGACGATGTTGCCTTTAGGGTTATCCATTTGTGGTGTAGATGATGGTGGATAATGGTTGAGAAGAGATTGGAGAAGATGAAGATATATACAGGATAAAGGTGAAGATAGTGTAGACATGTGAGGAGTGTGTACTGCTTGCTGTTAGTAGGAGAATTCAAATTGCACTTGTTTTCTTTCTATCATTAGGATTCACGTATTACACATGTTGAACTATACACATGTGTACGTGTTAACTCGCCAATTTTTGATCGAAACGTAAAACACTATTGTAGAAAAGATTAAGTAACTTGAGCGGTAAGAAAACCCACGTAAAAAAGGAAATAAAAAGAACTAAAAAAGTTTCAATGACGTGTTTGTCTAAGCTGATGACTTGTATATTATCTCGCGCAATTCTGTTTTAAACGAAACTTACATCAAAACGTAGATTTAAATAGTACAAATAAAAAACTATTATTTCAATTGGGGGGGGGGGGGAGGGGGAGGGGGGGGGGGGGGGGGGAACTATGACTCCGGTTCAAACTGACAATAATATGCCAACCATGAAATTCCTACTCATGACCTGGGTAATCAAAAGCCAAAGACATAACTGTGTGATCTAGCCGTCCAAAAAAAAATAATAATATATATTTGGAAAACATCTCTTCACAGAACCAACCAAATGAACATGGAGGTATTAATTTGATGTTTCTAGCACATGTCACACATAGAAAGAGAGTAAGCAACACAGAATGACAAAACAAAGTCGTGCATTGAAGGTGACAAAACAAAGTCGTACATTGAAGGTGAGTACAAATAGCATAGATATTTGCTACTGTAATTAATATAGAGCAATACTATACAAGTACACAACCTTGCATTTATAACAACTAGAACTAAATCAAATCAAATCTTGCCCCTTTGTATTATTGAAATTATTAATATACGGTCAAACAGTTATACCACAAAATGTATTTTTTTTTTCTTTTGTAAAGCTAAATATTAATAATTTACTATTATATTTTCTTGTTTGAACAACTAGGTAATGTCCGCCCGCGTTGCGGGGCGATAGCCGAATAATTCTCAACCAATTTAAAAAACAATACTATAGTTTTGCTACAAATAAAAAGTAAAAAGAGTGTTAGGCAGCTCTTTGACACGATTTTTAGCTGAGTGCAAAGTCATATTTTTATTTACTTGGGGGAAAAATCAATATTTTTCCCCGAGGGTAAATTCCTAATTTTTAGCTACGGAAAACCATATTTTTATTTTGCACTGGGGCAAAAACGTAATTTTGAATTGAGCGTGAAATCGTAATTTTGAACCGAGGGGAAATTCCTAAATTTTAGCAGGGGCAAAAGCATAAATTTATTTTTAACTGGGGGCAAATGCGTAATTTTAAATTGTGGCCAAAACCGTAATCAATTTGAACCGAGGGCAAAATTGAGAAATTTAGCTGGGAGCAAAAGTGTCATTTTATTTTGAACTGAGGGCAAATACGTAATTTTAAACCGAAGGCAAAATCGTAATTTTAAAGCGGATATAAAATTATAAATTAATTAGGCCAATAGGGGAGTATAGCACTTTTCCCTTGCCGCCCATGTCAACCAATAAAGGCCAACAACTATTGCCGCCGACACTGTTGTTTGTAGATGTTGAAAATATGTTAGACCGTGGGGTATGGTGGGGCGGGGGTTTGGGGCATGGGTTGACACGTGTAATTCGAGCGGCACCGCTGGTGAGTGACGTGTTGGGTCGGTATGGCGGGGTGTGGCTAGCCCGCGTGGGTTGGCCAGTGTTATAAAAATTAAAAAAAAAGTTTAAAATTAAAAAATACACACAAAATAAAAAAAAGCCTAAAATTATTATTAAAATTTCCTAAAAATTACAAAATCCTACAAAAAAAAAAGGATTACACATTAAAAAAAAACCTAATTAAGCGTTAGGTAGATTTCGAACAGGGCGAGCTTATCAAACGGCTTCCGCTCCTTGCCTCGGAACTCGATGTTGGCCACCGCCACCCGGTCTTCGTGACTTATATCACCGCCCGGGACGCTGTCGTATAGGAGTTGGGCGAACCGTTTGGCTTGCCAAACGGTTATTTTTTAAATTTTAAACCTAGCCGCTATAGCCTAGCCAACCAGCCAATGAGAGCCGGCCACGGAAGACCGCTAGGCACGCCCAACGCCCGGGCTGAAACCCCCCCCCCCCCCCTCCAAGGGGCCACGCCAAAACCCAAGCCCACCCGGGGTGGTGACTTGGCCGTTTGTACCCAACCCACGCCCCATACCCCATAGACAAAAACTTTTGTCACTGTTCATTTCATTCAAATTTTAATATATGTATATAATTGGAACCTAAGTTTTTTTTTTTTTTTTTTTTTTTTTATCTTTATTGAATGGCAAACCCTGCCATACTATTATAATTCTAAAATAATCGCTTAGGTTTAAACTGAGGAATTCACCTTTAAAAGACATATGCCTTTATCATGTAAGCTAGCCTCACATTGATATTTAAACTTAATTTACTTTTATTATCTCTATCTATATCTAAAAACCACACAACCTTGCATTCATTCACATCTAAATACACTAAATTTCACAAAACGAATGTAGTAATCCAAAAAAACTAATCAGACAAAACCCTTAGTTAAAATGTTGAACAACCAAATCTCAAAAGAAAATAAAAAACTACGAAAGACTCAAGTTGACAAACAAAAACTCCACAGACTAAAAAGAGATGAGTAGTTGATCAAGTAAACATCATCATCATACTCAGTAAATCCCATCAATAGCAAAGCTAAGGTAGGGTCTGAGGAGGGTAAGATGTAGAGAGCCTTACCTTTACCCCGTAGGAATAGAGAGACTGCTTCCAGTGAAACCACCGGCTCGATGGTAGTTCTGCATCAAACCTTGGACACAAGACACATAACACTCGGCAATTAAGACAAAGGCCAATTAGTGCATGTACTCCCTTGTCTTTCGGCTATCAACGCCACCACATGATGCATGATTAACCATCCCCCTCTTTTAACATTATTTTCACGAAATTAGTAAAATAACGTTAAAATTAGTGCACTTTCACTTTTGCCCCCCCCCCCCCCCCGAGCGCTCACACATATATACATTATATGGGCATACCACAAGCGGGGCGTAAGATCAAGTAAACATCGAAGCTAGTAATTGTAGTTTATAAGATACGACCGATTGCCCGATATTCGGCCTCAGCGGAAGACCTAGATACGACCGATTGCTTCTTGGTCTTCCAAGAAAAGAGAGCACCTCCAAGAAGAGCAATATAACCGGTCCGCGAGAGTCTAGTGAGAGGACAACCTAACCAGTCTGAGTCCGAATATACGACCAAGTTCTCACCTTCTTCTTTTGACAATAGAATCCCTTGACCCAGAGAGGACTTTAAGTAACGAAGGACACGAGTAACGGCCTCCATGTGGCTTTGACGGGGGTCAGATACAAATTGGCTAAGAGTGTTGACCGAATAAGCTATGTCCGGGCGAGTAGCTTGAAGATATAATAAGCGCCCAATAAGGCGCCGATAACGACCCACATCAACAGGGGGTCTTGTTCTTCTATACCAAATTTTAGGTTTTGTTCGATTGGGGAATGAGCTTGGACGACAACCCTCCATGCCACTATCTTCTAGAATATCCAAAGTGTATTTCCGTTGGCTTAGGACTAGACCCCGAGAAGTTCTAGCCACCTCAATACCCAAGAAATACTTAAGAGGACCGAGGTCCTTGATGCTGAATTGATCACGCAAACGGTCCTTGACTTCTTGCATTTTGTTAAGATTATTACCAACCATGATGACATCATCTACGTAAATAAGAACGGCTATGAAAACATTCTTGTGACGATATAAGAACAGGGAATGATCTGCTTTTGAGGTTGAGAAACTAAGACCAAGGAGGGCATTTGTGAATTTTTGGTACCGCTTGTTTGAGGCCATAAAGAGACTTGCGTAGGCGACACACCCGGTTATCATTTTCCTTAAGAAAGCCGTGAGGAATTTTCATGTAGACTTCTTCGTCAAGATCCCCATGGAGAAAAGCATTATTCACGTCGAGTTGATGAATGTACCAATTCCTTTTAGTGGCAACGGCTAATAGAGTTCGAACAGTAACCAATTTTGCAACAGGAGCAAACGTATCATGAAAATCTTCACCTTCAATTTGAGTAAAACCCCTTGCCACAAGTTTCGCCTTATATCTCTCAATGTCGCCATTAGGTTTATATTTTATTTTGTAGACCCATTTAGAGTCAATGGCCCTTTTTCCTTCCGGCAATGTCTCGATGGTCCATGTATTGTTCTTCTCAAGCGCTTGAATCTCCCGTTTCATGGCTTCTACCAATTTTGGATCCTGCAATGCTTGTTTAAACTTTTTCGGCTCAACATTTGTTGTGATGGCCGCTAAGAAAAGCTTATGAGCACGGGTAAAATTTTTATAGGAAATAAAGTGTGTAGAGGGATGTACTGTCGAGGTGTCTTGAGTTGGAGCAGGGTGTGCATGGTCGACCGAAGGGGGAAGAGTCACAACATAGTCGTTAAGATGCTTCGGGAGAGTTTTGTCCCTCTTTGGTCTCTCGGCAGGTATTTCCAATGGGCCAGGTTCAGGCCCAATTAATGATCATGTGGGTCAGCTTGTGTTTCAGCGGAAGCAGGCTCAAAGCCTCTGTTGGTGTCTTCAACATTTTCTTGTGGGCCTTCAACATTCTCTTGTCTACATGCTGGCCCAACAATGTGATTATTTTTTATTACATTTTCGTAGCTTTGGACTTCAACACCTTGGGTCATAGGAATGAAAGTGTCATCCCCATTTCCCATTTGGTTTTGGTCAGGAAAAATAAAAACGTCCTCATGAAATTTCACATCGCGAGATACCACCATCTTCTTATCCCCAATATCAAATATTTTATAACCTTTAACACCTTGGGGATATCCTAGAAAAATCCCCGGTTTCCCCCTCACTTCGAACTTGTCTCCTTTGGTATCAATGCTCCAAAAATAAGTGAGACAACCAAAAACCCTCATGTGATCATACTCGGGTTTTTGGTCGTGCAAGATTTCATATGGAGTCTTATCATTAATGGTTTTTGAGGGCAACCGATTAATGATATATGCGGCCGTAAGAACACATTCCCCCCAAAATTTCTTTGGTAGTTTTGCCCCAAATCGTAGTGCCCGTGCCGTGTCAAGAATGTGTCCATGTTTGCGTTCAACGACTCCATTTTGTTGGGAGGTATGGGGACAAGTTGTTTCTAATAAGATGCGATGGTTGGTGTAATAATTCAACATTATGTTGGATGTGAACTCTCCACCATTGTCGCATCTTATTCTTTTAACTGTTTTGCTAAATTGAGTTTTAACCATTGTGCAAAAATTCATCAAGCATGTGCTAGCATCACTTTTATATTTAATGAGGAAAACCCAAACACGTCTACTATAATCATCAACGATGGTTAAAAAATAATTTGCTCCTGAAAATGAAGGAACACGATATTTTCCCCACACATCACAATGTAAAAGTTCAAATCATTCTTGTGTCTTTATTTCACTTAAAGAAAAAGGAGACCTTGTATGTTTAGCCTTAGAACATGAGTCACAAACATTATTCCTAAGATTAAAAGAAACACCTTTCAAGAAATCAACTTTAGCAAGCTTATCTTGAGATGTGTGACCCAACCTTTTATGCCATCTCTCAATCGTAACCGCCATAGCTTTCCTCTCTTCCCCAAACATCCCCATTCGGTATAGACCTCCTTTGCACTTACCCGCGCCAATTAAGTTCCTCGATCGGAGACCCTGCATGACACAAAAATCAGGAAAAAAGGTTATTGAGCATTGGAGGTTCTTAGTCAAGCGGCTAACAGAAAGTAAATTGCAAGTGAAATTTGGCACATGCAATATCCCTTCAATCTTGGCGCCACCCGGCAAGGTGTAGTCACTTTTTACTTCAACCGGGATGGCATTGCCGTTTGGGATGATCACTGGCCTCTCGTTTTCGTCCTTTCGTTTATTCACTAGGATCTCATTTAAATAGGTTGTATGTTCGGTAGCTCCCGAATCAACAATCCAATCGGCCTTATCATTTAATTTACCTATCATGTTAGCAACACGTTTGTTTCCTTCATCACCTGTATTAACTTCATCCTTAAAGTGCTTTAGAAAAGTCTCGTATTGTTTAGCGGTGAACCCAGGGATAGGACATGAACTTCCTTCAACGTAAAAGGCCTTCGGTTTTGATTTATCTCCCTTTACCTTACCCAGCCACCAGTCCGGATACCCAATGCGCTTGAAACAGCCCTCCCTACTATGACCATCTCGATCACAGTGTGTACAATGTGGTACCTCTTCTTGCTTTCCTTGTTTACGAAGGCTCCTAGCTTTCTGGTGGTTGGAGCTTTGGCCATCCCGCTTCTGTGGAACGAAAGCCTTGAAGGCCGCCGCCTCAACAGACGACTTTTTATCCTCGGAGATGTGTTTTTGCCGTTCGTCTTCAGAGACGAGATGATAAGTCGTGCCCAGCCCCGGTGTTGGTTTATTGGCCAAGATATGGGTTTTGATGACAGCGAACTCGCTATCGAGCCCCATGAGAAACTCGTACAACCTCTCCTTCTCTTGGTGTTCAACTAATCTTTTTCCGACATCACACTTGCACCCATTACAAGTGCATCGTGGCATTGGAAAGACGGATTGTATTTCATCCCATAGGGACTGCAACCTTGTATAATATGCCGAGACAGAGGATCCATCTTGGCGCGTAGCGGCGATTTTGTTCTTCAATTCATACGCTCGTGGGGCACTTTCCTTGCCAAACCTCTCTTGAAGATCTTTCCATATTTCTGTAGCCGTATGAGCATACTTGACACTCCCTCTTATATCCTTTTCCATAGCGGTGGTAAGCCACCCCTTGATCATGGCATCGGCCCTCATCCATGACGCGTAGTCTTTTGACGTATTCTCCGGTTTCTTGATGGAACCATCGATGAAACCCATTTTGTTTTTGGCAAACAAAAAATTCCCCATCACTTGCACCCAATCCGCGTAGTTTTTATCGGACAGGGTTTCGTTTACTTGCATCTGCCTGGGAGTATCGGAAGGATGAACATAATACGGTGAGTTGTAATCAACGATGTTGCCACCGTTATCCTTCACCGTAGTTTCATCGCCGGCCATGGCTTAAATCGGAGCAGTCGGATCACTGCTCTGATACCATGATAAATTCAAGATATCAAGAGTTTTCTTATTGATTAATTGTATGTATTACAAGATCAAAGGGAATCCTCTCTTTATAGAGGAAACGGCTAGCAAAGAAGCCACAAAACTAGGAGCATAATAAGGAAACAAATAAATGAATTAAAAGGGCAATAACAACCAATATAAGACTATGGGGTATGGGGCTTGGGTTGGGGCGTGGGTTGGCTGAAAACGCCCAAGCCATCACCCCGGGGGCTTGGGTTGGGGCGTGGGTTTGGGCGTGGTCCTTGGGGCTTGGGTTTGAAGCCGGGCGTGGGGCGGGCTAGCAAGGTGACATGACGGGCTCTGGCCAAACCAAACTCATGCCCCCAACCCAAGCCCCACCATACCCCATGGGCGTGGGTTTGGGTTTGTTTTCCACGTATCAACTCATGCCCCCAAACCCACGCTCACCATACCCCATAGCCTAAACACATAAAACTCTCTAAGAAAATAATGTTGATAAACAAATATAAAGTAAATACGTGGAAAATAGTAATCAAATGGTAAACAAATTTACTTATTAGCTATAAATAAAAAATAGGACATGTTTGTAGTTTTCAAGACACGAAATAATTTTACATATTTGATAACCAGTTTCGGCTTAACCACTTAAAAGCTAAAAGCGACGTAAAACCCTGGTCTTTTTTCAGGGCCGTCTCCGAAAATGATAAATTTTTTTTTTGGTATAATATAAACCCATCAAATACATATCAAGAAAACCACAATACGACATGCTAATCATGGGGTTTGAACTCATGACCTCAAGATTATAACCCAAAACATTATTAACTAATTAATCATATAATCATCTTGTTAACAAGATCGAAGAGTCAATTAATTAAGTGAATTGATAGTTCAAAACAATTTAGGAAATAAAAAATGCATGGGATTAACTAAAAATTGTTTAGGAAATAAAAATGTAAAGGAATGGTTTGGAACTCATGACCTTGGTTTTTAAATTTAAGTATCTTAACCATTGAACTAGCTTTATTTTTGTTACTAAAGTCATTTATTAAACATTTAAGATAACGGTTGCTCATTTAAAAATCTTGACCCTAAATTTTTGTTGGGCCCTATAAACCTTTTGGGCCTTGGCGTCTGCCCGGACTGCCCAGCCCACAAATCCAGGCCTATCCTTTTTCAAATATCAAATTTATAAACCCATTTTATACCTCCGATTTCGATTTAACATGAACATAACTATAGAGAAACTTAATCAACTTAGAAGCTAATCATTTTAACAAATAGGATACTTAATCAAGTCTCACCAAATTAGTACTTTGTCATTGCTCTTAACATTCTGCATTTTACATAAATACAAAAAGATATGTTAAAAATAAATAACAAATAAAAATATCATACAAAAGCAAAAACCAATTTCGTATTCTCATGGTAATATAAATTAAAATTTAAAAATAATTTCTTAATAATAATTTAAACATGTGCTTGGGGATCACGTTGTAGAGTATAAGCTCTAACATCACCAATGCATTGATGTATTTAACATCTTTTGTTATTTTTACTAATACATCCGCATCAATCACTTTAAAATGTAGAAAGTAGCGATGAGCATTTGGTTTCGGGTATCAGTACTGAATCGCTATCATATCGTATCGATCATTTTCGGTATCGGTACTCATTTTTTTTTCATTTTTCGGAACCAGTACGGTACCAGTATTTTAGTTGATTTACCGGTAAATACTAGTGACCTACCATACCGATTATTTTCGATACCGATACTCATTATTGTTGTTTTTCGGAGCTCATCCCTTATAAAAATTACATCTACAACTTTTAAGGATGTAATCTAATACGATACATGTTTTATATAAGAGAAAATCGTAAATCTAGCTATCTTTTTATACTAATATATACAACATGGAAATACATTAAACAAAATAGTCATGGAAATTGAGAGAAAAAAACATTGATTTGCTTGTTTTTCATGATTTGTTTCCACTCGAGTACATAGAACATGAGCTCGACTTGTTTGCGCTCTATTTCTAAACTTGGATTCGGCTCGTGAGTGGTTTTTCTGTCTCAAGCTCAACTCGGACTCGACTCATTTGTCATTTATTAATTAATAACATGCATGTTTGTGAAGACGTTAATCTTGAATTAAAGAGATAAGGATAAAGACGGGTTATAGATAATTGTGTTGAATTATTTATTGAGTCTTTATAGGGATAATTGTTAGTTCGAATTAGATAAGTTTATCTAGTTTGTTTATTTATTGTATTAATAGAGTTTGAGTCGGGTTAGGACTAGAATAAGTTTAGTATAAATAGATGGTTAGGGTCATTGTAATTAGTGTGCTTTTATTGATAAATAATACAAAGAGTCGAACCAGTTCGTTCATTCGGTGTTTGTGTGTTCGATCAAGGGCCTGATTTCCAACAATTGGTATCAGAGCTAGTTGGCGGTTTTGAGAGTCGTTTTCCGATAAGGGGGGAGCCGCCCCTCGCGAGCTACAACCGCGGTGAAACCGGCGTAGTTGAAGACGAAAAAAAAGGTGTCGTTTTTTAGAACGGAATTATGATGCGGAAGTACGTGGGATAGTGGCTATCAAATCAGGTGATCGAATTTATATGTAGAGACAGAGTTAATGTTTCCGTGGGTCCATAAACAATAATATGGATTTGTTTTGGCAAAGGAGGCATAGGAAGTCCACGTTATGATGAAGTTAATTATGAGTCGCTTTGAAAGTTGAATGGATAAACTAGAGATTACTAAATCTAACAATGAGTCTGCTATATGTTTGAGCTGTTTGTATGCTTGTTTGCATGAAGTAAAATATGGGGTATTTTCATGCAAAGTTGGGTTTGAAACACAAAGGATCGGCTACGATAGTTGAATGGCTTGGTGTAGACAGAAAGTCGGATTCAAATCATTGAATCCTTATGAAAGAAAGAAAGAAAGAAAGAAAGAAAGAAAGAAAGATAGATAGATAGATAGATAGATGAGGCGCCATAAGAAAGAAGAAAGAAGAAAGAGGCCGGCGTCGCTTAGCAAGAAAGAAAGAAGGTCTCGCAAGAAAGTAAGAAAGAGACCGGTGCAGTAAGAAAGAAAGTGCAACCATCGGTAAGAAAGAAGAAAGAATAGGCGTTGATTTGAAAGAAAGAATGAAATCGACAGCCCGAAGAAAGAAAGAAAGTCGAAAGAAAGCAAGAGACCGAACCCGTGTGGTTCGTAGCAAGATCGGACGTTGTGTTCGAATGGCAAGTCGGCAAGAACGGATTCGAATAAAGAATGCAAGAGTGTTTTGAATCAAGCAAGAAAACCGATTCCGGTTTTAGCATGGAAAGCAAGAACGAATGCAAGCAAGAATCGAGCAAGCAAGTAGCAAGAGGAAAGAACCCACATCAAGATTACGGGGGTGAATGTTGGGAAATCTTGATGTTGCGGGTTATTTACGGGTCACGGATCGGTGCATTATCGGGTCACGTTTAATGGTTTATGAATTAGATAAGTGGGTCGAGATGGTTCGAGAGGAAACGTGATTCGGGTGTCATAAATGAGCGGTGTGAACAATTCAAGATTAAGGGGGAGAATGAAGACGTTAATCTTGAATTAAAGAGATAAGGATAAAGACGGGTTATAGATAATTGTGTTGAATTATTTATTGAGTCTTTATAGGGATAATTGTTAGTTCGAATTAGATAAGTTTATCTAGTTTGTTTATTTATTGTATTAATAGAGTTTGAGTCGGGTTAGGACTAGAATAAGTTTAGTATAAATAGATGGTTAGGGTCATTGTAATTAGTGTGCTTTTATTGATAAATAATACAAAGAGTCGAACCAGTTCGTTCATTCGGTGTTTGTGTGTTCGATCAAGGGCCTGATTTCCAACAGTTTGGTGGTTTTTTCTTTATCCGGGTCTGAAACTGGCATATACCCACGGTTCAGGTAGGGTAGGAACCGGTTCCAAGTCTGGTATTTTTGGTCGGTTCCGAGCCCTGGTTTTATGCCCATCTCTAGAGGCAATAAGATATGACATCGTAGTGTAGTATGAAATTAGTGTGACTGGCCCAATATGGAATCCAATTGACTTTATCAACAAGTGGGCCGGTCTGATCATTATGGGTGAATTTTTTTGGGACGTCAAGTGGAGCCATGGTGTTTTAGAATTTTTCTTTTGAATCGTGGTAAAATTTTATATAAATACCGGAACTAGCAAGGAGCTAGATATAAAAAAAACACACCAAAACAAACAAAATTAGACTTGGAAAAGCTAATATTTCTTCAGTTGTTTCGGTTTAGGGGCTGCAATTTGGAACAACTTTTCACCCACAAATACCCACCGGACATAATTTGTTCAATCAAACTAGAAATCGTGATCGCCATGTTTGAGAAAACAAGTTCATTGAGAGCCTTCCAAATGCTCCAATTTTAAACATGGAATAATGAAGAATTTAGAATGAAGGTAGCTGCAAGCTTTGAGCCAATTTGAAGAATTGACGACGAGTTTTTAACAGAAAACTGATAGCCAAAATGAAGAAACCTAAACATTTGCCGCTTTTGGAACTTGGACCGCAACTTAATTTTTTAATAGGGTTTGTTAACTTTGAAAATGTTTTTTTTTGTCAATACATTAAGGTTCAATAATGAATGAGATATATGGAATTTTGATTTTGGGTTGTGTAAATATGCACTTAAAGAGGTATAGAAAGGGATATATGCTTTCTCCCTTTTTCCGTTTGTGCTCTTTTTCTGTGTATATTACTAGAATGGTCTTTACTTTTTCACTTTTGTTAACGTTATTTAGAAATTAAGTATATGGTATTAACTCTATGTTTACTCATAACACATTTAGTTTGGAAGACTGTTTGTTTCTTACGTAATGTTACACCTCAAAACCAAGATGCGAAGAAAATTTGAGTGATTTTGTAAGTAAAGGCGTAAAGCAGAAATTGTATAATACGGCCCAATAAGACAACCCAGATTTCATATAAGATAAGACCGGCCCAGACCTTTTAATAAACTCAATGAATACGGTGTCGTATTTCCTTAACATCTTAAAAACTATCAGTTGCAGAAATCCCCAAATCTTCCATACGTTCACTCGTTGTTAGAAACCCTAGAAATTGATATGGTGAGTTGGTAATCAAAATCAAGATGTCAGACAACGTGCCTTTAGAGATCCAAGAGGAAATCATCAAACGGCTTCCAGTAAAATCACTCATTCGATTCCGATCAGTCTCCAAATCATGGAAATCTCTCATCGATAGCTCCGATTTTATCACTCATTACAGCTCCCCACGGCAACATCTTCTTGTGTATAACTGTCAATCTGTTGATAATCTTAATTGTGTTTCAATAGTTGATGATTACACTTTCCCGCAACATAGCGTCTCCGTGACTCTTCCTCTGTTCGTTAAGATGCTTAGACGTTATAGGAAAATAGGCAGCTCTCATGGCTTGTTGTGTTTGTATAGAGAGGGAGAAGTTGTTATTTGGAATCCTTTGATTACAAAAGCTGTTGTTGTGAATGTGCCTAATAATAATGATAAGATGTGTTATGTGATGTTTTTAAGCGGGCCGGGATCTCTGCCAAAAAGGAGGCTCCAGTAAATTTTCTAACTGAACCCTTAGACCACCCGTAGTGGGGCGTGTTTTAAAAAAAAAATAAAAAAAAACGCCCCAAAACGCCCCCCCCCCCCCCCCCCACTACACCGGGCGTTATATTTGACAAATTTGCATGTTTGGCGTTTTCATTAAAACGCTTCATTGTCTGACATCCATGCTGGTCCTCCAATCACTTTTGCCCACCCACACTTTTCAACCTGACATCTTTTACTTTTTTTTTTTTTTTGCTTTAAAAATAATATGGGCATTATAATTTTTCACCACTACACCACTTTATGTTATAATGCCCCATGCTGACTGGGATGACACGTGTCGAATAATGCCCCATGGGGGGGGGGGGGGGGGGCATTATAATTCTTCACCACTACACATGGTCTTAGAGGGGAGGTCCACTTTACGCCCGGCGGACATCCTTGTGTTTGGATGGGAATGGGGAAAACACACTTGTGTAGATCTAACTGGAGTCTCCCCCCTTGTCGGGCTCAAGGACAAGAGCTTTGTCGTAGGGCAAGCGGTGCTTAAGGCAGAGGCAAGCAAAGTGGCAAAACATGAGAAAGCCTGCCTGGAGAATCAACATATGTTTGTCCCGTTTGCGTTTGATACCTTTGGTGGTCTCGCTCCTGACGCTGTGCGACTTTTGAATCGGGTTCAAAAAGTCGTTAATAGTAGTTCTTCGTCGCTAAAGGTTTTAAACTTTGTATTTAGTAGAATTGGTTTTTCTATTCAAACGGGGGTGGCGGCGCAACTTGTTGCCCGACTACCTGCCATTGCTTTGTAATTGTCCTTTTTCATATACAATACACTTTCCCATTGTATCCATCATTCATTACAGGCTTGTAAATGTAGATTGTTTAAAGACTTCATCTGCATAATTATTTACACCAACACCATTTTGACTACTAGACTCCATTTGCCATCAAGCTTGATCACTACTATCATTCATGATGGTATAGGAATTATCAGTGAGCATTTGAATAAGGAGCTTGAAAACAAACACAAAAAAGAATGACCTGAAATCTTAGGTATTGTGCAAAATATAACAACATAGATGAAGTTTCCTGCCACTTAAGAAGTTTTTTTTACGATACAGTAGACAACTTAAGTATCAGGTGTCTTAGTTTTAAAAGCATTTTGATCCCAAAAGCCGATGCATGATGCGCGTGCATCACATATGCAAGACGTTCTTTATAAAAAGAATCTAACTTTACCTTGAAGACAACACAAGATGGATCATACATGCATCACATAACTTGGAACAAAAGAACACTGAATGCACACCATAATCACAAAAAAACAAAAAGAAAAACAAACAGGAATCTTGCAACTAGAACATAACTTGTAGTTACACCTCAAAACCAAGATGCGACGAAAATATGATTTTCGCAATAGTCTTTTGATCCCAAACATCATAGAAGTGTCCTCAAAACTAAAGTACAATCAAACTTATCTAAAGTTATGTAAATCATAGTTCCCTTATGTCAACTATTGCTTTTACCAGATAGTCATCCATCATATTTATAGGGCGTTTGGGATTACGTTTTGAAGTGATTATTTGATTATTGCGTTTGTAAAACATAAATAATCTAAAAAAGTGTTTGGATGAAAAAGTGATTATCTGCATCCAAAACGCAGTTTTGGAGAAGCATGTACCTATATGCTTTTTCAAAACGCAGTTTTGGAAACGCAAAATATATTTTAAAAACGCATAATCTATTTTGAAAACGCAACACCAAACACCCCTTACACATAACACATTTAGAAATTGTTATTGAGTGATTTTGTAAGTAAAGCAGAAATTGTATAAGACGGCCCAATAAGACGACCCAGATTTCATATAACACAAGACCGGCCCAGACCTTTTAATAAACTCAATGAATACGGTGTCGTATTGCCTTAACATCTTAAACTATCAGTTGCAGAAATCCCCAAATCGTTCCTTTTGCTCACTCGTTGTTAGAAACCCTAGAAATTGATATCGTGAGCTCGTAATCAAAATCAAGATGTCAGACAACGTGCCTTTTGAGATCCAAGAGGAAATCATCAAACGGCTTCCAGTAAAATCACTCATTCGGTTCCGATCAGTCTCCAAATCATGGAAATCTCTCATCGATAGCTCCGATTTTATCACTCATTACAGGTCCCAGCGGCAACATCTTCTTGTGTATAACTATCAATCTGTTGATAATCTTAATTGTGTTTCAATCGTTGATGACAACACTTTCCCGCAACATAGCGTCTCCGTGACTCTTCCTCTGTTCGTTAAGATGCTTAGACGTTATAGGAAAATAGGCAGCTCTCATGGCTTGTTGTGTTTGTATAGAGAGGGAGAAGTTGTTATTTGGAATCCTTTGATTACAAAAGCTGTTGTTGTGAATGTGCCTAATAATGATAAGATGTTTAACACCGAGCTCGGGTTTGGGGTTTGTCGTGAGACGAGTGACCCTAAGATTGTTAAGATTAGATATATGGGTAGGTTTACTGATATGGAAAGTGTAAGTAGCATCCCTTGCCAAGTTGAGATTTTTACGTTAAGTGCGGGGGTGTGGAGAAGTCTGAGTAGCAATCTCCCTCGTAAATCGATTGTTTTTGGTTATCGACAAATTGAAGATGGGGTTTGTGTAGACGGGGTTTATTACTGGCTTGCTACCGATAGGAGTACCGTAGATGATGCAACTGAAGCTTATACTATGATTATGTCATTTGATATGACAAGTGAAGAATTTAGAGAAGTAAACCTCCCGGATAGATTTGTATACCACGTGTCTATGTGGGATTTGGACATATATAATCTAAGGGAGTCTCTTGTTTTGGTCGAATACAATTTCGATAATCCAGTTTACGATGTATGGATGATGGAGGATGGTGTACCAAAATCATTTACAAAATTATTCACTTTTCACGTGCCAGATGCAATAATAACATGTGTGCATGGATTTAGGAAAAGTGGTGAACTTGTAATGGAGGTTATAGAAGATGATCGGGAAGTGCAATCTCTTGTTGTTTATGAACCTAACTTAAAACGCATAAGTAATTTGAGGATATCGCATAGGACTAATGATGTAGGTAAAATTTATGTGCATTCCTATAGGGAAACGCTACTTTTGCTTGATCAACCATCATTTACAATTTTTGACAACGGTAATCGCTACGTTGTAAATTCATATAGAGAGCTAACAGCAGTTGGAGTTTGAAGCATACAAGTAAGGTATAAAGCAATAGCTTGAAAACACTTCTCGTACTTTATTTATTCAACTCTAGATGATCTTCGAATTTCGAGATGATTTGGTTTCGTAACATACATCACTACATATTTGGTATCTCATCAATGACCCCATGTTTTCGAGAAACTGAATTTTTGTTATTATATATTACAATTTTTTATTCAACCGCAAGCCTTTTGTGTATAACTAGAACAAACCTAATGTGTTAGTTGTCGTAAAGTGACTGAATAAATACCTAAATACCTAAAGACTGTGTTTTAATTGCAAGATTCCTGTTTGTTTTTTGTGATTATGGTGTGCATTCAGTATTCTTTTGTTCCAAGTTATGTGATGCCTTTATGATCTATCTTGTGCTGTCTTCAAGGTAAGGTCAGTCTTCTTTTTATAAAGAACGCCTAGCATATGTGATTTACACGCATCAGCTTTTGGGATCAAAACGCTTTAGATTGCCAAACGCTTTTAAAACCAAGACACCTGATACATAAGTTGTCTACTATTTCGTAAAAAGAAAAAAACTTCTTAAGTGGCAGGAAAATTCATCTATGTTAATATATTTTGCACAGTACCTAAGATTTTAGCTCATCTCTTTTTTGTGTTTGTTTCTAAGCTTCTTGTTCAAATGCTCGCTCATAATATCTTTAGTCTATACCATCATTGTGAATTTGGAATGTTTATTGCTTTTGAACCTTTCTTTATGGTCATCACCTGTTAATTTGGAATATTTCTTGGTGCTGGATTCACTGATATCTCTTCTGCCACAAAATAAAAATTATATATTTCAGGAATAGAGTTCGGGACGTATCTTGCCACAACCATGAATATTAGCAGTGATCAAGCTTGATGGCAAATGGAGTCTAGTAGTTAATGGTTTTTGGTGTAATAATTATCAGATGAAGTCTTTAAACAATCTACATTTACAAAACCTGTAATGAATGATGGATACAATGGGAAATGATTTCAAAGTGTGGCCAAGTCAGATAGGATATATGGTCCAAAGATTATGTTTGTTGAATTGATGTTCATATGAAGAACTTTTAACTTAGTCATTTGGGGAACTTACAACTTTGAGACTTCATTTTGAGATAATTATGTTTACAATTATGTCATGTATTTTCAGATAGTTAAGTCGGATACTTCGCCTTTTATTTTGGGAGCCTTTGTAGAATAACTTAACCCTAAGTTAATTCCTTCTTGCACTTCTTATTTTTAGGAGCCTTTGTAGAATAACTTAACCCCAAGTTAATATATGTTTTTTCGTTTGTGTTCGTTTATATTAACAAACTAGCGGTACTCCCCGCGCTACGCGGCGGGAATTCAATCGTTAGGGCACCGATCTCGCTATAACACCCAAAAGAGAAAACTCAAAAATAAAGTTGTGATGTGTCAAAAAATATATCCACAAGTGTTTTACATTGGTTGAAAATCATAAAAATGAATGGCGGTACCGATATCGATATTGTTCTGTCAGAAATTGTTCGATTCATCACGATACCAATACAACAGTCGTATAGGGTACGATACGAAAGCAACTACCCTATTTGGAATATAACGTAATTTATAATCATAGTTAACAAAAATATTAATTTGTTTCAAACTTTCATCCTTCGTCAGAACTCATTACTTCCCATCACCGTCCTTTATAAAATAAAGTATGTTTTGTAAAAATTATAACATTATGACAATGATAATAAAAGGCAATAGGTGAGCATGTGGAATCAACCTGACAAGAAAGTCTGCTCAAAGTAAAAGAATTAAGAAATTTCCTGGTGCAAACCTATGTTAGTATTTGATATATATAATATTGAACACAAACAAGTTATGGTTCTGTTCGTTTACAACTAGGGGTGTAACGAGCCGGGCCGAGCCCGAGCTCGACCAGGCTCGAGCTCGGCTCGTTAGGTTTTTATGAAGCTCGAGCTCGGCTCGGTTCGAGCCTACTTCTTTGAGCTCGAGCTCGGCTCGCGAGTAAAACCTAGAGCTCGAGCTCGGCTCGACTCGGCTCAAACTATTTTGAGAACAACCTTAAACGAGCTAAAAGCTCGGCTCGAGCTCACTTCAACATCGCTTAAACAAGCCAAAGCTCGGCTCGAGCTCGGCTCATCAATGTTATCATCATTATCAATATATTATATATAAAAAAATTAAAATTTTGTTTGGGCTCGTTTAGGCTCGAGCTCGGGCTCGATAACAAAACGAGCTTTATTCCAGGCTCGAGCTCGGGCTCGGGCTAGTTAAGGCTCGGCTCGTTCGAGCTTTTAACCGAGCCGATCACGAGTAGCTCTCGAGCCTCTAGGCTTGTTTACACCCCTATTTACAACCCTAGTTACTGGTATCTCTAGTTATTTGTATATTATATTTGGGATTGAACTCGTATAGGCATGCATTCAAATGTTTAGAAAAATCATGAATTTTTATGTTTTTTGAAAATGTAAAACATAAGACTTACCAGCGAAACTGACTTGTTTTTACGTGTATTTAATGTAAGGGTGAGCGGGGCACCAGCGGGGAGTGGCCGCGGTGACCCAATTCCCCCAGCGGGAACACCGCCGCCATCCCTGCGGTGACCCAATTCGGGGAGGGTGGTCGGGGGGAGTTCACCGAAGAAGGGGAGGGGTGTTGGTGGGGCCAGCCTCCTTTTCAACCAATCAATGATTTTTTTTTAATAAAAAAATAAGTCACCTAAGAGGGGAGTGCCGCCATCAAATTTGGGTGTTAGGGGAGTTTAAGAGGGGAGTTGACGTGGCACACGAGAATTGGTTATGCGTAAGAGGGGGGACTCCCCTCTTAGGGGAGTGCCCCGGATACCCTAAGGCTATAACCTCTGCTATAAACGGTAATGAGTTTCAAGTTTGAAGACATTAGATGACTATTTGGTAAAAGCAATATTTAATTTTTTTTTTGAATGGCTAATGTTACTCTCCCCATACTTCTATATTTACAAATGAATCACCTTTGTCTGGGATTCAACCCATAACCTCCACTAAGAGACAAAGAGTCTCTATCAAGTGAGCTAGCCTCTCACCTGGCGGTAAAAGCAATAGTTGACATGATGAAACTATGATTTTACTTTTGTTTTGAGGACATGGTGGGATCCACTGTGTTTGGGATCAAAAAACTATGTTTTGTGATAATTCAATCTTTCATCGCACGCTGGTTTTGAGGTGTAGTATTACGTAAGAAACAAACACCCATTCACTCTGATAACTAAAAGTGTTAGGAGTAAACATAGAGTTAAGGCAATATGGTTAATTTGTATTAACAAAAGTGAAAAATAAAGACAATTCTTGTAATGTACACAAAAAAGAACACAAACCCAAAATTAAAATTGCATATACCCCTTCCTTATTAAACCTTCATGCATTGATAAAATTGCCTTTCCAGATTAACAAAGCCGTACTAAAAAATTAAGCTATGGTCCAGGTTTCTAAAACGACGACTATTCAAGTTTCTTCATTATGGCCACCGATTATCGTTTCAAAATTTGCCATCAATTCTTCAAATCAGTTCAAAAGCTTGCAACGGTCTTCATTCTATTGTCGATTCTTCATTCTTCCATGTTTCAAATTGGTGCATCCGAAAAAGCTCTCAACGAACTTGTCTTCTCAAACAAGGCGGTCTCAATTTCTAGTTTAATTGAACCAATAATGTCCGATGGGTATTTGTGGGTGAAAAGTTGTTCCAAATTGCAATCCCTAAACTGGAACAACTCATGAAATATTAACTTTCCAAGTCTAATTTTGTTTGTTTAGGTGTTTTTTTTTTTTTTTTTTTTTTTTGTATTTCTAGCTCCTTGCTAGTTTCATTTTTTATATAAAATTTCAGCGCAGTTAAAGAAAATTAAAAACACAATGGCTCCACTTGACAACCCATAATTTACATATAAAGATGAGCATAAAACCCATAATTCGAATATTTGGTCAATCGTATACTACTGTGTCATAAAACCCATAATTTACATATAGAGATGAGCATAAAACCCAGACCCGGAACCAGTTCCTACCCTACCCGAACCGCGGATATAGACTAGTTCCAGACCTGGTTGAAGAAAAAGGAACCGGACCGGTTCCTTCTCTACTCAGTAAGGTATAAAGCAATAGCTTGAGCCTTGAAAACACTTCTTGTACTCTACTTGTGCAGCACTAGATGATTATCAAATTTCAAGATGATTTGGTCTCATAACATACATATTTGGTATGTTCATAAAGCACCCCATGTTTCCAAAAACTGAATTTTAGTTATTCTAGTTTTATTACAATTTTTTATTCAACTGTTTGCCTTTTGTGTATAACTTGAACAAAAAGTGATTGAATAAATACCTAAATGTCATCATGATGATCACATAGGCTATTTGTTTGCAAGATGCTTATATTCTTTACCCGAACAGGTTGATACTTTAGCTTGTTAAAAAAATATATTATTATCAATCTTGTTGCCCACTATTAACATTCTTGTTGTCACAAACTATGTTCTGATTGCAAAATTCCAAAGGGTTTGACCGTTTGAGGGTTACCGTTGAGGTTGTTGCTACTTTGACTAAAAATGTTGAGAGTAAACAAAATATAACGTTATTACTAAAGTTATATCCAAAAACGTGAAAATGACCTTCACAAGTGTAAAATGTAAGTGTGATAACGATGAATTAGTGTTGCTCTTGTAAAGTCCAGTTAGGGGGTTATTTATCGTTTTCATTTGTTTTCTTGGCAAACTATTGATGTTTTTATATACAAATGTTCGATTTAAGTATCAGTTTGATAATGATAATGATACAAAGCCACAACGTTATTGAACATTTGAACATGGTAAATTGGTAACTACGAAAAAATTGAAACCTAGAATTTTGTAATCGGTAAAAAATAATAATAATAAAATAAAGACCAGACAGGCCCAATAAGATGAGACCGGCCCAGACATGTTGGTTAACTCAATTAGATCTGAATACGGTGTCGTATTGCCATTTACAATATCTATCTGTTTGCAGAAATCCCCAAATCGTCCGTGTTGCTCACTCGTTGTTAGAAACCCTAGAAATTGATATGGTGAGTTGGTAATCAAAATCATGATGTCAGACAACGTTCCTTTAGAGATCCAAGAGGAAATCATCAAACGGCTTCCAGTAAAATCACTCATTCGTTGCCGATCAGTCTCCAAATCATGGAAATCTCTCATCGATAGCTCCAATTTCATCGCTCATTACAGGTCCCATCAGCAACATCTACTTGTATATATTCATCGGTATGGTTCTGAGCACTACGTTTCTATCGTTGATGATAATACTTTCCCGCAACACAGAGTCTCCGTCACTCTTCCTCCGTTGGTTAAGATGCTTAAAATTTATAGGAAAATAGGCAGTTCTCATGGCTTGTTGTGTTGGTATAACAATGGAAGAGTTGTTATTTGGAACCCTTCAATTAGAAAAGCTGTTGCTGTTGTTGTGCCTAATGTGGTAGATGCTAAGATGTTTAACACCGAGCTCGGGTTTGGGGTTTGTCGTGAGACGAGTGACCCTAAGATCGTAAAGATTACGTATATTGATAGGTTTAGGAATATGGAAAGTGTAACCAGCATTCCTCAGCAAGTTGAGGTTTTCACGTTAAGCACCGGGGCGTGGAGAAGTCCGAATAGCTGCAATCTCCCTCGTAAATCGATTATTTTTGGAAGTGAAGATGGGGTTTGTGTAGACGGTGTTTTTTACTGGCTTGCTACCGATAAGAGTACCATAGATGATGAAATTGAAGCTTATAATATGATTATTTCATTTGATATGACAAGTGAAGAATTTGGAGAAGTAAACCTCCCTGATAGTTTTGTATATTCAGGGTCTATGTGGGACTTGTATATATATAATCGAAGGGAGTCTCTTGTTTTGGTTGAATATATTGCTGAGGTTGATAATCGAGCTTACAGTGTATGGATGATGGAGGATGGTGTACCAAAATCATTTACAAAGTTATACACTAATACTATTCACCTACCAGATGCAATGATAAGTCGCGTAGTAGAATTTGTAATGGAAGTTAGATGATGATGATGGGGAATCGTCATCGCTTGTTGTTTATGAACCCAACTCAAAAGAGATCCGTAACCTTGGGATGTTAATTGGGATTCATGAAGTAGGTTTTTTTTATGGGCATTCTTACATGGAAACACTACTGCTGCTTGACCAGCCATCATTTATGGTTTTTGACAAAGGTATACGCTACATTGAAAGTTTCAAAGAGGAGTGCTAAGAACACAAGGCTTTTGAAGGTATAAAACAATAGCTTGAAAACACTTCTTGTACTTTATACATGCAACACTAGATGATCTTCAAATTTCAAGATAATTTGGTTTTCATAAAATACATCATTGCATATTTGGTATGTTCATCAATCACCCCATGTTTTCAAAAAACTGAACTTCAGATATTCTAGTTTTATTACATATTTTGACTAAGGCTAAAGGGTGTTGGGGGCATGGATTGGGTCATCAATGCCACATAGGACCATTAAGGGATTGCTACACCATCCCCCTTGCCTCATCCACCATGGTTGGCGTTGATTAAACCATGGGCCTACTTTCCTTTTTAAATATTTCATTTTGCTTTTCACAAAAATAAGAAAATAGTGGTTTGAGTCATTACCACACCCTTAGGGTAGTGGTTTTGGATGATGGATTAGAAGTGGGTGAAATGGCGCTGATGTGGAGGGTCATGGTGACCATAAGGGTCATGACCACACTCTATAGCCTAAACCGATTCTATGTTTGCATTTACTTTAACACCTATCACTTGATGCTTTAGTTGTCTACTGTTATTTAAAAAAATTCCTAACTGGCAGGAAATTTCATCTATATTAATATATTTTACCTTATACCTAAGTTTTCAGGTCATCTATATTTCATATTGGTAAATTTAAGCTTCTTATTTAAATGCCTAATGATAATTTCTTATACCATCATTGTGAATTTGGAATATTTCTTGCTTTTGAATCATTCTTTTTTTTTTTTTTTTTTTTTTTTTTTATCACCAGTGAAGTTGGAATATTTCTTGCTTTTGAATTATTCTTTTTGGCTATGTTAGATAGGAAATACAGTCTAAAGATTATGGTTGGTGAATTGGATGCATGAATGAATGGTGAATCAAAGATCATGGTTGGTGAATTGGAGTTCATATGAACTTCAAGCTTAGTTTTTTGGAGAACTTAGAATTTTGAGACTTTATTTTGGGCTAAATATGTCAAGTGTTTGCGGATAGTTATGTCAAGTACTTCGTATTTATTTGAGATTGAAAATGTTGTGGTTTTTTTCCTCAAATTCATATATGTTTGTTTGTTCATTTGTTTTCGTTTATGTTTGTTTTTGTTCGTTTGTATTCACTTATGTTCATGTGTGCTTGTTTATGTTTGTTTATAAAGTTAACGAATGAACATGGTTGAATATGCTATTGGCATTATTGTTACTAGTAATTGGTGAACTTAAAAAGGACAAGGTGTGGTGTTAAGGCAACTCACTTAGTCACCTATATAAAAAAAGATGGATGATTCAAATCATATGTAAGGTGCATGTATAACTTGTTAATAGTAGTAGATTAATATGTAAATAATCTAATAGATAAATACACAAAAGGTTATAAAATAATAATAATATCACCAGTTTCGTGTCGACGCATTGTCTTGAGTAGGGATGAGCTCGGTACCAGTACTGAATTCGCCAAAAATGGGTACCACGGTACCTGTATTTATGTGTAAAATACGTTGAAATACTGGTACCATACTGAAAATACCGGTACCGAAAACGCCTAAAAGTGGGTACCGAATCGATACCGAAAAGATTTCGGACGGGAAATTCGGTACCGGTACCAAGTCACATTTGCTCGTCCCTAATCACAAGAGACTATTAGAACTATCTTTTCTTTTATCGTTTGATTTGAACCGATGATTCGGGTCTTACTCTTATTCGAGAGCCTTCAAATGTTTAGAAAAATCATATTATATTCGGAACTGAACTCATATTCGCATGCTTTCAAATGTTTAGAAAAATCATTTAGTTTTATGTGTTTTGAAACCAACTTGATTTTACGTGTATATGATGTAAGGCAATAGTTGAATCACTATTTGGTAAAAGCAATAGTTGACATAATGGAACTATGATTTACATAAACTTAGATAAGTTTGATTGTACTTTAGTTTTGAGGACTTGATTACTTCTACGGTGTTTGGGATCAAAAGATTATATTTTGTGAAAATCCAATTCACATGTAAAGATCAGACTTACCCACTTGTTGATTAAGTCAATTGGATTCGAATATCGGGCCAGTCAAACTAATTTCATACTACACTACGGTGTTATATCTTATTGCCTCTAGAGATGGTCATACAACTTGGATCCGGACCCGACTGTTGGAAATCAGACCCTTGATCGAACACTAAAACACGGGATTGAACAAACTGTTCGACTCTTTTTATTATCAAACAATGAGAGTACACAAATTACAACGACCCTAACCCTCTATTTATACTACACTTGTTCTACTCCTAACCTGACTCAAACTCTATTAAATAAATGCCCTTGTGGGTATATCACTTTTACCCTTTTAGCCGAAAAAGAAATTTTTTAACATTTGAGCCTCTAACGTCTTTTTCTTCTAACCCTTTTGGCCCCTAAAAGTAAATAGATGAGGTTAGTGTTAGAGGCCAAAAGGGTTAGAAAAAAAGACGTTGAGGCTCAGATATTAAAAGATTCATTTTTGGGCTAAAATGTTAGAAATGATATAACCACAGGGCCAAAATCGTAATTTACTCTAAGTAAATAAATAGTCAACTAGATAAACCTATCTAATTAAATCTAACAATTATCCTTATAAAGACTTAATAAATAATTCACCGTAATTCTCTATAACTCATCTTTATCTCTTTAATTCAAGATTAACGTCTTCACCGACCAAAAACACCGGATCCATAACTAGTTCTTACCCTACCCGAACCGTGGGTATGTTCCAGACCCGACCAAAGAAAAAAGAACCAAACCAGAACCACTTGAACCGGTTCCTACTCTACCCGGTCAAAACCCGTACCTCCACCAACTGGAACCCAAAAAAACCTTGCCAAACCTGGTAAAAAACCCAAACATAATTGTAACCGGTTCCTACCCTACTGGAATCGGTTGTTGACTTGGTTGACCCAAACGGGCCAAACCAGACCCGGTTCCGGTGCTAAATAAAAAAACCCGTTTTGTGCACCTCTATTTGCCTCCACTCCACTCCACTCCACTAGTGCAAAAATCCCCAAATCTTTCATTCGCTTGGAAACCCTAGAAATTGATATCGTGAGCTCGTAATCAAAATCAAGATGTCAGACAACGTGCCTTTAGAGATCCAAGAGGAAATCATCAAACATCTTCCTGTAAAATCACTCATTCGTTTCCGATCAGTCTCCAAATCATGGAAATCTCTCATCGATAGCTCGGATTTTATCACTCATTACAGCTCCCAACAGCAACATCTACTTTTGTATAATCAACGATATGGTTCCGAGCCAAAATACGTTTCAATCGTTGATGATAATACTTTCCCTGAACAGAGAGTCTCTGTGACTCCTCCTCCGTTGGTTAAGATGCTTAACCCTTATAGGAAAATAGGCAGTTCTCATGGCTTGTTGTGTTTGTATTACAATGGAAGGGTTGTTATTTGGAATCCTTCGATTAGAAAAGCTGTTGCTGTTGTTGTGCCTAATGTGGTAGATGCTAAGATGTTTAACACCGAGCTCGGGTTTGGGGTTTGTCGTGAGACGAGTGACCCTAAGATCGTCAAGATTACGTATATTGATATGTTTAGGAATATGGAAAGTGTAACCAGCATTCCTCAGCAAGTTGAGGTTTTCACGTTAAGCACCGGGGCGTGGAGAAGTCCGAATAGCAATCTCCCTCGTAAATCGATTATTTTTGGTTATCGACAAAGTGAAGTTGGGGTTTGTGTAGACGGGGTTTATTACTGGCTTGCTATTGATAGGAGTACTGTAGATGATGAAATTGAAGCTTATAATATGATTATTTCATTTGATATGACAAGTGAAGAATTTGGAGAAGTAAACCTCCCGGATAGTTTTGTATATGAAGGGTCTATATGGGATTTGGACATATATAATCTAAGGGAGTCTCTTGTTTTGGTTGAACGTAGTGCCGAGGTCGATAATCGAGTTTACAGTGTATGGATGATGGAGGATGGTGTACCAAAATCATTTACAAAGTTATACACTATTCACCTACCAGATGCAACGATAAATCGCGTAGTAGAATTTAGCAGGAGTGGTGAACCTGGAATGGAAGTTGCAAAAGATGATGGGGAATCGTCATGGCGTGTTGGTTATGAACCCAACTCAAAAGAGATCAGTAACCTTGGGATGTTACTTGGGATTTATGAAGGAGGTTTATTTTATGCGCATTCTTACATGGAAACACTATTGCTGCTTGACCAGCCATCATTTATGGTTTTTGACAAAGGTATACGCTACATTGAAAGTTTCAAAGAGGAGTGCTAAGAACAGAAGGCTTTTGAAGGTATAAAACAATAGCTTGAAAACACTTCTTGTACTTTATACATGCAACATTAGATGATCTTCAAATTTCAAGATGATTTGGTTTCATAAAATACATCACACTGCATATTTGGTATGTTCATTAATCGCCCCATGTTTTCAAAAAACTGAACTTTAGATATTCTAGTTTTATTACATATTTTGACTAAACCGTATGCATTTTGTATATAACTAGATTAAACATACTTGTCGTTCTTAACTGGCAGGAAAATTCATCTATATTAATATATTTTACCTTATACCAAAGCTTTCAGGTCATCTATATTTCATATTGGTAAATTTAAGCTTCTTATTTAAATGCCTAATGATAATTTCTTATACCATCATTGTGAATTTGGAATATTTCTTGCTTTTGAATCATTCTTTTTTTTATCACCAGTGAAGTTGGAATATTTCTTGCTTTTGAATCATCCTTTTTGGCTATGTCAGATAGGAAATACGGTCTAAAGATTATGGTTGGTGAATTGGATGCATGAATGAATGGTGAATCAAAGATCATGGTTGGTTAATTGGAGTTCATATGAAGAACTTCAAGCTTAGTTGTTTGGAGAACTTAGAATTTTGAGACTTTAGTTTGGGATAAGTATGTCAAGTGTTTGCGGATAGTTATGTCAAGTACTTCGTATTTATTTGAGATTGAAAATGTTGTGGTTTTTTTCTCAAATTCATATATGTTTGTTTGTTCATTTGTTTTCGTTCGTTTGTATTCACTTATGTTCATGTATGCTTGTTTATGTTTATTTATAAAATTAACGAATGAACATGAACAAATTCCTTTCTTAAACAAGCGAACATGAGCATAGTAAAGACAAATAGTCCATGCACAAAGAGTAAAGACCATATGCCTAAT